>CM056060.1:13778214-14130714 GCA_029574335.1 Rana kukunoris
TGTGAAGAAACCAAGGATGAAGAAGCAGCCAATGTAAAAATATGGATCACAGTTTTGGGTGAAGGAGATGAAGATAAAATCCAGGGATTAAACAAAATAGAAGGACAATAGAGGAACATGGTTCTGGGGTCAGGGGACAATGATGGGGGTATTAACGAGGCAAAATCACAGAGCCTGAGAAAGACAAATCCTAGTAGATTTATAGAGTTTGCCATAACAGAGCAGTCAACATACAAACTCAGAAAATAAGGAGGAACAAAGAGTCGGTAGATGGGAGTGGAACAATGGTGGAGAGTGAGATCTACAATTAAGAAAAATAAACAGGAAAATAAGAGAACAGTGGAAATAAACCAGAAAAAACTCTGTTGTTGAAAGTTCCTTGAGAACCAGAAATGTTTAAATCACACGCAAATGACGATATAAAGATTCTAGCATGTGTTGGGGTAGGTAGAGAACATAAGACTCCCTCCACCTACAGTCGCGCAAAACACTGTATGTTAAGAAAAATATTTTATTTACTAATAAATTATTTTATATAATAAAAATGACAATAAAGCAACATAAACCCCTAACTCGACATAAGTGCGTTTTATTTTTGCAAGCGCCCACTCTAATGACAAAGGAATATAAATTATTCTATTTTTGTAATTAAAACTATTCATTGTACAGTGGAACCTTGGATTACGAGCAAAATCCATTCCTGGACAATGCTTGTAATCCAAAGCATTCGCATATCAAAGCGAATTTTCCCCATAGAAATCAATGGAAACAAAGATAATTTGTTCCGCATTGACTTCTATGGCATGCAATACCGCATTTGGCCAGAGGTGGGGGGCGCCGGAGAGCCTTGGAAATACTCAGGGACAGCTCGGCTGCTGATCTCAACCCTCGAAAAGGCTCGGAATGAGTATTTCTGAGTGTTTCCAAGTATTTACGAAAGGCTCTGAACCATTCCGAGTGTCACTGGCGCCCCCGCACCTCTGGCCAAATGCAGTACTGCACACCCCATTAGCTTGAATTCTGCTTGTTTTGCTAGAGAACACTCGCAAACCGAGTCAGGATTTATTTTTTAAAGTCGCTCTTTTTTTTATTTTAAACGCTCGTTTCTCGTAAACCAAGGTTCCACTATACATGCGTTACATTTGATACTGGTAAAAGGCCATCAGGTTTTTTATACTGCAGTCTGTGTCCTGTTGGGGATATTTCACTTCACTTTCTGTCCTGGAGAAACAACAGGAAGTCAAATCAAATCTCGACAGTGGTCACCAAAACAGGTGTCCTTATCGGAAGATTCGTCCTCTATTCCTGTTCTGATGACAACTGCTAAATTTTGAATTTCCCATCACTTACTGTCCCAGTGACAGTGGTCAGAAGAAAATGTAAATACATTTATTATATTTGTAGGTAATGTAGGCTGGTCCCACCCATCCCAGCTTGTGATTGGACAACGATAGAGCAGCAATATATTGATGTGCCCACCCTTCTGCTACCCCCTCTTTTCCCCATTTTTACAGAGGGCCTATTTAATCTTTTTTATAGCGTTGGGCAGGTGCATTGTCATGTGTCAATGTGCGTTGATATGAATTATTGACACTCATTTCCATTGTATTTTTAACCTTATGTTTTGGAGGCGATAGAGTTAACAGCCATTAATATCTGTTGCCAGCATATCAAAATAAATGTAACATGCGTTTTGTTGTAAAGTCATTGACTTCTGTGTGTCTTCCATTGCTCTAAAATACAGAAAAAAACAACATTATTTTCCAAAACACACAGCACTGCTGGGGTGGGATTTTTTATTTTTGTTCGCCTTCACTTCCTGTCCCAGAGAAACACCAGGATATAAGAGGAAATCTCTCCAAGATCAAAAAAAATCTCCCTTTGGGTGCCTGTCAAAATCTGCACCCCGAGTTAAATATGCCACGGCTGAAATCCTGAAACATCATGGCCACGGCATGTGTACCTCCCGGTCCGGCTGGTGTTTTACAGTTAAGCCAGAGGCTCTAATAAGCTTAAAAAAAGGGTGGGCTTGGGGAGCAAAGCATTGGGCCCACCCAGGTGTGTTGCAACAGCGAATTGATATTCGTTGTTGCAGCACTGATCCTCCTCCCGACCAATCAGGAATCGGATCTTATACCCATCACCCAATTGTCTGAAAGGACAGGCGATCTTATTGGATGCCTAGGAGGAGGAGAGGAGATGCACAGCGAGGAGAAGAAGACACAAGAGCCGCTGCCCGATGTCCAGCCTGATGTCTGCCGATGCCCTAAATCCGATGTGCTCACCGATGCCCCATGTCCCCACCACTGCCCGATGTCCAGCCTGATGACTGCCGATGCCCTGATCCCGATCTGCCCACCGTTGCCCCATGTCCTCACGCTGCCCGATGTCCTCGTTGCTGCCCGATCTGCCCACTGATGCCCCATATTCTCACCACTGCCCGATGTCCAGCCTGATGACTGCCGATGCCCCGATCCCGATGTGCCCATCGATGCCCCATGTCCCCACCGCTGCCCGATGTCCCCGCCGCTGCCCGATCTGCCCACTGATGCCCGATGTCCCCGCCGCTGCCCGATGTGCCCACTGATGCCCAATCCCCGCCACTGCCTGATGTGCCGACTGATGCCCAATCCCCACCGCTGCCCGATGTGCCCACCGATGCCCGATGTCCCCGCTGCTGCCCACCAATTCCCAATCCTCGCCACTTCCCGATGTGCACACCGATGCCCGATGTCCCCGCTGCTGCCCGATATGCCCACCAATTCCCAATCTCCACCACTGCAAAATGTGCCCGCCGCCTAGATGTTGTAAGTGCTGGTGGACTGGCAGGGGGGGGGGGGGGTTTGAGGTGCAGCTGGGGGGAGGGGGTGGTTGTTTGCCGCACATCAGCAGAGGTGCTGAAATCGCTGGACTCCAAGACAGGTAATTCTCCATTTATTAAAAGCCAGCAGCTGCAGTATGTATGTGTGCAGTATTTCTTTTTCCCCTATAAGGGGGAAAATCTTCCAGTCTGTAAGCGGTTAAATAATTATATATATATATATTTGTATCATTCTCCTTTAAGGGGGCGTGGCAGGGGGGTGTCCTATGCCTACATACTTTTGCTTCCATCTCAAAAAGTTGGGAGGTATGCATTTCATTTTTATCTTGTGATTTTTTATTTATGTATTTTTTTTTTTTTTGCCTTTAGGACAATAAAGAGTTTAGACAATTCTACAAAAAACAAACAAACAATGAAACCATAAAAATATAACCAAAAGTGAACCTAAAACCGACCAAGATATTGAAGTGTTTTTGTTTCTAGTTCTCTATAGACCGTCCCAGGCCAGGAATGGAAAGTGAAAGGAGCAGAGAGGAGTCCACACCTTCCTGATCACAGAGCTGCGTAGTGTGGTGAGCCTTGTTGTCCTTCCTGATCACACACAAGTGTTGTCTTCTACTCTCCACACTTCAGGTAAGAAGATCGGGGGTCCCAAGGGATTCTTCGTACAAAACTTCACTTCTGACTTTCTGCTTTTCATATCTGCTTCACTTTTTACCACTTCAAAGTAAAGTCTCATGTATGTACATGTTCTTACTAGAGCTGCTGTTATTGCACCCGCTTGTCCCAATCTATGAGCTCCCATACACCTTGCAATCTGTGCAATCCCTATATAATCTCCTTTAGATCTCACCAAAACTCTGCAGAAGAAGCATTTCTTGGGGTAGGTTTCCTAGCAGTGACAATAGTGGACTGCATCTGCATAATGTGTGTAGTCTCCATTGGAAGGCAATGTAACAGGGTGACAACCAGGGCTTTTTTTCTGGGGGAACTTGGGGGAACTCAGTTCCACCACCTTTGGCCCAGACCCTTTCTTGCCTGCTCACCACAATCACTTGTAAACACAGAAGTCTGGTTTCTGTGTTTTACAAGTGACAGCTCTGCACTCTGTGTGTAACCCCCCTGAACTCTGCACTCTGTATGTAATGCAATCCTGGTATTTAATGCCCCTTTAAGACCCTTCTACTGTTTGTGAAATCTGAATAGGGTCGTGGTTGAGTTCCTGCACCTATTTTCTGAGAAAAAAAGCTCTGGTGACAACACAGGAGCACAACTGGGAGATGAATGTTGTCACCCTATAATAGAAAGTGCCCGAGCAAACACCCCGATGGCAGCCAGCGATTGCTTTAACCACTTAAGCACCAGACCTGTTTTTCAGACCCTTTCACGTCTAAGCCTATTTATGACATTTGGTGTTTACAAGTTAAAATCCGTATTTTTTGCTAGAAAATTACTTAGAACCCCCAAACATTATATTTATTTTTTTAGCAGAGAATCTAGAGAACAAAATGGCGATTGTTGCAATATTTTATGTCACACTGTATTTGTCCGGCGGTGTTTTAAACACAACTTTTTGGGAAAAATTAACTTTCACGAATTAAAAAAAAAATGAAAAAGTAAAGTTAGCCCAATTTTTTTTGCATAATGTGAAAGATGATGTTACGCCGAGTAAATAGATACCAAGCATGTCACGCTTCATAATTGCACGCACCCGTGGAATGGCGACAAACTACGGTACCTAAAAATCTCCATAGACGATTTAAACTTTTTTTTTTTTTTACGGTTACCAGGTTAGAGTTACAGAGGAGGTCTAGTGCTAAAATTATTGCTCTCGCTCTGATGATCGCGGCGATACCTCACATGTGTGATTTGAACACCTTTTCATATGCGGGCGCGACTTCCGTATGCGTTTTCTTTGTTACGCAAGCTAGTGGGGAGGGGGGCACTTTAAAAAAAAAAATCTTATTTATTTTTATAATATTAAATTGTGTTTTTTTTTTACATTTTGATCACTTTTATTGTAAATGTAAATGTATAATGTAAACATCCCTTGTGACAGTAATAGGTGGTGACAGGTACTCGTTATGGAGGGATCGGGGGTCTAAAAGACCCCCGATCCCTCCTTTGCACTTCAAAGTATTCAGATACTGTGTACTTTTTCTAAATCCGGCGCCATTGGCAGCCGCGAAACCCAGAAGTGACGTCATGACATCGCTTCTGTGTTTACATTGCGGAGACTGAATCAAAGCCGTTTACAGCTTAGTTTCAGTCTGCTTGTTTGGGGGGTTCTGGGTAATTTCTAGCAAAAACGTAATGATTTTTACATGAAGGAAAGAAGTGCCAGAATAGGCGTGGTGAGGAAGTGGTTAATGTGACAAATCTCACACTGAAGAACCAGGGCAAAATCTGCGGCAATTGCCGGCAATGACAGCGTCCGAATTGGTGTGCACCGATCCCCAAAATTAGTTTTCTGTACTACTTTTTGCCGATTGCGGGGTGCGATTTCCATTGACTGTGCAGAAACCCACACAGAGGTCTCTGAAATCGCGCCCCCCCCCCCCCCAAAATCGGGGCTGAGATGCGGGAATGAAATCGGGCAAGTTAAGCTGAACTCGCCCCTATTTTATTCCCGCAGTCAGTGTGAACCTAGGCTAAGTCACACCTTTTGGGGACCAGTGAAACTAATACAGCAATCAATGCTAAAAAAATATGCATGTCACTGTATTAATGACACTGGCAGGGAAGGGGTTAACATCAGGGGCGAGCAAAGGGTTAAGTGTGCTCCTAGGGAGTAATTGGGAGTCGCCGGTGGCGCCAGGCCCAGAAGTGTCAGATCACGTACTAGGAATGTGATCCGTCCGCCCTGCTGCAAGTATTTCTGCGTGGGGCAGTCTGCATGTGGCTAAAGTATAATTAAAGACAAAACTTTTTTTTTTTTTTAATAGTAGATTAGAACACCTGTCAGTTTTTATTGCTGTCTGTGCCCCCATTAAGATGACCCCCCCCCCCCCGCACTCTAATTGTGCTGGTTACCATTATCATTGAAAGTAAAAGTAAAATCCCCAAATTTTGGGTTGTCCCCAGAAATGTAGGAGGGGAAATCTCTAGAACTAGACACTAGTTCTGGTGATCGGGGGGGGGAGTGGTCCCTAAGGATCTCCCTTCATTTTCAGGGATTTCCTCTCACTTCCTGTTTGGCTATGGAACAGGACGTGAAGGGAAATCTCTGCAATGGGGACACAGACTGCGAATAGAAATCTGACAGGGGTTGTTAAAGAAAATATTGCCTATAGTTCTACTTTTAATGTGTGTTTAAATTGGTAGTCTCCATTTGGAAGCCCATGTGATAGGGTGAGCACAACTGGGAGATGAGCACAGAAGAATGTTGTCACCCTATAATAGAATGTTGTCACCCTATAATAGATTGTTGTCCCCTATAATAGAAAGTGCCTGAACAAACTCCTTAATGGCAGCCAAGGGTTACTTTAAGGCTGGGTTTACAATGCCGCATGGAGAGGCTCATAGCAGGGGTCCGGTGTGTTCCTGTTCACTGTTTTCAGGTCCAATTTTGGTCCAAATTTTTGGCTGAATTCAGACCTTAAATGGACCAGAAGACACACTGGGCTCCTGTGCAATTGGAACCAGAGCCACTCCGGAGATGTGAGAACCGACTCCATTGAGAGCTGGTCAAGTTGGGCTCTGATGGGGATATCTGAGGTCAAGTGGGGCTCTGATGGGGAAATTTGATGTAAAGTGGGGCTCTGATGGGGACATCTGATGTAAAGTGGGGCTCTGATGGGGACATCTGATGTAAAGTGGGGCTCTGATGGGGACATCTGATGTAAAGTGGGGCTCTGATGGGGACATCTGATGTAAAGTGGGGCTCTGATGGGGACATCTGATGTAAAGTGGGGCTCTGATGGGGACATCTGATGTAAAGTGGGGCTCTGATGGGGACATCTGATGTAAAGTGTGGGGCTCTGATGGGGACATCTGATGTAAAGTGGGGCTCTGATGGGGACATCTGATGTAAAGTGGGGCTCTGATGGGGACATCTGATGTAAAGTGGGGCTCTGATGGGGACATCTGATGTAAAGTGGGGCTCTGATGGGGACATCTGATGTAAAGTGGGGCTCTGATGGGGACATCTGATGTAAAGTGGGGCTCTGATGGGGACATCTGATGTAAAGTGGGGCTCTGATGGGGACATCTGATGTAAAGTGGGGCTCTGATGGGGACATCTGATGTAAAGTGGGGCTCTGATGGGGACATCTGATGTAAAGTGGGGCTCTGATGGGGACATCTGATGTAAAGTGGGGCTCTGATGGGGACATCTGATGTAAAGTGGGGCTCTGATGGGGACATCTGATGTAAAGTGGGGCTCTGATGGGGACATCTGATGTAAAGTGGGGCTCTGATGGGGACATCTGATGTAAAGTGGGGCTCTGATGGGGACATCTGATGTATGGGAGATGCTGATGAAGACATCTTATGTATAGGGAGAAGCTGATGAGGACACCTTTATGTTAAGTGGTTTTATTTTCTTTTACTTGAAATGTGGATGTGATTGGCTTCCTGTGACGACACAGTGAGGCTGCATATGATGGACACACTTTTATCTAGCAGTAACTATACATAATTGCCTGACAATTGCTATTTACAGTCCTGCATTGCTAACAGTTACCGGTAATTTTTTTAGTTTGAAAGAAAGACATTTTGAGCACCAGCTGCCACAGGTAGCCACTCAATAAAATCTATACCTGGAGTTATGCTTTAGACTTTGTTTACACTTTTGTGTTTTATGTGAGCATCAAAAATCATGCAGCTGAACCAAGTTTTTACTGCCCCAATCGCTCCTCCTTATGCTGTAATGGCTGCCATCAGGGTTCTTGCCCAGTCACTTCCTGATATAGGGTGACCACATTCTCTCTATGTTTCCCAATTGTACTCCTGTGTTGTCACCCTGTAACATGGGCTCCCAATGGAGACTACTTACTTATTTACAAGGTACTAGGGCAGCTGCTCAGCATGGAACTCGGAATACAGCAACGATCGCTGTTGTAGTGAAGACTATTGCAGTGATTTCTCGATCCTACAGGTATGGCATATACATACTTACATTGGTCCAATGTAACCATATAATTAAATCCATAGCTGGAATGCAGCTTTGAGAGCTGCATTTCAAAAAATATTTGAAAATCTCTTCTGAAATCACACCTGATGTAACATTTATATGAGATTTTAGTGATTAGGTTTGTATATGCTGTAATATTGAGTGATAGTTGAGTAGCACTCTAAAAGGAGAATACCAATCGGTCATTTTGCTTGCTGAAAATATCGCAATGAGTTAACGGCAAAGCGGCACACATATCATCATGTATTGGCTTTTCTGTGCGAATCCTTAGCAGCTCCTATGTGAAAAGTTTATTTTTGTGTTTTAGGTTTACCAGCCCTTTTAACCTGGCTGTCGTGATAGAATGGATAGGACCTCTTATGACTCAACCTGGGAAGAAGATGAGGAGGATGAGTGTATGGAGCAAGACTGGTCTACAAATAACATGAAGATCAGGCATAATGCCCAGGTATGTAAAGTTACTCTGGAGAATTTCATAGCTGTGGCCCAACACAGATCCTCCTTCAATATATTTTTTATTTTTCCTTCATCTTGCTGACTTCTTGTCACCCAGGACAGGTCTTTAGTAGGAGATGGATGGCCCCACCAATGTAACGTTGCTCCTCTGTTATCCTGTCAACAGGCTAGGGGCAGGTAGGTGACCAAAGTGGCCATCTTTTCCACAATCACCCTTCAGATGGGTTGGTGCCATTACATCTTCACGTGGGTAAAACTTATGCCGTGTACAGACGATTGGACATTCCGACAACAAAACCCGTTGATTTTTTTCTGACGCATGTTGGCTCAAACTTGTCTTGCATACACACGGTCACACAAATGTTGTCGGAAATTCTGAACACCAAGAACGCGGTGATGTACAAGACATACAACGCCAATTTCAATACCAAGTGTGCCACCCTTTGGGCTCCTTCTGCTAATCTCGTGTTAGTAGAGGTTTGGCGAGAGACGATTCGTGCTTTTCAGTCCGTTACAGCGTGACGAATGTGCTACTTTTACCAGACGTTGCACTTTCATCTTGTACTTGATTCAGAGCATGCGTGGAATTTTGTGCGTCGGAATTGTCTATACACGCTCAGAAACAAATTTTGTTGTCGGAAAAATTTGAGATCCAGCTCTCAAATTTTTGTTGTCGGAAATTCCGACAGCAAATGTCCGTTGGAGCTTACACGCGGGTTGGAATTTCCGACAACAAGCTCCCATCGAACATCTGTTGGCGGAATTTCCGACCGTGTGTACGCGCCATTAGTGTTGTAAAATCTTGTGTCGTGGAATTTTATCTCCTTGAAGTATATTGTTCTTCGTGCAGTTTTTATTTATTTTTTTGGATGATGAGCCGCTTGCTCTCGTCTTTCTGTCTTTAGCAAAAATTTCAATAAATCTGTTGTCTTTATACACCTTAGGTACCATTGACAACCAGAAGGCCGCCAAATGGAAAACACGTAAAATCCAGATATGAGGTAATTTGATGCCATCTGTCTGAGCTAGGCCGCCAATACATCAGATGTGATCAATTTGTTATGATTTGCACCATAGCTTGTAGACTCTCTAACTTGCACACAGACCAAATAATATCCACAAATTTTGATTATTTTTTACCAAAGATATGTAGCAAAAATTAATGAAGAAAATTCATAATTTGCAAAATTTTATCACAGAAACTGCAAAAATGCAGGGTTTTTTTCAGAATTTTCGGTCTTTTTTCAGTAATAGCGCAAAAAAATAAAAACCCAGAGGTGATCAAATACCACCAAAAGAAAGCTCTATTTGTATGAAAAAAAGGACAAAAAATTCATTTGGGTACAGTATTTCATGACTGAGTAATTGTCATTCAAAGTGTAAGAGCAACGAAAGCTGAAAATGGTCTGGGCAGGAGGGGGGTTTAAGTGCCCAGTAGGCAAGTGGTTAACTAGAACAGCACAGAGAACAGTGATGGTGATCCACCCCATGTCCTTGCTTTTGGGTCTGACCCTATAGTGGTAGTTTGCCCACTGTTCTTGTCTATTGTGAGACAATAGGGTTGGGCTGAGGGGTGGCAGAAGAAGACATTACCATGATGACTTGGGTGAACTGCTCTTGTATGGTATGACACCATTTTTTTTCGGTAATGGCCAAGGGTATCCAATATAACGGTTAGCTTTTATACTGCTCAGGTGAGAGTCTTCTGAGGAAGATCTTTGAAGTAATCCCCCATGGGGCCAAGTAAACGCATTCTAATCTTTAACTGTTTTACCTTTTCTTGATAGTACGCCTATATGTATTCTTCAGCTGCGCGGGATATGCAGAACTACAGACATGGGTACCGGCATTCAGATCCCATTTACCACATTGAACCGGTAAGCTTTTCCAAAACGTTCTGTTATGACATAAAAATTGGTGTGAAAGAGAACCTGTCATGACATTAAACATGGGCAGGGCCGTCTTTAATGTTGGGCAAACATTTTTTTTGGGTCCCTCCATGCAATTTTTTCTCTCCACCTGCTCTGAGACATACAATAAATATAAGTTAGACTTAAAATAATATTAGTGTATCAGATCAGGCAGTGATTGTGATTGGTTGCCAGAGGTTACAGGATATCATTACCACTTACTGACTGGTTGCTAGAGGTTACAGTACACAGTACGGCTCACTGATTGATTGCTAGAGGTTACAGCGCATGATTTCTTCTTGTTGATGAGTTGCTAGACATTACTGTACAGTAATACTGCTCACCGATTGGTTGCTAGAGGTTACAGCACATCATCTCTTCACTGCAGAGGGGCATGATATACATATGAATGCCGTTGCTATTTACATATGTATGCAGCATTTATTTACATATGAATGCCGTTGCTATTTACATATGAATTATTCTGTTATTTACATATGAATGGCTGTTATTTACATGTAAACACAGGGTCTGCAGGTGAGTCATCTGTACACAACAATAGGGCAGAGCTGGGCAGCATTAGTAGCAGCACTTTACACTGAGATATCAGGACACAGCACAGGACTAAAACTTCAAGGGACAAGGGAATTTAAACTGTGATACTTGGCCAGTATGAGGCAGCTGCTTTGGGCCTCTATGGAGATTTTTAGGTACCATAGTTTGTCGCCATTCTACGAGTGAAAAGAGACACTCGCCTGTCCCACAATCCAGCGACGTGGCCACCTGAATCCTCCATTCTCTCCCCCGCATGTCCACATACTTCACAGCTAGATGTGCATGTCTCACTGCGCTGTCCTGCATAGCTGGGCAATCTTCCGGGACCTGTGATGTGTCCCAGAAGATTGCAAGGAGGAAGGGCCTCCTAGGCGGCCCAAGCGGAAGTGGGAGCTCATCAGTAATCGTGATGCATAGAGGAATCGAATCGCTTACCAGATAATCGTAATCAAATTGTGAGACCAGTGAAGATGCGCACCCCTACCATCTATGCCTTTCTCAACCTTTTAAAAAACGGAGGAACCTTTGAAATACCTTTCTGGTCTTAGGGAACCCATGTTGATAATGACTAAATCTACAGCTCATGTGTGATGGTCAAAAGAAAGAATGCTCCTTACATTTAGGGACAGAAGGAAGAACCTTCAGTGGTAACTCATCTGAGAGGCAGAAGTTGTTGTTTTTTTGCTCATGGAACCCCTAGCAACCTCTGGAGGAACCCCAGGATTCCACAGAACCATGGTTGAGAAAGGTTGATCCAGAGGGATGTCGGATCAAATTTAAAGACATCCATAGATTGCTTTTACCAGACATTAACTAGGACATTTAAACTGATGCGCTGCTTTTAAATAACCCTTTTTGGCATTTTTTTTCTCTTTCAGAAGAAATGCCCAATCTACATTTTTACAGAAATGAGATGGCGTTCAAACCTAATGGTAAGTACCAACGCGGAGAGAGGTTTGTTTTCCTAATGTAACTTTAAACTTGGCACAAGATTAACAGATCCCTAAATATAGCAAGCTAAAATGATATGCAAGTCTCAACGTTTTCTGAAAAATTTAAATTTGGACTCACTCCTTACACTTCCCAAACACCACCTGTCACATTAAACTATTAATAGAGAAGCTTTGGGATTGAAGTTTAACTTTTATTAGCAGTCAGACTTCGGATACCATTTCAGCAGTGATCTGTGGATCTACTGATTTTTTTCAAATGTGCCCCTGAGGGCCCCATGCCACTAGGGGGCCCCATCAGGGTTGCCCAAAAAAATCCCAAAATTATAGCTGCCCCGCTTTTCAATGTGTATACTGTGTGTGTGTGTATACACTGTATGTGTGTGTGTGTGTGTGTGTGTGTGTATACTGTATGTGTGTGTGTGTTGTAATATTGGGGTTGTTTAGCTCAATTGGGATGTGTGATTTTAAGCGATTCGCGCCAGTTCAGAACTATGTTTAAGGGCTTGTTGGCCCACTTTTATTCAAAAGGCAAAAAATACAAAAAAAAATCCAAACATAGGGCCAGATTCAGGTAGATGGGCGAATCTTTATTTTGGAGTAACTTTTTTCATTTACGTTACTCCGCCGAAGGAGCAAGTACTGTTCTTCACAAAGCACTTGCTCCTAAAGTTGCGGCGGCGTAGCGAAAATGAGCCGGCGGAATTCAAATTGGGCGGGTAGGGGGCGTGTATTATTTAAACTAGGCGCGATCCCGCGGCGAACGTACTGCGCATGCGTCGACTGTCAGTGCGCATGCTCCAAATTCTGTCAGTGAACGTCAATGACGTCAATCCCCATTCACGGACGTTTTACGCAAACGACTCGAAATTTTTTAAATTTGACGTGATGACGACGGCCATACTTAACATAGGATACTCACTAGGGGGCTGATTTTTCTTTACGCCGCGTTATCTCTTACGGAAACGTCGGAAAGTCACATATTCTCGGCGTTAATCAGCGGGAACGCCCCGAGCGCCATTTTTAAAATTGCAGTTCCGATACGACGGCGAAATACAATTACGCCGCTCGTATAGGAACTCCAATCCGGCGTTTCTTGTTTTCTGCTTACTGAAAACAGAAACGCCGGCTCAAAGTGAGAGTTAGGCTGGAGTATCACTGATACTCCAGAGTAACTCTACCTGAATCTGGCCCATAGTATTCCCACACAGGGGTTCTTTACTGTCCACGCAAAATGATACGTTCAGCCTCCTGGCTTACCCGTGCAACGGGTGCAGTAGCCGCTCGTGGAATGGCGACAAACCTTTACCCTTACAAATCTCCATAGGCGACGTTTAAAAAATTCTACAGGTTGCATGTTTTGAGTTACAGAGGAGGTCTAGGGCTATAATTATTGCTCTCGCTCTAACTATTGTGGCGATACCTCACATGTGTGGTTTGAACACTGTTTTCATATGCGCTGTGCGCTGCTCACGTGTGCGATCGCTTCTGCGCGTGAGCTCGGCGGGACAGGACGCGTTTCAATTTTTTTATTATTATTAATTATTTTACCGTTTTTATTTTTACACTGTTCTTAAACTGCTTAAGGACCGCCTCCTGCACATTTACGTCGGCAGAATGGCACGGCTGGGCACATGCACGTACAGGTACGTCCCTTGCTAGTGCCCAGCCGTGGGTCGCGGGGGCGCATGCCCGCGACTCGGTCCGAAGCTCCGTGACCGGGACCGCGGACCCGATTGCCGCTGGAGTCCCGCGATCGGTCCCGGTGCTGAAGAACGGGGAGAGCTGTGTGTAAACACAGCTTCCCCGTTCTTCACTGTGGTGCCGTGATCGATCGTGTGTTCTCGACCGCGCAATTGTCAGTTAAAGAGACGCAGTGCCGAATCCCAAAACCTGGCCGGGTCCTTTAGCTGCCTAAAGGTCCGGGTTAAAAAAAAATTACTTTTATTCCTATTTAAATCTTATATTTACAGTGCCTTTCAAAAGTATTCACCCCCCCTTGGTAGGCTACTGTTAGCTGGTTTTCAGTTCAGTTACAAAATGTAAATCTTTCTAAAACAGAAATGAAACTTGGTTTCAGCCTGTTTGAATCCCGTGACTGAACTCAGACTGGGAGAGGGAAGGAACGAATTTGGAGCCAATCAGGCGTGCAAGCAAATATGCTGACAAGGACCATTTTGATAAGTAGGGCTAGCACGGTAAGCAAAGGGATGACCCAATCAGTCTGCTGCTGCTTCTTCACTGTCCAATCTGCAGGCTAGGAGTGGAGACAGGACACCGCTCTATACCTCCTACAGCTGTACCAGGATGGTGGTGTCACCTGTCTGCCTGTGCTTTCTAAATAGGTGGCAGAAATGCAAAAACCGTGCTGATTATATGTCATTTGTAACAGATCCAAATATTAGAACCTTATGGGCCATCTGACTTCTAAAACACAGACGTAAAGAATTGTAGAAGGCTTTTTCTGTTGGATTTTTTGAGCCCGCATTCTCCACCACTAGCTAAAAGGGAAGGCCCTATGAAATATGTTCATATTTAATAGGAGTGGAAGTAATAACCGATCTCTGTATCATTCTCAGGTTGTCAAATTGAAGACTTCCTTAATGCAGGGAAAGATGATTATGATATGCTAGAGTACAACCATAACTACATCCAATGGTAGGTGTAACAACGTTTATGATCTACTGCTTTCAAATGCTTTTGGGAATACAAACTCTGTTTTCTGGAGCTTAGATGGGAAGCTTTCTGTTGTGAAGATTTCCCAACACTTCCTGTCCCGATGACACCACAGGAAGGGATGGTAAACTTTCCCAGTGGGGACACAGAAACCATTCAAAAATCTAATAGTGTCTCCAATCTATTCTCACTTTACCCGGAAAAAAAATAAAGTTTTCCCTAGAGATCTGGTTATAGCTCTAACCGATATAAACCTCTTTTGTTTCAGGCTCTTTCCACTTCAAGAGCGTGGTGTTAACCCACATGCCGCTCCTCTACACAAAAAAAGAGATTCAGGTATTGGAAACCCCAATGAATTAAAGAGGAACTCATCTTACTGTATATACTCTATATTTCCAAAAGTTTTGGGACACCTGCCTTTTACACGCACATGAACGTTAATAGCGTCTTAGTCCGTAGGGTTCAATATTGAGTTGGCCCCGCCCTTTGCAGCTATAACAGCTTCAACTCTTCTGGGAAGGCCGTCCACAAGGTTTAGGAGTGTGTCTATGGGAATGTTTGACGTTCGTTCTTTCAGAAGCACATTTGTTAGGTCAGGCACTGATGTTGAACGAGACGGTCTAGCTCACAGTCCCCGCTCTAATTCATCCCAAATGTGTTCTATCAGGTTGAGAGCAGGCCAGTGAAGTTCCTCCACCCCAAACTCGCTCATCCATGTTTTTATGGACCTTGCTTTGTGCACTGGTCCATATCATTTGGTGGAAGGGGGATTATGTTGTGGAGTTGTCTTTCAGGGGTTGGGCTTGGCCCCTTAGTTCCCGTGAAGAGAACTATTAAAGCGGAGCTCCACCCTAAAGTGGAACTCACGCTGATCGGAACCCTCCCCCCTCCGGTGTCACATTTGACACCTTTCAGGGGGAGGGGGGTGCAGATACCTGTCTAAAGACAGGTATTTGCACCCACTTCCGGCACAGCATTCTCGGGCGGGCAGAATGCGGGCATGTCGTCACCTCCCGTCGCCCCCCCCCCCCCCCCCCCCGTTGTGTGCTGGAAACACTCGGCTCCCAGCACACATCGGGAGCCAATCGGCGGGCGCAGCGCAACTCGCGCATGCGCCATAGGGAACCGGGCAGTGAAGCTGGACTCCAGGACAGGTAAGTGTCCTAATATTAAAAGTCAGCAACTGCAGTATTTGTAGCTGCTGGCTTTTAATAATTTTTTTTTGAGCGCACATCTGCTTTAAGGTGTCAGCTTACCAAGACATTTTGGATGATTTCATGCTCCCAACTTTGTGGGAACAGTTTGGGGATGGCCCCTTCCTGTTCCAACATGACTGCACGCCAGTGCATAAAGCAAGGTGGGCCAGCTCAATATTGAATTCTACGGACTAAGACTGGGATGCCATTAAAGTTCATGTGAGTGTAAAGGCAGGAGCACCATTATAGTGTAGCAGAGCAGGGAGCGATCAGTCAGATAATTTAAATCAATTCATTGCCTTATTTTGCAGGAATATTGTCTATCTGTAATTTATTATTCTATGCAGTTATTAACTTCATTGTGACATTTTTGGTCACTGAGGTAAAAAATTGCAGTAAAGGAATTAATTTTTTCACCTTAATGCATTCTATGATAATTTTGGAGCAGTAAATACTAATATATCCCCCTAGACTGAGCCTCAATCGTTGATGTGTGTGCGACTGGCAGCCTCTGTACTATTTGGGAGAACCTATGCATATTCTAAGGGCCATTTCGGGGATGAGCGGTACACCCACACAGAGTCTAATCTCGGGAGGGGCACTGCCAAAATGTCTGTGGGCAATTTGCAGGGGTATTGGCTGGTTTTGGCACTTCAATCATCACGGCACCATGGTTAATATGGTGTCAGGATGATTTAAGCGCATTATTTCTATTATTACTGTGTAGGAGCAGCCAGGTGGAGGGGAGGACAGGGTGGTTGCAGCCAGGTGGAGGGGAGGTAAGTTCTTACCTTGGATGATAATAATAGAATCACTGGCTCCCTACAGCCTCATGGTCCCTCTTCTTCTCTCTTCCTCTTTCCGCTCAGCATGTTGGGGGCTGCAGTCCTCTCAGGGAATCACCCTGGGGCCTGCCGGTATCTGGGACTATATGTCCCATAATCCTCTTGGTTCTAGTTTACCAGCCATTGGCTCTAAATGTAGCCAATAGGAGCAGGTATTGCTGGGTGAATGAGAGCTACTCTCTTCGAGGACAAGGAGGGGTGGAAATCCCATGCAGCTGCAGTTCTGCCTGTGTCCCTTCACAGAGAGCCTGTCAGCAACTGCTGATGGGGGGGGGGGGGGGGTCAGCATTAGCACAGCCTGCAGTGCTCACTATTTTCTCAAGGGGGGGGGGGGATTGACCCATTGCCCCCCCCGCCCCCAAATTTTCTCCTGCACCCACATCGATAGAAATTGACCTAGGGCACCTTGCTGATCCCTTCTAACAGCAGTTTCCTTTGCAACACATTTACAAACATGGTGATGATGTCACAGGGATCTATAAAAGCTGTTGCTCATTACAGGAATTGAGTAAAAAGGAAAAAAAGAATGCGAGGACATGCATTACAGGTTTGGTGTAGTTCCTTTTTGTCCTGCTTCTGATTATTTTTTTTTTACAGTTTTATTATTCATTATAACAAATAAATGTTCCCTAGGAAATGAAGAAAGATAGAAGAGTCAGGAGGAACCTCCTAGAGGCGTATAAGCTCATGTTGGGATTCTATGGTCTGCATCTAGAAAACGAGGAGACCGGAAAAGTCTGCAGAGCGAGGAATTGGAAAGAAAGATATATGAATTTGAACAAGTGAGCTGCTTTCTTTACGGTTTGATGTGTTAAGATGAGCAGTAGTAGATTGTTAGCCTTAGATTGGACCTAAGAGCTTTGCACCTCATTAGGTCATAGTGAGACCAGAAACTTTTGGGTTTGACCCTTAATCACTTCAGCCCCGGAAGATTTTACTGCTTAATGACCGAGGCCATTATTTGCAATACGGCACTGCGTCGCTTTAACTGACAATTGTGCGGTCGTGCGATGTTGTACCCAAACAAAATTGTCCCTGTTCTGTGCGGATGGACAGATCGTGTGTTTTTTGTTTTTCAAAATTGTCGCTCTTTTTTTGTTTATAGCGCAAAAAAATGTAATCGCAGAGATGATCAAATACCACCAGAAGAAATCTCTATTGGTGGGAAAAAAGGGACGTAAATTTTGTTTGGGTATGACGTCGCACGACCGCGCAATTGTCAAGTTAAAGTGACGCAGTGCCAAATCGCAAAAAAAATGGCCTCGGTCATTAAGCAGTAAAATCTTCCGGGGCTGAAGGTTAAGGGTCAAACCCAAAAGTTTCTGGTCTCACTATGACATAATGACATGCAAATCTCTTGGGTTCAATCTAAGGCTAAAAATCACTGTTATATGCCATGCAACACTATGCTTGGTGGAACAATGGCTGCAACAGAGGTCCAGACACACGAGTGTACAGATGTACAGTGTGCTTTCAAGCTTGTATTTCATGGCATGCATAGCTCTCATTGGACTATTTTAAAGGGGTAGTCATATCAAATATTTTATATATTTATTTTCTCGTTTTTTTTATTTATTTTTTCATAGTCACACTCACAATAACCTGCGGATCACCCGTATCTTGAAGTGCATGGGGGAACTGGGGTTTGGACACTTCCAAGCTCCTCTGGTCCAGTTTTTCTTGTGGGAAACCCTGTGCGAAGGCCAATTAAAGAACATAAAAAGGAGTGTCTTAGACTATTTCATCTTCTCCGTAAAGGACAAGAGAAAACGTCAAGATTTGGTGCGCTTTGCCTGGAAACGCTACCAACCCCAAAGCATGTTTGCCTGGGGACCAGTAGACTTGCTAAGAAATTATCAAGAAGCGCTGAAGGGACGCAAAAGAGGAAACTGTGACGGCATCAGGGAAGAAGAGGAGACGAGACCACAAAAAATCAAGAAAATGTATCAACATAATGAGAAGGAACATAGGAATGTAATGAATGAGAAGGAACATAGGAATGTAATGAATGAGAAGGAACATAGGAATGTAATGAATGAGACAGAACACAGGAATGCAATGAATGAGAAGGTACATAGGAATGCAATGAATGAGAAGGTACATAGGAATGTAAAGACAGTTAAGCGGAAGAAAAAAAAAGTCGCAATGTCCTGAAGGAACGTAGGGAGGTAGAACCCCTGCAAAATATACATAGTGGGTGTTTCAGTTGCGTCCTGTTATAACTTAAATAATGAATGCATTTTTTTTTGTTGCATTAGTTATTGGCTTTTCTAGACTGTTTTTGGATTTGTCGATTGTGTTTCTTTTGCTGTTTTTGCAGTCACACTGCGATCCTCTAGTGTTCACATCAGTGTGGGGGGGTGGGGGGTGCAAACAAATTGAATAAAAAAATATTACCGTATTTATCGGGGTATTGCGCGCTCCGGCGTATAGTGGCGTATAGTCCTACTGCGGCGTCCTCCCCGCTCGATCCCCGCTTTCCCGCGCCGAGTATGAATAATGCGCCTGCATATACCGAGCGCAGGTACTTACGTCCTGTACGTCCAGGACGTGAGCGCGAGAGGAGCCGAGCCTGCCCGACTATACACGAGTGTACTGCGCTCGGTATATGCTGGCGCAGTACACTCGTGTATAGTCGGGCAGGCTCGGCTACTCTCGCGCTCACGTCCTGTACGTCCAGGACGTGAGCGCTAGAGGAGCCGAGCCTGCCCGACGATTGTACTGCGCTCAGTATATGCAGGCGCAGTATTCAAACTCTGCGCGGGTATCGGCGTATATCGCACACCCACGATTTTGCCCTGATTTTCAGGGCAAAAAAGTGCGCGGTATACGCCGATAAATACGGTAATTGCAGCCACTGTGCCCATCAAACGCAGCCAGTTTGCCCCCCCCCTGCAACTTACCTTTCTCAGGTCAGCGCCACCGTCCTCAATGTCATCTCTGCTGTGATTGGACACCTGATAGGCGTCCAATCACATCACCTGTCACTTCAGCCAATCAGATGACCGGTAACCAGACCCGGTGCACCTGGTTGGCTGAGAGGCGGGTCAGTGTTAGGGAAGCGATTCCCTAACACAGCATTGTTTAAACAGGGAACACACAGCCCTCTGTTTAACCATTTGGAAGCCGATTAGAGCCTGTGGGCTCTAATCAGGAAGTCTATTAAAGCCTCTGTCTCTAATCAGGCACCTCCAAAACACACCCATCGCTGTAATTCCGATTGCCGGCACTCAACACGGGGCCGGACACCTGAATAGGGGGCGGCAGCGGCAACAATAGATGGATTCATGCAATGCATGGATCTTTTGTTGAGTGACGGATGCAGGAGAAAGGGGGCGGCGCTCCTGCGTCACTATGGACGCACTGCCACTGGTTCACATGTACCTCCAATAAAGACAGCTTTACCTGCTGCAGTAAAAGCACTGGAAAAGAAAACCACTTGTGATTAATCTCCATCTACCAGATTGTACCGGGGTTTGTTTGTTGCTTTTATTATTAGACAATGTATAGGAAGACTTGAAGGGTAACTCCACTTTTGTTGAGAAAAACTATTCAACTTGTAAAATAAGTTAAAATATTTATGTACCCTTTTATGCGATTTACATTGTTCCTTTTTCATTTGTGACACGCCTCATTCAAAGTCCCATGACCATATTTTCTCTGCATTACCCTTTTCTTCTCCGGACAAGGTTTTTTTCTGAATGCCAACGTCATGCAAGCGCCAATGTTTTTAAACATTTGCCTTTGCTGTGTTCAGCTAGAGAAGGGGTCTCCAAACTTTTTAGCCCGAGTGCCACATTGTAGATTTTACAAATATTTGCATGCCGAAAAAATGTGTTATATATAAATAAATAAATAAAAAGTAAATAATCTCATCGTAGCCTTTCTGCATTTCTGTGTCCCCGTCAGAACCTATCCACATGCCTGTGTCCCATCAGAGTCTCCCCCACAACTGTGTCCCCCCCCCCATCAGAGTCTCCCCCACAACTGTGTCCCCCCCCCATCAGAGTCTCCCCAACGACTGTGTCTCCCCCCCCATCAGAGTCTCCCCCACGACTGTGTCCCCCCCCCCCATCAGAGTCTCCCCCCACGACTGTGTCCCCCCCCCCATCAGAGTCTCCCCCACGACTGTGTCCCCCCCCCCATCAGAGTTTCCCCCACGACTGTGCCCCCCCCCCATTAGAGTCTCCCCCACATCTGTGTCCCCCAACCCTGATTACACCCCGAGATGCCCCCCCACAACAGCTGACAGACTAGCCTGCCTAAAAACACACTAGGGGAAGTTAAAGCAAGCAGACCAGCAGTTCTGTCCCTGCAGTCTCGGCAGTATCTGAATGGGCTGTGGGCCGAATAGATCATGCCGGGGTTTGGAGACTCGGTGAGCTAGAGCAGGGGTTTTCAAACTGCGGCCCTGGGGACAGATGTGGCCCTTTGCTTCCCTTTATCTGGCCTTTGGGGGAACTATTCCATCCACTGACACCAACAATGGGGAATCATTCTTGTTGCTAAAACCACCAACTGACATTATCAAAAGGGTGCAATTTCTTCTATTGGCACCAACAATGGGGCACTAGCCCTCCCACTGACACCAAATATATGGTATTTTTTACTCCCACTGGACATTTTTTACTCCCAATGGCCCTAGATCGGCCCTCCTAAAGTAGACTGGCCCTTTTTTTAGAAAGTTTGGCGACCCTGAGCTGCTAGAGGATATTTATTAAACTAAGACCAAAGGCTTACATACTTTTTCCTCCACTCTCCTTATTGGATCCCTAAATCTTTTTTTTTACCTGCCTGAATTAACTTTTTTCAACCTTTCTATACGGCCCTCGCCCTCTGGGATACAAACTATTCACACTTATGAGACCCTCCTCACAGTGGGATTGGCTCTCCCAGACTCCCATAAATATTTAGACAGACAAGTACTTAAAATGAACTGCGCATGCGTCGAGACGTGGACGTATCCACGTGCGCATGCGCACAACCACGTCGGAACAACTGCCTAAGATATGCCGGATCACTGTGTACGCCGTGAACGTAACCTACGCCCACCCAGACCCACGTCGGCCCATATTCACAGACGTCCAACGTACAATACGTAGGCTTGTCTTCCCTGGTCCATACCTTTGCATGGGTTGCGCCTCATCTATGGGGAATAACTTTACGCTGAACGTAAAACTTACGCAAACCGCTTAAATCATGCGCCGGGGGCAAGTATGTTCGTGAATCGGCGTATCTCCCTCATTTGCATATTTGAATAGAAAATCAATGGGAAATCCACATGCGTCCAGCGTAAATATGCACCCACTAGGCAAGTTACGTCGGTGAGATGAAGTCTGTTTTTAGGCGTATCTAAGTTTGTGGGTCCGGCGCACAGATACGACGGCGCATATTTGTACTTACGCAGCGTATCTGTAGATACGTCGGCGTAAGTGCTTTTGTGAATCCGGGCCAATGAATCCATCCCATTCCGTGGCTCAGAGTGTTGGAGGTGTGTTTTTTTCCAAGGTGACTATTCCCAAATTTTTGGGTCATGCCCTGATATCACAAGATTTTGGTTGGGCGCGCTAACCATCATCAATACTTCTACATCAACGTCCGTGCCTCAAGCTATCAAAATTTGTTTATTAGGCCTTGTCGACAATAAATAAAGATAATAAATAACAACTTTGTCGGTCTCCTTCTATTCTATTCTTTCTATGCAAGAAAGGCCATCACCTTGTATTGGAGGAGGCTCTCCCTTCCATTTCCATCTGGAAACAATTGATCACCAACAACCTCCCATTGTATAAAGATACCTACACACACACAGAGGATGTCCTGCCAAAAATGATAAAGTGTGGGCCAAATGGTTGGCAGACCCCACCACTGCTTCATTGCTTCTAGATAGCGAAGGGTTCGAAAGACGTTTAGCTAGATTTCTGTTTGTTTTGTGCTAAGTGCAGGAAACTAGGTCAGTTCTGGAGCATGCGCACTGGGCTTTTTCCCCGGCCGGCGCATGCGCAGTTCGTTCGTGGGGATATAATTCTTGCCGCAGTCATGAATCAAAGCATCATGGCTCCAGCATGGGTACACCCCTCCAGCTTCTGCCTTTTTTTAACCAATTGCCAATCCTATACTGTATATATATATATATATATATATATATATATATACGGTCGCAGATCAGCTCTCCTGCGCAGCATCACGTACCTAGTGCATGATCCTGCACTTCCAGGTTTGGGACACACACGCTGCTGGCAATCCACTACCTCTGTGATTTGACACAGCAGGTGCCAATCAGCAGATCCGGCGGACTCAAGGTCCGCCAGCACCTGCCAATTGTTCGGGACACAAGAAGAACGGCAGTCTGCTTATATAAACAAGACAGACTGCCGTTCTGTCAGTAGGGAAAGTATTGATCCTGTGTTTCTGCAAAGCAGGAACATGAATAAATGCCTTCCCTTAGTAAAAGCTCCTCCCCCACAGTAACCAAGCGCAGGCTAGGCACGCAGTTAGCAAGCACTCCCTAGACACACGGTTAACTCCTGGGTGTCATTAGTACAGTGACAGTTCATATTTTTAGCATTGATAACTTTATTGGTGTCACTGGTCCCCAAAAAGTGCACTTAGTGTCCTACTTTGTCCACCACAATGTCGCAGTCTTGCTATAAGTCACTGATCATCGCCATTACTAGTAAAAAAAAAATCCAGAAATATATCCCCTATTGTGTAGACATTATGGGGTAGATTCAGGATGGAGAGCCTAACATATGACTTTTAGTGGGACTGCCATAGGGTATCAGGCAATCTGGCACTAACAGACCCTCACAGGGAGGTAAACTGGCTAACCAACACTAACATCACTAGTGACACAAATCCAGTGATAAAATCAGGGATGGACTGGCCATTGGGACTACAGGGAGTTTCCCGGTGGGCCGATGGCTCAGTGGGCCGGCTTCAGTGACAGCGGACTGTTTCTCCCCTCCACTCCTCTGTCTCTCTCCCTCCCCCGCATCGCTCACCTGGGGAGAACAAAGAAGCAGGGGGAGGACCAGAAGAGCAGGGGGTTTCTCACTTCTGTCTAATCTTGTCCCATAAGGGGGCACCGAACTGATTCTTTGACCCGGGTGAAATAATGTCTAGCTTCCCCACTGGTACTGCCTATAAGAGCACCAGTACTCTAATAAAGTAGAACGGCTACTGGCTAGTGAAGGGGGAGAGGGGGCTTGAGTGGCAGGGGGGTGGCATGCGGGAGTTGTCCGGCCGCCATGACCTGTCAACGTGGGCCAGTCTGGATGAAGTCCGGGGCCAAATTTCTGTCCCAGTCCAGCCCTGGATAAAATATAATATAAAACTTTTTATACTGTTTGTTCGAATTTATCGACTATTTATACTTTCATTCTTGGGAGTAGGTGCGTAAATTAGGGAAGGCTTTTAGGGGCCCCAGTGCATTACTTTGCCCAGGGGCCCATGATGCTATTAAGATGGCCTTGTGCTCAACTACACTGCAGAGTGCATGAGGATCATGGGAAATGTAGTTCCAAAACATCTGGGGTGCCAAGGTTCATCATCACTGTTCTAGGGAAAAAGTATTTATATATATATATAGATATATATCTATATCTATAGATATAGATATATACAGAACAGACCAAAAGTTTGGACACACCTTCTCATTCCAAGAGTTTTCTTTATTTTCATGACTATGAAAATTGTAGAGTCACACTGAAGGCATCAAAACTATGAATTAACACACGTGGAATTATATACATAACAAAAAAGTGTGAAACAACTGAAAATATTTGTCATATTCTAGGTTCTTCAAAGTAGCCACCTTTTGCTTTGATTACTGCTTTGCACACTCTCGGCATTCTCTTGTCACCTGAAATGGTCTTCCAACAGTCTTGAAGGAGTTCCCAGAGATGCTCAGCACTTGTTGGCCCTTTTGCCTTCACTCTGCGGTCCAGCTCACCCCAAACCATCTCGATTGGGTTCAGGTCCAGTGACTGCGGAGGCCAGGTCATCTGGCGCAGCACCCCATCACTCTCCTTTTTGGTCAAATAGCCCTTCCCCCGCCTGGAGGTGTGTTTGGGGTCATTGTCCTGTTGAAAAATAAATGATGGTCCAACTAAATGCAAACCGGATGGAATAGCATGCCGCTGCAAGATGCTGTGGTAGCCATGGTGGTTCAGTATAAATCCCCAACAGTGTCACCAGCAAAGCACCCCCACACCATCACACCTCCTCCTCCATGCTTCACAGTGGGAACCAGGCATGTAGAGTCCATCCGTTCACCTTTTCTGCGTCGCACATAGACACGGTGGTTGGAACCAAAGATCTCAAGTTTGGACTCATCAGACCAAAGCACAGATTTCCACTGGTCTAATGTCCATTCCTTGTGTTCTTTAGCCCAAACAAGTCTCCTCCGCTTGTTGCCTTTCTTTAGCAGTGGTTTCCTAGCAGATATTCTACCATGAAGGCCTCATTCACACAGTCTCCTCTTATCAGTTCTTCTAGAGATGTGTCTGCTGCAAAAGGTGGCTACTTTGAAGAACGTAGAATATGTATATAATTCCACATGTTAATTCATAGTTTTGATGCATCCAGTGTGACTCTACAATTTTCATAGTCATGAAAATAAAGAAAACTCTTTGAATGAGAAGGTGTGTCCAAACTTTTGGTCTGTACTGTATATATATATATATAAATATATATCTGTATCTATATATATATATATAATATCTGTATAGATACAGATATATATATATATATATATATATATATATATATATATATATATATATACAGTATATACGTTTTATTTTGTTAGGGGGTTCTAAAGTAATTTTCTAGCAAAATAAACAGTTTTTAACTTGTAAACACCAAATCTCATTGAGGTGGTTATAATATCCTCCCCTCCCCCATCTCTAGCACAGAAATCAGCTGCAATTTAAAAAAAAAAACGGTCAGAATTCTGGCACGGTGCCAACTCCCATTCTTTGTACACAACCCCCCCCCCCCCCATTACATATAACCTGTGATTTCTCCACAATGACTATAGCTACAGAGTCCAATGTAGGATGATATCGAAGGTCTCGGGCTGCTCTTTCAAACGATATAAATATGTTGGTGTATTAAGCGCCCTCTTCCCAGATATAACCGTGTGATTTGGGATGACTTTGCACTTTATTGGGACTGCACACAGCTGGGAGATTTGAATTCAGTGCAGAGTGACAGTTGGTATCCATGGCAACGGCACATGGCAGAGTGGAAGTAGCCTCCTTACCAGAGTGCAGAATGGCAGTTGATATGATGTCATAGCACAGTGCAGGTTGGCAGTTTGTATCCATAGCAACAGAACATGTCAACAGTAGGAAGCCTACTTAAGGGAGTGCAGACTGGATCTCAGTCATTACGCTTTAGAGTGTGGATCGAAGCAGACGTGTGGGAGGAGCTCTCTGATAACAAAGAGAAGAGATACACATATAGCGTTTTTTTAGCGTCGCAGAGCGAGACGAGACAAATTAGTAGAGCGATATTTACTAATTCTTATTAATAAATTACAACAATGACTTCAAGAAAGATCATTGAGAAGCGCACCACGCGCACCCCCATCACCCCAACCCCCACCCCCAATGTCACAGCCTACCAGGGCTTGAGGAATGCAGGGGCAGCTGTGCTCCGCAACCTGAAACCCAGACCCAAAACTGTAATCTTCAAGGTGCCCACCCAAAACAAGCAGCCGGTGAAGGTAAGATTAGTATTTTATTTATATTAGCAAATGTTTGATAATCTATAGGGATTGGATGTATCATAATCCACACAGAGTGATAGATTCCAAGCATTTCTTTCTTTTATTGTTAATGATTGTGGCTTACAGCTAGTGACACCCCACAATTCAGCATCTCAGAAAATCTCAATATTAACTGCTTGTAAATCTGTTCTGTGTGAATGGGGGGAAAACAAATGTTCTCAGGCTATATATTCCCTGCAGATTGAATGTATGACTGGGGAAAATACTGCATAATGGCCACTAGATGGCATTGGCTACTTATAGAAAATATATATATATATATTCCTCAGCTCCATCTAGTGGCCACAATCAAGTATTTTTTTCCGATGACACATTTAAGCTGCACAGAATACAGATGCATTTCAGTAATTCCATTCAAAAAGTGAAATGTATTATAATATATATATATATATACACACACACACTCTGTATATACTCAAGTATAAGCCGACCCGAATATAAGCCAAGGCACCTAATTTTACCACAAAAAAATTGGAAAACGTATTGAATCGAGTATAAGCCTAGGGTGTCCATCTGCATGTCTCACTGTGTCCATGACTAGACTGACGTTTAACATGGGAGTCTATGGAAGGGGTGCCCGGCTTTGAAAAATCGGTGCTCCCCAGCAGTAGGTCCCCCAGACAACAAACTTTGGACACTTGTAGAGGGCTACATGCGTGCCAAGTTCTGGGTCCAGGAGACCTCCGGCCGCCCGGTACCGGGTCCCCAAAATCACCGGAGAAATGACTGTTTAACATGGCAGTCTATGGAAGGGGTGCCCAGATTTGAAAAAAACGGTGCTCCCTGGCCGTAGGTCCAACGGACCAAAAACGCGTATACACATTTTTTTCTCAGTTTAAGCCGATACGTATTCTTCTACATATTTTTGCTTAAAAAAAAACACAATAAGCTTATATTGATTGCCATTTTTATTATTATTCTTTTTTTTTTTTTACTAGAATGGTGGCGATCTGCAATTTTTATCGTGACTGTGACATTGCTTCAGACATATCGGACACTTTTGACACTATTTTGGGACCATTGTCATTTATACAGCGATCAGTGCTATAAAATTGCACTGGTTACTGTATAAATGTCACTGGCAGGGAAGGAGTTAACACTAGGGGGCGATCAAGGGGTTACCCAGGGAGTGATTCTAACTGTGGGGGAGGCTCCTTTTGGATGATAGTCGCTCACACTGCGTTTTATGCTATAAGGTAGGTACTCCAATGTGTGAGAGTACCACCTTTATAAAGAAGTGTGAGCGCTACTTCCAGGAATTGTCTGACTTCATGGTTATTACTCCTGCAGGATTGGATGTGTCAGTCAGCTGCTGCCGGAGTGATATATTTCCCCCTCGTGGATTATTTTGTCTATATTCCGCCAATATTTGGTCAAATATAAAACCGATAATTTCACGGCAAACTTAAAGGGGTGGTAAAGGTACAATTTTTTTCCCCCTAAATAGCTTCCTTTACCCCAGTGCAGTCCTCCTTCACTTACCTCATCCTTCCATTTTGCTTTTAAATGTCCTTATTTCTTCTAAGAAATCCTCACTTCCTGTTCTTCTGTCTGTAACTCCACACAGTAATGCAAGGCTTTCTCCATGGTGTGGAGAGTCGTGATCGCCCCCTCCCTTGAGGGATGAGGGGGCGAACAGGAGAGTCAGGACGCTCTCTATGTTGCAGATAGAGAAAGGAGCTGTGTGTTAGTGGGCGTCCTGACTCTCCTGTAGTACAAGGGAGGGGGCGAGCATGACACTCCACACCAGGGAGAAAGCCTCGCATTACTGTGTGGAGTTACAGACAGAAGAACAGGAAGTGAGGATTTCTCAGAAGAAATAAGGACATTTAAAAGCAAAATGGAAGGATGAGGTAAGTGAAGGAGGACTGCACTGAGGTGAAGGAAGCTATTTATTGAATTTATTTTACCTTTACAACCCCTTTAAATTCTTCTAAACTTGGCGCTCGTCCATGGTTGGGGGTTGGTACTCAGGAAAGATTGAAGTCTATCATTCAGCAGAACATCCAGAATAGTTTTATGAAAGTTGTAACTCATGTCTGTGTTCTACAAAGCAATGATCTGAACTTACGTTTCCTATTTGTTTGTGTTTTACAGGAAATACCAGTAAAAGAAGAGGAATGGAAGAAGGAGAGGCTGAGGCTGGAGGCTGAAATGAAGGAAGAAAGGAGGACCGAACAAAAGAAGACCGAGGATGAATTGGAGTACATTCAATTCAAAATAAGGGAGAATTGGAGGACAAATGATGAACAAAGGGAAAACGAGTGGCATTACATGGAGAAGAAAATGAAAATGATGGATGGCCGGCTGATAGATGTCCTGGAGCAACTAAGAATTGCTAGAGAGGACATGGGGGAACCAATGAAGGTGTTGGAAGAAAAACTGGATGGGATAGATCGCCGACTCACCAAAGAACTAAAGGCGATTGAATCCAAAATAGAAAAAAATGAAAAAACCTGGAAGAATGAGAGGAAGGAGCTGGAAGAGAAATGTAGCAAAGACAAGAAGCAGTTGGAAGATATTCTGAAGATTGAAAGCCAAGAGAGAAAGGAACTTGCAAAGAATTTGAAGGCCCTGGAAGACATAATCGGGGGGTTGGATGCAAAATGGATGGAGGATAAAAAACCAATTGAGAAAAAACTGACAGAAATCAGTTTTAATGTTTACAACAACCGCAGGCACATGGATGAGAGTCTTTGGAGGATGGAGGAATTCATGAAGAAGATTACGGGCCAAATGAAAACGTGGGAAATGGAGATGGAAGAACAAAAGGTAAATGTGAAATATGAACAGAAGATCATGGAAGAAAAGATGAATGGAAAATATAACAATGAAAGGATGGCGATGGAAGAAAAATGGAACCGGGAAAAAATGGCCATAGACGAGATATTGAAGGAGATGGAGGGCCAAATGGAAAATAATAGAAAGGAGATGGAGATCCAACAAAACAAGGCCCTAAAGGAGGCAGAGGAACAATATAAGAAGGTCGAAGGCAAACTAAATGAGATTGAGGGCCATCTGAAGGAAGAGCGGGAGAAGGAGGACCAAAGAAAGAAGGTCTTAGAAGACATGGAGACCAAATTAGGGGCAATGGAAGAGAAACTGAAAGAGGCCGAGGGCGAAGGAAAGACTGACCGCAAGGAGATGGATGGCAAACTGAAGGTGATGGAGGAGAAATTAAAGAAGACTGAGGACCAGCTGGAAAAGGAAAGAAAGGATATGGAAGACAAAATGAAAAAGAGAGAAGACAAATGGGACCAGGACAGGAAGGATATGGAAGCAAAATGGAACCAGAACAGGAAGGAGATGGAAGGACAGATGAACAAAAAGATCGAGGCAATGGTAAGTAATCTTGGGATATCATTGAATATTTAGGGGATATTGCAGGAGGGACGATGGGTGACTGGAGGTTCACTGATCTCCCCCAACACCCGCCATGACCACCCCTAGCCCGCAGAAAGGGCAGCAGAGCCTGGGATACATGGCGGGGGGGGGGGTCAGGTGGGAAAATGGTAGTAGTCACCCTATTAACTTCCAGCAGAAAGCTGAGATGTGGTATGTAGGCCCATACTACTGCCAGTGTAAGTCTTACATAGGGGGCAGCAAAGGGGTGAAATCATGCTTTGTGCCACTGGCCTCCTTAATCTGCATTACATATCACACACTTAAAGGTACTAAATGGTTTGAGATTTCATAAATGTTCTTCTTCTCCTTCCAGGTAAAAGAGATAAAGGCACAGGATGAGAAGGCGCTGGCCAAGAAGGTGGCGGCTGAGAAGGTACGGGCCGAGAAGGCGCAGGCTGAGAAGGCGGCGGCTGAGAAGGTGGTGGCTGAGAAGGCGGCGGCTGAGAAGATGGCGGCTGAGAAGGCGCATTATGAAAAGGCGCAGGCCGAGAAGGTGCGGGCCGAGGACAACGCCCTGCAGGAAACAACAGGTATGTAATAATATTCCGCAATATAAAACACTGCAAATGGAAACACCTTTTATTATTGCTCCATATATATGAGTGGCATTAGATTGTTCCAGAAACAGCAACTAATGACTCATTGAAACTCATACATTATAATACAATACATCACAATACGTCACAATTTACAATACATGACAATACATCACAATTTACAATACAATACACAATATATTATTATAGATTACTTTCCTTATAGTAGTAGAACAATATCAACTAATAACAATATTCTTTGTTTCCAGCCAAGATGGTTTACAACCTGCAGAAAACAATCGATGCCATGGTCCAGGACATCAATGCTCTAAAAATAGACCTAGCAAAGGTAAGAGTCATCAGTGTTCAGTGGGATATAATGGGGTGTTAGGGTTAGTAGTCTCAGGATTGTGCACAGTGGGTTATAATGGGGTGTTAGGATTAGTAGTTTTAGGATTGTGCACAGTGGGTTATAATGGGGTGTTAGGATTAGTAGTTTTAGGATTGCGCAAAGTGGGTTATAATGGGGTGTTAGGATTAGTAGTTTTAGGATTGGGTACAGTGGGATATAATGGGGTGTTAGGATTAGTAGTCTTAGGATTGGGTACAGTGGGTTATAATGGGGTGTTAGGATTAGTAGTCTCAGGATTGCGCACAGTGGGATATAATGGGGTGATAGGATTAGTAGTTTTAGGATTGCAGGCATTGGGATATAATGGGGTGTTAGGATTAGTAGTTTTAGGATTGCGCACAGTGTACATAGAACAAGGTGCGGTGTTCTTCTATGATATGAGGCCTGGTAGTTCCTTAGTAGTTGGAGGGTATGAATGGCTTTGTATTTGTTCTTTATATAATGTATCGTTTTATAATCATCTGTTTTATCTTTTAGCTGAATGCGGAGGTGGCCCTTCTGAAAGAAAAGATTGGGCCTTCTAATTTACAGATTGACAACATCATGGAGCCCAGAGCCCTGGCCACCAGGAGGAGGGAGAGCTCAGAAGACATCCTGGCCACCAGGAGGAGGGAGAGCTCAGAAGACATCCTGGCAAGCCAAACGAGGAAAGGCTCAGAAGTGACCCTGACCAGCCAATTGAGGAAAGGCTCAGAAGTGACCCTTGGCAGGCAGAGGAGGGAAAGCTCAGAAGTGACCCTTCAGTCATTGAAGGTGCAGCCAGGGCGCGCTGACTCGGCGATGGACAGAGGGTAAGTAATGGCTAGATGGCTTTATCTTTCTTTGGTTTGGTATAAACCCAATTTAGGTGAAGTGTATGTGTACATCGAATGTTATGTCTGAATGTCAGAAGAGAAGGCAGATGGGAGCCAGGCTTTCTGGTGGAGACTCCTATTGATAGATTATTGGGTCTATCATTTTAGGGGCATCCTGGAAAGTCACTGAGGTTATGTTCCGGCACCAACATTCAGAAAACACTTTACAATGGAAGAAATTTGTAGAAAAATGTATTTGTATCATCATAACAATGCAATGAAATAACCACCAATTGTTTTCTCTTCTAGGTCTATGACGGTCTCTTATTCCACATGCAAGTGCTGCGGCCACGTACTGTCCAACAAACTACCCGTCAAGTAAGTATATACTATTCTATCCTATTGTATTCTTCACATGTGTGTACCTAGACACCACCGTGCCCATGGGGACCCTGATGTAAGGGGGGCTCTGAAGGGGACCCTAATGTAAGGGGGGCTCTGAAGGGGACCCTGATGTAAGCGGGGCTCTGAAGGCGAACCTGATTTGAGGGGGCTCTGATGGGGACCCTGATGTTAGGGGGCTCTGATGGAACCCTGATGTAAGGGGGGCTCTGATGGGGACCCTGATTTAAGGGGGGGCTCTGATGGAACCCTGATGTAAGAGGGGCTCTGATGGGGACCCTGATGTAAGGGGGGCTCTGAAGGCGAACCTGATTTAAGGGGGCTCTGATGGGGACCCTGATGTTAGGGGGCTCTGAGGGGCCCAGATGTAGATGAGGACTCTGATGGGAACCCTCATGTAAGGGGGGCTCTGAAGGGGACCCTGATGTAAGGGGGGCTCTGAAGGCGAACCTGATTTGAGGGGTCTCTGATGGGGACCCTGATGTTAGGGGGCTCTGATGGAACCCTGATGTAAGGGGGGCTCTGATGGGGACCCTGATTTAAGGGGGGGCTCTGATGGAACCCTGATGTAAGGGGGGCTCTGATGGGGACCCTGATGTAAGGGGGGCTCTGAAGGCGAACCTGATTTAAGGGGGCTCTGAGGGGCCCAGATGTATGGGAGGACTCTGATGGGGATCCTGATGTAAGGCGGACTCTGATGGGACCCTGATGTATGGGGGCTCTGATGGGGACCCTACTATAGGGGAGCTTTAAAAGGGGACCCTGATATAGGGGGCTCTGATAGGGACCCTAATGTAAGGAGGGGCTCTGATGGAGACTCTGATATAAGGAGGGGTGCTGATTGGGACCCTAATGTAAGGGAAGCTCTGATGTAAAGGGGGGCTCTGAAGGGGAATCTGATATAAGAGGTGCTCTGATGGGGGTCCTAATGTAATGGGGGGCTCTGATGAGGGGACTCTGAGTTAACGAGGAACCCTAATGTAAGGGGGGACCCTAATGTAGTGTTGAGTAGAAAGATTTATTAGTATCATTATAGTAAAGCAATGAAATAACCTCCAACTGTTTTATCTTCTAGGACCTACAATATGCTGTGCCCTGCCTGCCGCCGCCTACTAGAGAAGCCAACCTCCGACCAGTAAGTATATTCCTATGATAGAAAGATGTTTCTCATTGTATTCCTCACATGCGTGTTCCTGGACACGACAGTGCTGGGGACATGAGTACATCCCATTATATCATTACATTTATTATTGGATTTCACTCTTGTACTGACTTTGTTTTCTTCTTCTTTTAGTAAAACGCAGGTGACCGGCCAAGGAACCGCCGCGAAGACGACAAACAAGACTACGTCATCAATGGCCTCATATCGGAAGGCAAAAAAGGTAAGTACTCTAAAGGATGAAGGACAATAGGGTGGTCACTGTAATGAGTGAGTGGTTAGATCGGTGACTGCTCATGACTGGGGTCCCAGGTGTGCAGCTCCAACCATATTAGACATGTGCACTGCCAAAAAATGTTCGTTTTTGTTTTTTCCTAAATTCGAAAATCCAAAAATAAGATATTTCCGAATTAAGGAATTTGGAACTAAACGAGTTGCACGTGTCTAAACCACAGTTGGAGAAATCAAATTTCCTAGGTCCGACTATACAGTCCCACCATGTCCCCTCCATCTGATGTCCTTATATTAGTATTATGTATAGAAATTTCTGTATTTAATCATTTTTATCTATTTTTCTCCACCAGCCAGCCACTGTTGCTCCCACGGACCTCAACAGAAGAGAACGATTACTAGACAGCTTTCCCCGCATAGGTAAGTAACTGTCTATAAACCTCATTTGTGATTAGATAGTAAGGGGAAGAAGGTGATAAGAGCCCCCCCCCCCCCCCCCTAAACAGTCTAAACAGAAGCAAACACTCCATTAGATGACAGAAAACCCACCCAGGCAATATCTTCCACCCCCTCATTCCATCTCTGGAACCCCCACTTTTACACATCCCACTAAAGTCTATCAGATGAGGAGTCCGCCATGACACTGGATCCCATTTCATCCATAGACCTGACATGACCTTCTCCTGAAATATAGTCCTCATGTCCTCTCCTCTTATTCTTCATCCACAATATCAATGGAGAGTCTCCTATAATATGGAGGTCATACTAACCATGGATGAGATCAGTATGTATGATACACCCAACCCTCACTTATCACCTCTTCCCCCAATCATAATCCCAAAGTGTGCGCCAAAATGTGCTCTATAAACTCTTTCCTTCTATAGTGTGATTTATTTATCTCTCTCTCTCTTTGTTTTTTCCCTCAGGAAAGCAGAATCTCGTAACTCGGAGATAATCCAAAGGAGACTGTCCGTAAATCTAAAGAAGAATGGATTATGATTTACTATTCTCTCACATGGTTGGGATTAGGGGGTTAGAGGTTTGGGTTAATGTTGGGGGTCATGCGGTTGGGATTAGGGGGTTAGGGTTGGGGTTAGAGGTTAGGGTTAATGTTGGGGGTCACGGGGGTCGGGATTAGGGGGTTTGGGTTAATGTTGGGGGTCATGGGGTTGGGATTAGGAGGTTAGGGTTTGAGGTTAGGGTTAATGTTGGGGGTCACGGGTTTGGGATTAGGGGGTTAGAGGTTAGGGTTAATGTTGGGGGTCACAGGGTTGGGATTAGGGGGTTAGGGTTAGAGGTTTTTCCCCTATTGGAGCACATTAGACCATGCTTTAATAGGGTTTTTTCGCCTTCCTCTGAATCAGAACCATTGATAGCTGATTCAGGGAGTATTCGATCGTCCTGGAGGGTTACGATTAAGGGTTAGAGTTCGGAATTAGGGTTTAGGCTAAAGTAAGGCGTTAGGGTCACAGGTTAGGGCCATGGGTGAGGATTATGTCCTTCACCGAGATCTGGAGCATGGTGGGTCCAACTTTAAAGCCTCATGTTGGGCACCGGCCTTCCAGGGGGTCAGGAAGGAATTTTTTCCCTATTGGAGCACATTAGACTGCACTTTAATAGGGTTTTTCGCCTTCCTCTGAATCAGAACCATAGATAGCTGATTCAGGAAGTATTCGATCGTCCTGGAGGGTAATGATTAAGAGTTAGAGTTAGGGATTAAAGATTGGGTTAAAGTTAGGCATTAAGGTTAGGGCCATGGGTTAGGGTTAACGTTTGGATTAGGGTAGACATGTACAGAACCGATACATTTGTTTAGCTTTGTATCGGATAGATTCGTCATATTACTAATTTAGATGTGTTGTTTAGTTTAGTTTACTCATTTTCTAACAAATTTAAAAGTTTTATATCAATCTCAATTTTGTGTGAAGAGTAGCTGGTTGTTAAGGAGTGGGAGGGGAAGTCGGCCGCCGCATTTTTAACAACCAATGACTCATCAGCTGTTAGCACGTTTGACAGCTGAAATGTAAACAAAAGAATGCAATTTTTTATTTATTTTTAAATGGCATGGTCCCCCCCCAAAATTCACACCAGACCCGTATCTGAGCTTGCGGCCCAGCAGGCCAGGTAAGGGGGGGTTGGCGACTGCCCCCCTGCTCCTGAACTATATATAGCAGGCCACGTGCCTTCAACATAGGGGGATGCTTTGGGGCAGGGGGGCTCCCCCTAAAGCACCTTGACCCCATTTTTATAGGGACAATGGCTACTTCCCTACAACCCTGGCCCTGTGGTTGTGGTGGTGTGAGGGGTAACTAATCAAAATCTGGAAACCCCTTTATCAAGGAGGCCCCTAGATTCCCACCACTCCCTATGTGAACGATTATGGGGTTCTATAGACCCCATATTCATTCATATGGGGGGAGGGGGATCTGGGGGATGGGGGACCCTTGTTAAAGGGGGCTTCCAGATTCTGATAAGTCACTCCCCGCACCCCCACAACCACCAGGTCAGGATTGTGGAGAAGAGGCCCTTGTCTCCATCAACATGAGGACTAGATGCTTTGGGGGTAAGGGGGGAGCCCCTCTGCCTCAAATCATCCCCCCCATGTTTAGGGCATGTGGCCTGCTCTACTTCAAAAGCAGAGGGGCACTCGCCCATCCTCCCCTCTTCTGATCTACTGGGCTGTAAGCTCGGATAAGGGTCTGGTATGACTTTGGAGGGGACCCTGTGCCATTTAAAATAAAAAACTTTGGCTGAAGGGCCTGGAATGGATAGGGGGATAGACCCCCACTCTGTTTTTTCTATTACCAGCATTCATTTGTTTACATTTCAGCTGTCACCGGGGGAAAAGTGCTGACAGCTGATGAGTCAATGATTCTTAGGGACGCGGCAGCCGGCTTCCTGTCCCACTCCTTAACAAACAGCTATTCTTCACACAAAATTTTAATTATTTAAAAAAAAATAAAAAATTTGTTAGAGAAAGAATAAACGTAACAAAACTTAACACATTTCAACGAATCTCTGTATGATAAAAAAAAATCATAACACAGCTGGGAGAGGAATTTTTGGATTGCAGGAGACATGTCTTGGAAGGGAACATTCTTATTGTGGGGACATGGTGTGATGGGAATCATGTCCTGAGATCTGGAGCATGGTGGGTCCCACTTTAAGCCTCATGTTGGGCCCTTATTTTGGACAACGGCCTTCCAGGGGGTCAGGAAGGAATTTTTTCCCCTATTGGAGCACATTAGATGGGGCTTTAATAGGGTTTTTCGCCTTCCTCTGAATCAGAACCATAGATAGCTGATTCAGGGAGTATCCGATCGTCCTGGAGGGCTAGGATTAAGGGTTAGAGTTTGGAATTAAGGTTTGGGTTAAAGTTAGGCCCTAGGGTCATGGGTTAGGGCTATGGGTTCGGATTATGTCCTTCACCGAGATCTGGAGCATGGTGGGTCCAACTTTAAAGCCTTATGTTCAGCCTTATGTTGGGCACCGGCCTTCCAGGGGGTCAGGAAGGAATTTTTTCCCTATTGAAGCACATTAGACTGCACTTTAATAGGGTTTTTCGCCTTCCTCTGAATCAGAACCATAGATAGCTGATTCAGGGAGTATCCGATCGTCTTGGAGGGTTAGGATTAAAGCCTCATACACACTATCGGTTTTCCTGCAGGTTTTTCAAAACCATCTAATATGAGTTCAAACCTTAAGCGTTTTAATTCGTATGCAATCAGGCAGGCCCTTGCACTGCATGGTTTTGGTAACCCTGAAGAGAAGAACCTGCAGAAAATCTGGTAGTGTGTATGGGGCTTAAGGGTTAGAGTTAGGGATTAAAGATTGGGTTAAAGTTAGGCATTAAGGTTAGGGCCATGGGTTAGGGTTAAGGTTTGGATTAGGGTAGACATGTACAGAACCGATACATTTGTTTAGCTTTGTATCGGATAGATTTGTCATATTACTAATTTAGATTTGTTGTTTAGTTTATTCATTTTCTAACAAATTAAACATTTTCGGAACAATCTGAATTCTGTGTTGAGAGTAACTAGTTGTGGTTGTTAAGCAATGGGACGGGAAGCCGGCCGCCGCGTTCTTAACAACCGATGACTCCTCAGCCGTCAGCACATTTGACAGCTGAAATGTATACAAAAGAATTCCTGCAATGAAAAAATACAAAAGAAAAAATCTAAATTTAAAAACAAAATTGCCCGAAGGGCCTAGAATGGATGTGGGGGGGTAGACCCCCACGCTGTTTTTTTTCTATTGCCAGCATTATTTTGTTTACATTTCAGCTGTCACCCGGGGAAACGTGCTGAGAGCTGATGAGTCATCGGTTGTTAAGGACGCGGCGGCCGGCTTCCCGTCCCACTCCTTAACAACCAGCTATTCTCCATACAAAATTTGAATCATTTCAAAAATTTGGAATTTGTTAGAGAAGAAATAAACTTAACAAAATGTAACAAATGTCAACGAATCTCTGAATTATAAAAAAATTGTCCAGATTTATATTCGGACATAATTGCACATGTCTAGTTAGTCCAGCACCCTATTCCCTAAGCCTAACTCTAACCATAAAGCCCCTTTCACACTGGGGTAGTGGGTGCGTCGGCAGTAAAGCACTGCTATTTTTAGTGGCGCTTTACCGTCAATTTCATGGCGCTATTCGCCCGTTAGCCGGGGTGTTTACCCCCCACTAGCGGCTGAGAAAGGGTTATAACCACCCGCAAAGCGCCGCTGCTGCCACGGTGCCCATTCTTTTTAATGGGCAGGAGCGGTGGAGGAGCGGTATACACACCGCTCCAAAGATGCTGCTAGCAGCGCACCACTGCAGTGTGAAAGCCCTCAGAGACAGCAGCGGCTCTTTTAGGGCGCTTTGCAGTCACTACATTTAGCACCTGCAAAGCGCCTCAGTGTGAAAGAGGTCTTAGCGTTAGGGACCACAGTTACCAGGGTGCCGTGACGAGGCTCTGTGGCTTAAGCATGCATTTGCAAATGTGTGCGAACTAAACCCCTGTTTTTAATTCAATCTTATATTTAGGGAAAAGTGTACAGTAGACAAATATGTCATTCGTTAACACATAAATAGAAATAGACACCATTGCAATACTGGTATCACACTGTCTTATGGTTTAGATCATTTGTGAGCTTCGATTGATTTAGTTTGGTATAAAAGCCTGTATAGCTATATCATTAGGGATGCACCGATACTGGTATCAGTGCTGATACTAGGCATTTTCATGAGTATCGGTACTCGTGAAAATGCTCCGATACCTACGGCGACTTCTCGGCTCTCACGGCCCCCCCCCCCCCCCCTCGCACTAACAGCCCCCACTTTGCCTGTGTAGAGGCCGGGAGTGACAGGCGTGCGATGGCTCCTCTGCGCGCAGCCGGCATTATCTCCCCCAGGCCAGGAGCAGGGGTCTGTGATGTCACCAGCAGAAGCAGCCTAGCAGGTACAACTCTGTCTTAATGATGTTGTGCATGTGTGTGCTTTGTGCCACTGTGCAGAAAAGCATAGATATTAAATAAAGTGTAATAACGTGATTTGTGCAACAGGCTGTTGCACAAATCACTTTTTCTTTCTCGGCGTACATCACGGGACACAGAGCGGCATATTCATTACTATGTGGGTTATATGGAGTACCTTCAGGTGTGGACACTGGCAATCTTCAAACAGGAAGTCCCCTCCCTATATAACCCCCTCCCCTAGAGGGAGTCCCTCAGTTTTTTCGCCAGTGTCTTAGGTGTTGGTCACGGAATAGCTTTGCTCCACATCCTTTGGGATTAAGGGCGGGCTAACCGGATCTGTCCAAGGAGCCTCAGTGCCAAAGTGGACAGTACCCGGGCCCCAAACCGTGGGGTTTTGCCTATAATGCTCCTCTTTGGAGGGCTGGACCCTGGGCCCAGGACTTGGAGTTTGCAAAAAACCATAAGGTTCCTGTTTTGCCAGGTGCTATATAGGTCCAGGACAGTGGGTACCTTCATAGGACCCCAGGGCCTGAAGGTCTACTACGCTACCCACGGAGATGGGAGAAGACTGGATCAGTTTGCTGGTCAAACATCCTGCAGCATGGAGCAGGTAAGGGGGAGCCTGCGGGACTTGGTTCGACAGCAGGCTCCCCGGGGTAACCTAAAAGGGGGGATAGCCTGAGTATGCTCTGCATGGGCAACCGTGATCACTATGTCTAAGAGACAGGATGACACCCTTTCTCCCCCCATCACTAGGCCCCCCTGTCTAAAGGTGTTGCTAGCTAACCTGCTGTTTCTTCCTAGAGGCTAGTAAAGGATCCTTAGGGGCCTTGAGAAAGTCCTACCTGGCCGGGAGTTTTGAATCTGCCGCCGTTTCTGCGCCATGGATCTCCAGCAGCGCGGCTCCTCCATGTTCTTCCTGTTTCCGGTACGCGCGCGCCGCGCGTGCACGCGCGCGTCTTATTGACGGTTTCGCGCCATCCAGACAGGAGGGCGGGGGGGGGCGGGCCTGCGGCGTCATACAGGGGCGCGCCCTTCTGCTGTTATAGACAGCAGGCCTTGTCAGGGCTCAGTCTGTGGCTGATTTTTTCAAGGAGAGGACGCAGGGCGGCAGAACAGTGACTCCCGGTGGCGGAAGAGGGGTAGTACATATGGACTTTGTCCCAATGTCTTTATTGTTAAGCCAAAAAATCCCCCTTATTTGACAGCAGGTTGGAGGCTGGCAAACTTAAATTAGGGTCATTGTATATGGTCAAAGAAAATATATAATATATAATTATTTAAAAAAAAAAAAAAAAAAGAAAAAAGACCAACATACGGGCCCATCAGTTTGTGGGGACACTAGTGATCTACTCTCCCCTAAACTCTGGAATTGTACTCCTGGCCACTACAGTCTGTTGTGTGGGCGGAGTCCCTCGATTTTGTATTATGGCTTCCAAGGGTTCGGGGTCAAAGGGTACAAAAAAGACCAAAAAACAAAAGGGTTCCCTTTCTGATTCTGATATGCCGATTCTTTCCCCCGCAGCTTATTAATTTAAGAAGCGCCTTGGATGAGCCATTAGGGGGATCTGGTGCGGAGGCTGGCCCAGATCAGCCCAGCCCTGTGTTTATCACAGAGGAGATGCTAGCCGTATCCCTAGGGGGGCTAGAAGAGAGAATAGCAGCATTGATCGCTAGAGCTATTCCTGGTAAGAAACGGGTTAGATCCCCATCACCAGGGGGTGTATCCTCAGATGCTGAGATTCTCTCTCCGGAGGAATTAGAATCACAGGAGGATCAACTGGACCTGAACCAAGAGGGTTCAGGGATGGAAGGGGTCTACCTCTGAGGAACCATTTTCAGACTCCCAGACAGAGAGACTGTGGGTACAGTCTTTGACGGACATGGTCCGATCGGCATTTAGTTGCCATTGCCAGAACCTCAGGTTCCTCCGGTATCCTCTCTGGGCTCTTTGAGAGCCCCGTTAAGCAACGCAGTGTTTCCGGTCCATCCTCTCTTGGAGGAATTGATCTTTCGGGATTGGGTACGGGCCGGACAGGGTTTTTTTCTGCCACCGAAAAGATTTGCGGTCATTTATCCCATGGAGGAAAAAATTCTCCAAGAGATGGAGGCTCCCAGTAGTGGATGCAGCCATCTCATGTGTGAATAAATCACTAACTTGCCCGGTGGAAAACATACATATGTTTAAAGATCCGGTTGATAAAAGATTAGAAACACTTTTAAAAGCATCCTTTGCTACGGCAGGAGCAGTGGTGCAGCCAGCGGTAGCTGCAATTGGAGTTTGTCAGGCATTAAAAGACCAGACAAAAGAGATGTTAAAAGACATGCCTACCCAACAAGCAGAAGAGTTTGCTGACATTCCCAGAGCTCTGTGTTTTGCGGTAGATGCTATAAAAGATTCCATCCAGCAGGCTTCTCGTTTATCACTATGTTTGGTACACATGAGAAGGCTCTTATGGTTGAAGAACTGGGCGGCAGAACCCCCATGCAAAAAGCTTCTGGCAGGATTTCCCTTCCATGGAGGACGACTCTTCGGAGAGGATCTGGATAAATATATTCAGACTATTTCAAATGGCAAGAGTACCCTTTTACCGGTCAAAAAGACATTCCGGGCTCCTACATTTAGAAGGCAGAAAAGCTTTTTCCTGTCTCGGGGCCCTCTAATTCCAGGCAGTATCGACGCGCGCCTGCCTGCGCGATCCAACGGTAAACAGTAGATCGCAGGGACAAACCCCTGGGGGTAATAAGAAGCCGTGGTATCGCAAACCGTCAAAGACAGCCCCTAAGTCTGCCTTATGAAGGGGCGCCCCCACTCTCACGGGTGGGGGGAAGCTTCGTCTCTCTTCTCAGAAGTTTGGGAAGCCAAGATCCCCGACAATTGGGTCCGGGCATCTGTAACCACAGGTTACAGACTGGAGTTTCTAAGGTATCCTCCGCCTCATTTTCAAGAATCAAAGGCTACCAAGGGATCCAGCAAGGAAGGCCTCAATGCTGGCAGCTTTGGATCACCTGCTTTGCCAGGACGTAATTATAGAAGTGCCAGCCCAAGAGCAAGGCCTAGGTTTCTATTCCAATCTCTTTGTCATACCAAAGCCCAACGGCGATGTCAGGCCAATTTTGGACCTAAAGAGGTTAAACCGGTTATCTAAGGGTGCGGTCCTTCCGGATGGAATCCATCCGGTCAGCAGCCGCCGCGCTTCAGAAGGACGATTTTCTGGCCTCCATAGACATAAAAGATGCTTTACCTTCATGTACCAATCTTTCAGTCGCATCAAAGGTTTTTACGCTTCGCGGTCTGGGCAGCGACACTTCCAATTCAGGGCGCTCCCTCTTTCGGGCTGGCCCACGGCCCCCCGGGTATTCACGAAGATCCTAGCCCCAGTTCTGGCCAATTTAAGAATCCAAGGAGTCACAGTCCTAGCATACTTGGACGACCTTTTAATCATAGATCACTCACGGACGGGTCTGCAAAAGGCAGTAAACCTCACGGTTCGGTACCTCGAAGAATTCGGCTGGGTTCTAAACCAGGGAAAGTCAGCATTCCAGCCTACAAAGCAGTTGGAATACCTCGGCATGAGGTTAGACACAGAACATCAAAAGGTGTTCCTGCCCTTGTAAAGATCAGGGCGATCAAGGGTTGTTGTTTCAGTTGGTTATAAACAAGAAAAGACCAACTATTGCGCCTGTGTATGCGATTACTAGGCAAAGCTAGTGGCCACATTCGAGCAGTACCATCCGCTCAGATCCACACTCGCGTCCTACAGGCAGCCATTCTAAGCAGCCTGGGGCAAGAGGGGCACATGCTTAGAGTCCCCTTTAACGCTATCACTCAAGGGTCCGACAAAGCCTGGCCTGGTGGTTGAAACCCTCAGAACCTTCTAAAGGGAAGATCCTTCAGCCCTGTTGTCTGGAAGGTAGTTACCACAGACGCCAGCCTGGCAGGCTGGGGGGCGGTCTTCGAGGGGGTTCTCCCGCCGGGAACTTGGGTGAAAGCAGAGAGGCAGCTCCCCATCAATATCTTGGAAATCAGAGCTGCTCGCCTAGCCTTCTGGCATGGACCTCCAGATTAAAGGGGTTCCCGGTGAGAATCCAGTCAGACAATGCCACGGCGGTGGCATACATAAACCACCAAGGGGGAACCAGGAGCCAGGCCGCTCAAAGGGAAGTGAACTTGATTTTTCAATGGGCAGAGGTTCATGTACCCTGCATTTCAGCGATATTCATTCCCGGAGTGGACAACCTGCAGGCAGACTTCTTAAGTCGCCAGAGTCTGTTTGCCAGGGGAGGTGGTCTCTGCATCCCCAGGTCTTTCAGACAATCTGACCAGAGGTGGGAAACGCCAGACGTAGATATAATGGCATCCAGGTTCAACAAGAAAACTAGACAGGTTCGTGTCGCGAGCGAGGGATCCTATGGCCTGCGGAACCGATGCGTTGGTTTGCCCTTGGCATCAATTCAAACTTCTATATGCATTCCCTCACTACAGTTACTCCCACCCGCCTGTTGCGCAAGATCAGAGTGGAGCACAAGCCAGTCATCCTAAATAGCTCCAGCCTGGCCCGGAGGGCTTGGTACTCACTAGTCCTAAATATGGCAGTGGGAGACCCTTGGACTCCTCCTCTACAACCAGACCTACTCTCACAAGGTTCCGATCCTCCACCCTACATTACAGCGTCTAAATTTGACGGCCTGGAGGCTGAATCCCTGATTCTCAGGGGTAGGGGTCTGTCTAGGCAGTAATCCCTACCCTGATTAAGGCTAGAAAGCCGGTCTCCAGGGTAATTTATTACAGGGTGTGGAGGAACTATATAGGCTGGTGTGAATCCAAAGGATGGTATTGCCGCAAATATACTATTGATAGGGTGTTAAGTTTTCTCCAGCTAGGAGTGGATAAAGGCCTGGCACTAAGCACAATCAAGGGACAGATCTCAGCTCTGTCAGTGTGGTTTCAGAGGCCGCTGGCCGCCCACTCGCTGGTTAAAGACCTTCTTACAGGGGTCTTGCGTATTAATCCTCCTGTCAAGTCACCAGTTTGTCCTTGGGACTTAAATCTTGTCCTGTCCACTCTACAGAAACAGCCTTTTGAGCCTTTGGCTGAGATTCCTTTACTCTTACTGACAAGAAAATTGGTTTTTCTTGGTCGCCATAGTTCGGCCAGGAGAGTGTCAGAATTAGCAGCCTTATCGTGTAAGGGAAACCATATCTCGTTCTGCATAAGGACAGGGCAGTTCTCCGGCCCCATCCTTCCTTTCTACCAAAGGTTATATCTAAATTTCACTTAAACCAGGATTTGGTACTTCCATCCTTCTTTCCAAAACCTACATCTAGAAAGGAAGGGTTGCTGCATACCTTGGTATTGTCCGGGCCATGAAGGCCTATCTTAAAGCTACAGAAAAGATCCGGAAAACAGATGTGTTATTCGTTCTACCAGATGGCCCCAAGAAGGGGCAGGCAGCTGCAAAATCCACCATCTCGAGATGGATTAGACAATTAATCATTCAAGCCTACGGGTTGAAGAGGTTGCCTCCTCCGTTGTCGGTAAAGGCCCATTCTACCAGGGCCATGGGCGCCTCTTGGGCAGCACACCATCAGATCTCTATGACTCAGATATGCAAGGCGGCAACGTGGTCATCAGTCCACACGTTTACAAGGTTTTATCAACTAGACGTGAGAAGGAATGCGGATTCTGCCTTTGGACAGGCAGTACTACAGGCTGCAGTTTGAAATCCTCGGGATCAGAAACACCCTTGGATATAAAAAAAAAAAAAAAAAAAAAAAAAAGTTTTTTCTTGACTAAGTTGGAATTATTATTATGATTTGAGTTTATCTCTAAATTGAATCCTTCTTTGGAAGATGTTCCCTCCCCTCATAAAAGCATTGCTTTCGGACATCCCACATAGTAATGAATATGCCGCTCTGTGTCCCGTGATGTACGAGAAAGAAAAAGGGATTTTTAAATACAGCTTACCTGTAAAATCCTTTTCTTGGAGTACATCACGGGACACAGAGCTCCCACCCCTCTTTTGGGTGACCATTTTGGGAGGCATACTGCTTGCTACAAAACTGAGGGACTCCCTCTAGGGGAGGGGGTTATATAGGGAGGGGACTTCCTGTTTGAAGATTGCCAGTGTCCACACCTGAAGGTTACTCCATATAAACACATAGTAATGAATATGCCGCTCTGTGTCCGTGATGTACTCCAAGAAAAGGATTTTACAGGTAAGCTGTATTTAAAAATCCCTTTTTTTGCAACAGGCTCATTAAAGGGTTGTAAAGGCAAAAAATAACAAACATGTTATCCTTACCTCCACTGTGCAGCTCATTTTGCACAAAGTGGCCCCGAACCTGGTCTTCTGGGGTCTCTCAGTGGCTGTCTCGGCTACTCCCCACATGAACCATCTCTGCCGTATCTGACAGTCTCCTGTACCATGCCTGCAGTCCCTGACGGTCTCCTGTACCATGCCTGCAGGCTTCTCTGCCTTTTGGCTAAGATCAAGTTTAGTATCTGTTCTTATCATTTGCCAGTAGGTGGTGCTATGCTAACCGTCCTGAGTACACAGCGAGGTGGAAAGGGATGGCGGTTGGCAGATGCTAAACCTGCTGGCGTGGAGGTGGAGGCCTTTGATTTGGTCGGAGAGGGATTGCGGTCGAAGCTGGAAGGCTGGGCCCCCTGGCCTCTGGCCTGGATTTGTGGGTGCCTGCCCTGGTCAGTTGTTCGGGAGAGAACACTTGCTCCTCTTTCTGTCGGTAGTAGCGATTAGTATTTCCCGAACGTGATTAGGAGGGAGTGATGGGAGTAGTGGGAGTAGCCTGCTGAGGTGGGCTCTCCCCAATCTCTCAGAACTCCTACCCTCCTGGCTGGGAAGGGCGCTGCTGGTTCAGGCTGTGGGCCAGGGTCTGTTTGAAAAGCCTGTGGAGAGAGTGCCCCTGGAGTGGCAGTTCAGGGGTGCCATACCTTGCAAAAGTGTTTGAGAGGGCACTTACAAGTGTGGCACCTTGGTCACACCTCCACATACACTTTTTTACCACCTGCCTCTAGGGCCGGGCCTTTTGGCTGGAACCAGAGGAATTTTTGTTTCCTTGCCGGAGGGCCGGCCGTCGTATTGCACGATGGTCACTTTCTACTCACATCTCCCACCTTCCTTCTCCCCCCCACTTTATTTTTTATTTTACCCGTGTCGTCACTTTATGTCTTTTTTTGTTGGTGCACGTTATGTTCACTGTGTGATTAGTAGGGTGCCGGTACTCGGGCCAGCCCTGAACAGCTTGGGAGTGGGTGGACATGGCCTTCTGGCTTAGTTCGCCTGCTCTCATGGGGTCTCCCTTCGGGGGAGACCCATCTGGGAGGGTTCTGTTTCGGCAGACCGTCCAAGAAAGTTTGGGTCCGTGTCGGCTTGGGCTGCATGGACACTGATTACCTTAGTCCCCGTCTTGAGCCTAGGGGGAAAAGGAATGGTGTTTGGCGGACCCTAAACCTGCTGGCGTGGAGGTGAAAGCCTTCTGATCGGGACAGAGAGGCATGAGGTCGAAGCTGGAGGGCTGGGCCCCTGGCCTCTGGCCTGGATTTGGTGGTGCCTGCCCCAGTTTATTTGCACTTACTGTCATTGAAATTGCCCCAGCCCCTGTTGAAATCCAATCCGGGGACAAAACCGGGGGGACAGTTTTGCGCAGGATCGCCACTGGAAAAAAATGATATCTGAATGATGCCTCTAGGTGCAGGCATCATTCAGATATCCCCCCGCAAAGTACAGGACATTATATGACGTCCACCCGGGATAATAGATCCCCTTTTTGGATGTCATATGACGGCGTGCGGGTCTTAAGTGGTTAAGGTATATGTGGATACATATCTTTACTCATTTGCATTGCCCATTTCAGCATCATACGAATCTGACTGATTGATAACACTCTATCTCTTCCTTGGGGTCATCTTCCTCAGTTCTAACTGCCATTGTAGTAATCTTTGTATTGTACATTTAGCAGACCTGAAAAAAAAAGAAATAAACAAGCAATCCTAGAACGATGATTCCTATGAGGACAAAAAATATCTGTTGTTGAATCCATGAAAATTCACCATTTCTAAACAAAGTGTAATCTGAGTTTATCATATTTCCTATCATAATGACCAATTACAGCCGATCATTACGTTAACCAGGAAGTGGCGGTAAACAGCATTCCTCAGTTCGGGCTGGCAGGGAAAGCCGATCGGCGGTTCTCCCTGTCAGAGGGATAATCAGCACATTGATTATCAGCACAGCCCCCTCATGATAATCAGCACGACATTGATTATCAGCACGGCCCCCTTAGTTGTGCCAATCACCTGTCAATCAGTGACCAGCAGTGTCCCAACAATAAAGTCTGCCAGTGCCCACCACAGTGCCAGATCCCACCACAGTGCCAATCAGAGCCCAGTCAGTAATCGATCAGTACCTCATCATCAGTGCTGCCCATCAGTGCCACCTGAAAGTGCCAATCAGTGCCGCCTGTCAGTGCCCATCACAGCCACCTGTCAGTGCTCATCAGTGCCACCTATCAGGGCCCATTAGTGCTGCATATCAGTACCGCCTATTGGTGCCCATCAGTGCTGCATATCAGTGCCCATCAATTCTATATATACGTGCCTCCATCAGTGCCACCTCATCAGTGCCCAATGGCCATCAGTGAGGGGGGAAACCTTTTTTTTTCAAAAAAATTATTTTTTTTTTAGTTTGATAATTCTTGATTTTTTTTTTTTATTACTTACAGTTTTGGTGTCTTGCCCCAGCGTCCATCGGCGGCCTTCGTGGGTGTCCTCCCCGCTTCTCCCGCGCTGTCTCTGAGCCGATCCCCGCTTCCCGCGCTGTGTTTGAATGCCGCCACCGCCGACATATACCGAGCACAGTACACTCGGGCACGCTCGGCTCCTCTCGCATAACCGCGAGGGGAGCCAAGCCTGGCCGAATGTACCGTGCTCGATATGTCGGCGGCGTTCGGCATTCAAACACAGAGCGGAAAGCGAGTATCGGCGTATATCGCGCACACGCGATTTTGCCCTGATTTTAAGGCATAACAGTAGTTTACTCATCTTTTGAAATTAGCTGTACTTTCTTGCAATGGCTGGCATGTATCCACGTCACTTTACAGCTGTAGCAGTTGTCAGGGACACTTGGTTGGGTCCTTCAAACTTTGGTCCTAAAGGTCCTTTCACATGTTCTTTAAAGGGGTGTTCCAGACAAATTTAGTGTTTATTAAAAGTCAGCAGCTACAAAAAGTGATGCTGCTGGCTTTTAATAAACACACACTCACCTGCTCCATGATCCAGCGACGCGCCGGCCGGGGCTCCGCTCCTCTCCCCCCCTCCCCGGCCGGCGTCTTCATCCTAAGTGTGGGCCTCACCCGACCGTGACAGCCTTCGGCTTCAAGGCCAGGCACCCACTGCGCATGTGCGAGCGGCGCTGTGCTCTCCTATTGGACAGGCGATCGCATGGGACTGTCATGTGTCCCATGCGATCACCTACAGGGAGGGGCTGCTGTAGGCGATTAAGCTTAATCGCCTAACCAGCCCCTCGGCGGAAGGAGGAAGTGGGACAGGAAGTCCCACTCCTCCTGAAGCCCCCACTCCCCCCCCCAAAAAAATTACATGCCAAATGTGGCATGTAAGGGGGTGAGGAGTGGGATTAGCGGAAGTTCCAATTTTGGGTGGAACTCCGCTTTAAGGCTCCATTCACACTAATGCGTTTTTTGATGCATTTTGCAGGAATTTTTTTTAACATGGTTTCCTATGGAACATGTTCACATCAATGCTTGTTTGTGCCTCTGCATTTTTGGAAAGGGGTCGGGGACCTTTTTTCCTGCAAAAAGCAGCGTTTTGCATGTAATAGGATTCAATGGACCTGCATCCAAAACGCAAGTACCGAGTTTTTGCCGCGATTTGCATTTTTTTTTAACCTGTTTATAGCTGGTTGTTAACCCCTTCCCTACCAGCCCATAGGGGAATCACGTCATGGTGATCCCCTCGCCGATGAGACAGGACGTTGCACAACGTCCTGTCTTCACGGCGTTCTAGGGCAACACCCGCGATCCCGCGCCCGACGGCCGTGATTGCCGCCGGGCACCCGCGATTTCCGGAAATCATGGCAGGAGTGTGGATCTGTGTGTGTAAACACACAGATCCACCTCCTGTCAGCGGTGAGGAGACTGATGTGTGTTCCCAGTACAGAGGAACACACATCGATCTCCTCCCCTGTGAGTCCCCTCCCCCTACAGTTAGAACATACTTTAGGACAATTTTAACCCCTTCAGCGCCCCCTAGTGTTAACCCCTCCCTGCCAGTCACATTTACACAGTAATTATTGCAGTTTTATAGCACTAATCGCTGTGTAAATGTGAACGGTCCCAAAAACGTGTCAAAAGTGTCCGATATGTCCGCCGCAACGTCACGGTCACAAAAAAAAAAAACGCAGATCCCCGCCATTACTAGTAAAAAAAATAAAATAAAAATGCCATAAATCTATCACCTATTTTGTAGACGCTATAACTTTTGCGCAAACCAATCAATATACGATTATTGCGTTTTTTTTTTTTTTACTAAAAATACGTAGAATACGTATCGGTCTAAACTGAGGGGAAAAAAGTTTTTTTTTTAAAAAATATTGTGAGATATATTAAATAAAAAGGAAAAAATATTGGGCCAGATTCAGGTAGATGAGAGTATCTTTCCTCTGGAGTAACGCTTCTCATTTACGTTACTCTGAAGACCCTTTCAGCGCAAGTCCTGTAATTCACATAGCAGTTGCGCGTAAACTTGCGCCAGAGTAACGATAATGCGCTGGCGTAACCCGACGCAAGTGGAAGTGGGTGTGATCATATGTAAATGATGGGCGGAGCCCGGCGCAGAGGCTTACGTTCAGCGCATCATCCACGGGAGCATGCGCAGTGAGTGCGGCTCCACTCGCCCCTTGTGCGCATGCTCACAACTTCCGTCGGCACCACTTCCTGGGAAACGTCAGCGCAATGCGTTCCGCTGGGCGCTTAAAAGCGCTGGCGGAAACGCCATTCCGGCGCAAAAGTAGTTCCGTTTCCCCCCACCCCAGGGAAGATACTTTTGCACTGTAATGGCTGCTCCCGCTACCCCAGAGAGAGGAGGAACCTCAACTTTAATACCCAGGAGGTCTCAGTGATTATCTCGGCTATGGAGACGGATAATGAATTTCTCCATGGCAAAAAAAAGCCGGAAGACCAGCCGGGAGAGGAAGCAGGGCATCCTGGAGTCGATTGCTGCCAGGGTCAATGTCCTGGGCTACTCTACCCGGACTGCTGGGGACATACAAAAGAAAATAAATGACCTGCGGCGCAAGGTGAGGGACAAGGTGGCCTCCATCAGGAGGTATGAGAGGGGCACAGGTGGTGGTCCCCCATGTCCTGTCACCCTGACCGCAGAGGAGGAGGTGGTTGCTCGCTGCCTGGAGAGGGAGCAGGTGGAGGGGGTCGCAGCTATGACTCCGTGGAGGAAGGCACAAGGACAGGTAAGTGTTTTAATAATCCCCTATTTGTTGTTTTGCATTTGGGGGGGGGGGGGGGACATGTGCCAAGTGTGTGGGACCACCAACATGTGTCTGCTTTGTGTCATCCACAGATGACGGAGCTGGGCCATCATCTGTCAGCCTGCATTCCACCCCATCCCCCACGCCATCATGTGCCCGAGCCACTGGGTGGTGAAGAGGTTGTGGAGGAGGAGAGTGGCCACACCACACCTGCCGAGGTGGTTGTGGAGGATCCTGCTGTGGCAGAGCAGGGACTTTTCTTTGGTTTTGTCTGTCTCCTCCCCTTCTCCTGGGCCGTCTGTCGTCCCCTCCCCCATCCTTGGAAGCCCCTCAAGGGCGACTCCTTCCACCCGAGGACATCCATCTTCTGGCCCCAGGAAGGCGACCCAGAAGACCAGGGGGGTGTCTGATGGTGTCCAGGACCAGTTGGCGAGGATCACGCCAGGCAGACGGAACAGATGGGGGCCATAGCGGTGCACTTGGAGAAAGTGGCTGACAGCCTGGGCTCCGTTGCCAACCTCAGCAACGCAGTGCAGGATGTCAGCTCTAATTGCGCTGCAGTGGTCACCACTTTGGGGGAGGTGCAGGGGGATATCCAGCACCTTACTGCAGCCGTCCAGGCCAACACTGCTGCCATCCATGGGAACAGTGCTGCCATCCGGGGAGCAGGGGAGGCTGAGTCGGCGGGCCCAGCATTACCAGGTGACCGTCAGCTCCGGATGCAGGCCCAGACGAACACATACCTTGGACGGATAGCCAGGGCTTGGAGGGCACGCAGGCCACACCTGCCAGGAGTGGCCCACCTGGGGATCAGCCACCTCCAGATGCCCCCCCACCCCACCCACTCCATCCAGGCAGCTTCGGAGCCAGAGAGGGGCCCCCAGAAGAAGCCCCCGGCATCCCCGATGAGGCCTTTTTTTTTTTCTGGTTTATATTATTGTTTTTGACATACTCAGGTCATGAGTTTATTTTTTATTTTTCTCAGGTTATGAGATTATTTTTCTTTTAATGATCAGGATATGATATTATTAATTTATTTTTGTACTGCACACGGTCAGGAGTGCAGGGGACAGTGTGAAGTGGTGATGTGTGTGTGTGAATGTGAGAGGGTGGCACTCCTGAAAGTAAGGGGTGTCACCCTCGGCCGTGGTGGTGAAGTGAACCCCACGGCTGAATGAATGATGTGTGAAAGGTGTGTGAATGGACAGTGACATCATTGGGGCCTTGACGCTGGCGTTATGCTCCCAACTCCTACATGCTGGACTTGGGCTAATCCAATGCGATGTGCATGTGGTGTGTGTGATCTAGGGACATCAGTGGTGTACACGCGTGCATTGTCTGTGTTATTAATGTTTTGGTTTAGTGTCCAAAGATGCCTACGGCGAGGACCCTCCTGACTGCTCTTCCATCAGCAGACTGGGTGTCCTCTGGCAGGTGGGGACTGTGTGGGTCGGGGGTCAGGTCATCACGTATGTCAATCTGCAGGCTTTTTTTCATAGCAAAGTTATGTAGTATGCAACATGCACCGATGATCTGACACACAAAGGTAGGGGAATACAAGAGGGCCCCCCAGACTTATCCAAGCATCGGAAACGGGACTTCAGGAGCCCAAATGTTTGCTCAACCACTGCACGGGTTTTGATGTGTGCTTCATTGTTTTTTCTCTCCCTCTGGTTTGGGGGTTCGGAAAGGAGTCATTAGATGGGGTCCCAATGCATATGCAGAGTCACCTGTAAGGTAAAAGACAGGAGAATGTTAGTCATGCATGTGCGATTTCTGTTGTGCATCACGGGAGGGGATAGTCATGCCTGACTGACTCCTTGTCACTCACCAACCAGCCAGCTGTCCCCATACATGTTCTGGTTAAATTCTGCTGGGATGGGGCTCTGACGGTATATGAAACTGTCATGGCTGGACCCGGGGTGTTTGGCACGGACGTGCCATATGAGGCGTTGGGCATCGGCTATCACCTGTACGTTGATGGATGAGTGCCAATGCTTCCGATTGCGGTATATGTGCTCTGTGGCACTGGGGGGCTGTAGGGCCACATGTGTGCAATCAATGGCCCCCACAGTGCGTGGGAATCTGGCAATGTTGTAGAAATCTGTCATTGCCTTCTGCCGCAGCTCCTCAGTGGTTGGTCTGATGAACTGGTTGGACATGCGTCTGAGTATTGCAGGGACAACCTGGTGCACACATCTGCTTATGGAGGACTGTGACATCCCAGCCACCACTCCACTTGTACGCTGGAATGATCCACTTGCTAGGAAATGAAGTGTTGCCAGGACCTTCACCAGTGGCTGCACTGCTTGTGATCGGTGTGTTGGGCTGGTGATGTCATCCTGCAGGGTTGTGGTTAGTTCAAGTATTACATCAGGGCTGAATCTGAATAGGCGATACACCTCCTCATCCCCCATGCCAAAGAGGCTCATACGAGTGCGGTATATCCTCTCACGTGCCCGCCTTCTTGGTTCCAGGGGACCCATCAGTAGTTCTAGGACCACAATTGCCCCTGGCATGTTGGCACACAGAGGTGTTGTCCTTGCAAGTGGGGGTGCTCAGCTAGCTCTTATCGTCGGTAACGCTGCTGCTGTAGCTGCTCTCCTGCTGACCTGTGACCGTCTGGAGTAAAGATAAAGCAGCCTTTTGTAGAAATAACTTTGCGCCGGACGGACCAGATACGCGCGGCGCATGTAGCCAGCGTATGGTGCTAATCCGTTCGTGAATTGTGAAAAATCCCTCATTTGCATATTTGCAGGGGAAATCAATGGGCGCGACTGATGCGCCCAGCGAAAATAAACGCTGACGATACTCTGGCGTCGGAACGTTCCGCCGGTCGCAAATGAGCCGTTATTGGGCGCATCTAGTTTGGTGGGTACGGGCACATAGAAACGTCGGCGCATCAGCACAGTTACGCGGCGCATATCCAAATACTCCAGCGCAAGTGTTCGTGAATCTGGCCCATTGTGTTTTTTTTTAAATTGTCGCTCTTCTTTTGTTTATAGCGCAAAAAATTTAAACCGCAGAGATGATCAAATACCACCAAACGAAAGCTCTATTTGTGTGGGGAAAAAAACATAATGATTTAATTTGGGTACAGTGTTGCACGACCGCGCAATTGTCATTCAAAGTGCAACAGCGCTGAAAACTAAAAATTGGTCTGGGCAGGAAGGGGGTGAAAATGCCCTGTATGGAAGGGGTTAAAGGAAATGTAAAAAAGTAAAAATTGGCAGCTAAAAAATTATAAAAAAAAAAAAAACGCAAATCCCGGTAAAATCGTGGTAAAAACGTGTGTCGAAAAAACGCAGCAAGCACTGCAAAAACGCTCAAAAGCTCCATGCATAGGTGTCAGTGTTGCCAACCATCTGTATTTTTACGGACAGTTTGTAAAAACAGGCACTTTTTCCCCCCGTTCGTAAATGTCTGTGGTTGCGGGAATGTGCCAGTAAAAATAGCCGAGATTGGTTCGGCTTGGAACTGCGCATGGAGATTGGAGGCTGCGGTGGCACCGCGCAGAGGGGAATGGAGGCAGGGGGAGAATGGAGGCAGGGGAGAATGGAGGCAGGGGGAGATTGAAGGCAGGGGGTGTTAGTGGCTGGGGGTGATTGGAGGCAGGGGGTGTTAGTGGTAGGGGGTGATTGGAGGCAGGGGGTGTTAGTGGTAGGGGGTGATTGGAGGCAGGGGGGTGTTAGTGGTAGGGGAGATTGGAGGCGGGGGTGTTAGTGGTAGGGGGAGATTGGAGGCAGGGGGTGTTAGTGGTAGGGGGAGATTGGAGGCAGGGGGTGTTAGTGGTAGGGGGAGATTGGAGGCAGGGGGTGTTAGTGGTAGGGGAGATAGGAGGCAGGGGGTGTTAGTGGTAGGGGGAGATTGGAGGCAGGGGGTGTTAGTGGTAGGGGGAGATTGGAGGCAGGGGGGTGTTAGTGGTAGGGGGAGATTGGAGGCAGGGGGTGTTAGTGGTAGGGGGTGATTGGAGGAGGGGGGTGTTAGTGGTAGGGGGTGATTGGAGGCAGGGGGTGTTAGTGGTAGGGGGAGATTGAAGGCAGGGGGTGTTAGTTGTAGGGGGAGATTGGAGGCAGGGGGTGTTAGTGGTAGGGGGAGATAGGAGGCAGGGGCTGTTAGTGGTAGGGGGAGATTGGAGGCAGGGGTGTTAGTTGTAGGGGAAGATTGGAGGCAGGGGGTGTTAGTGGTAGGGGGAGATAGGAGGCAGGGGCTGTTAGTGGTAGGGGGAGATTGGAGGCAGGGGGTGTTAGTGGTAGGGGGTGATTGGAGGCAGGGGGTGTTGGTGACACGCAGAGGGGGGTGGAGGCACCGCAGAGGGTGGGGGATGAAGACAGGGGTTGTTGGTGGCACCGCAGGGGGGCTGGAGGCAGGGGGAGATTGGAGGCAGAGGGAGATTGGAGGCAGGGGAGATTGGAGGCAGAGGGAGATTGGAGGCAGGGGGAGATTGTGGCACTGCAAAGGGGGGTGAAGGCAGGGGTGTTGGTGGCACCGCAGGGGGCTGGAGGCAGAGGACGATGGAGGCAGGGGGAGATTGTGGCACTGCAAAGGGGGGTGAAGGCAGAGGGTGTTGGTGGCAGAGGAGGATGGTGGCAGGGGGTGATGTGACTAAATAATTTGCCCTTATAATATCAAAAATAACAAAAATTAGTTTTTTTACCTTAATATTACCTTAAATCACATTGCTATTTGCACCTAAAATTGTATTTAGTAACTTTTGTGAAATGCCAGTAAAAAACGTGGCTGCGCCAGTAAATTTCGGGTGTCGTGCCAGTAAATTTCAATCTGGTAGGTTGGCAACACTGATAGCTGTGAATCGAGCCTGACTAGGACCCAATCACCTGGCTGTAAATCACGTGTTCCAGTTACTTGATCTGGATTTGGAATTGAATCAAAAACAAACTTTTGCATCACCGAAAAAAAGGGGCGAAAAACTGGCAGGTACAAAAGAAGACATGCGATTCGTTCGTGCCCTTTTATACTTTATAAAGGTTGTACTTCAAGCTCCCCAGTGAACATTTTACACCCCTAGATTTGGGAACGTGGAAAATATGGGCGTGGTCAGTACATAACCCCGGGCTGCTGACTCAGTGGGAGTGTCCTTTCTGTTACAAAGATAGGAATAGAAAGTGAAACCCGAAGAGAGCAGATAAATTGTGGCGTAACTGGTTTCCGAGTTACACTTTGTCTTGTTTTTTCCTGGACATCGACGGAGAAAACTTTATGTCGCCGGAGATTTCCAGTTCAAAGGTGAAATTCTGCTTTGGGTGTCACCGAATAACCGAGGTGAGTAGAAGCAGAGAGTGTTCTGAGCCCAGGCACACGGCGCCTTCTAATGTCCGACTTCTCGGAGGAGGAAATCAAAGGGCTTTAAACATTTGTGTTCTGAGCATGTAATCATAGCTCCCAACTGTCCCTGATTCCAGGGACTGTCCCTGATTTGGAGCAATGTCCCTCTTTCCTCCTCACTTGTCCCTCATTTGGTCTGATCTATAGAGTTGTATATAAAAAAGCACTTTTTATCTTTTAAAAAGTGTTCCCAGCGCTAAACCTTTCATCTGATTTCTAAATTGCTGCATTTGTAAATTCCAAAAGTCAATATAAATAATAGTAGTGGTAAAAAACAAAACAAAAACGTTTTTTTCTCCTTTAAGGGGGCGTGGCAGGGAGGTGTTGTCCTATGGCTGCTTTTTTTGCTGATAGGTGTCCCTCATTCCCATCTCAAAAAGTTGGGAGGTACCGTACCGTATGTATGTGAACCCCGCCTAACTGAATGACATTGTTCTGTGTATCATGACCTATTGACATTTATTTTTATTTTAGAAAATATTGTTTCACTTTTTTATTTTTTCACCTTTTGTTACACCTCAGTGCTACATACCTCCCAACTTTCTGAAATGGGAATGAGGGACACCTATTAGCAAAAGTATGTAGGTATAGGACACACCCCCCTGCCACGCCCCTTAAAGAGGAAGTAAATCCTGATGGGTTTTACGTCCTCTTTTTTTTCTCCACTGCAAAGTAAAAGTATAATGCATACCTCCCAACCCACACGGATTCCGCGGGACTTTCCGCATAGACACCTATTTCCCACCGTCCCTCGATAGAGAATGTTTTCCCGTACACGAAGAGTAGCCAGTGGAGGCAGCACAGGAGGAGGAGGTCAGAGGTGGTCCCCCCCCACCCGTTATCAACTAAGATGTCAGGCGTTTGGCAGCACCCCCCCATCAACTATGATGTCGGGCGTTCGGCAGCACCCCCCCATCAACTAAGATTCTGGGCGTTCGCAGGCACCCCCATCAACTAAGATGTCGGGCGTTCAGCATCACCCCCCCATCAACTAAGATTCTGGGCGTTCGGCAGCACCCCCCATCAACTAAGATGTCGGGCATTCAGGAACAACCCCCCCCCCACCATCTACTAAAATGTCGTGCGTTCGGCAGCACCCCACCCCCCAGCAACTATGATGTCGGGCGTTTGCCAGCGACCCCCCATCAACTAAGATGTCGGGCGTTAAGCAGCACCCCCCCCCCATCAACTAAGATGTCGGGCGTTAAGCAGCCCCCCATCAACTAAGATGTTGGGTGTTCGGCGGACCCCCCCCCCCACCTGTCAACTATGATATCGGGCATTTGGCGGCACCAACCCCCCGCCCCCCCCCGCTTGTCAACTATGACGCGTTACTGGGAGCCCGATGAGTGTGCCTGGCAGCCGCGATGTCCGCGGGCACCTGCGATTGCCCAGTAACGGAGCAGGACCTGGATCTCTGTGTGTAAACACAGAGATCCAGGTCCTGTCAGGGAGAGGAGACCGATGCTGTGTCCCGCCACGCGGTATTTTAAGCGGCGCTCTACCGTCAGAATCGCCGATAGCGGTGCGGTATTAACCCCCGCAGAAGCGCAATGCTGGCAGTATTACAGCGGTTTCCCATTGTTTTAAATGAGAAGGAGTGGTATACAGGCCGCTCCTCTCACCTCTCCAAAGATGCTTGCAGCACAGATTTTTTTTCTCTCCCGCCAGCGCATCGCCTCCGGCTTTCACATTGAGAAGGCTGAGCAGGAGTTTTTCATCAGGCGTTATAGCAGCGATATTTTTAGCGCTTTAACGCCTGAAAAACTCTTCAGTGTGAAAGGGGCCTCAATATTGAGTTGGCCCACCCTTTGCAGATATAACAGCTTCAACTCTTCTGGGAAGGCTGTCCACAAAGTTTAGGAGTGTGTCTATGGGAATGTTTGACCATTCTTCCAGAAGAGCATTTGTGAGGGTCAGGTACTGATGTTGGATGAGAAGGCCTGGGTCGCAGTCACCGCTGTAATTCATCCCAAAGGTGTTCTATCGGGTTGAGGTCAGGACTCTGTGCAGACCAATCAAGTTCCTCACTGCAACAGCTCAATCGGTGGTCGGACCTTGCTTTGTGTTTTGGTCCAAATCATTTGGTGGAGGGGGGGTTATGATGTAGGGTTGGTTTTCAGGGGTTGTCTTTGGCCCCTAAGTTCCAGTGAAGGGAACTCTTAAGGTGTCAGCACACCAAGACATTTTGGGGACGGCCCCTTCCTGTTTCAACATGACTGCACACCAGTGCACAAAGCAAGGTCCATAAAGACATGTATGAGCGAGCTTCGGGTGGAGAAACTTGACTGGCCTGCACAGAGTCCTGACCGCAACCCCATAGAACACCTTTGGGATACATTAGAGTGGAAACTGCGAGCTGGCCTTCTTGTGCAACATCCAGAGCCTGACCTCACAAATGCGCTTCTGGAAGAACGGTCAAACCTTCCCACAGACACACTCCTAAACCTTGTGGACGGCCTTCCCAGAATAGGTGAAGCTGTCATAGCTGCAAACACTTTTGGTAATATAGCGTATAGGTAAAGCACTGCGAAAATTTAGTTTTTAGCGCAACAAATAAAAACGGCAGAGTTGATCAAATACCCCAAAATAAAGCTCTATAATTGTGGTGGAAAAAAGAGCGCTAATTTTGTTTGGGAGCCACGTCGCTCGAACCGCGCAATTGTCAGTTAAAGCGACGCAGTGCCGTATCGCAAAAAGTGCTGTGGTCTTTTGCCAGCCAAACGGTTTAGTGGTTAAGGCTGTGCTTAGGCCTGATTCACACCGATGCGTTTTTAGTGCTTTTTGGAGATTCGCACTACAGTCCATATAAGACGGTTTCCTATGGAACACGTTCTGTAGGGCAAATCTGCAACAAGGCCCAAAAAATTCATTAGGCCGTGTACAAACGGCAGAGAACCTCGACGGGCAGAACACATCGTTCCGCCCGTCGAGGTTCTCTGCCGGCCGTCGAAATCGGCGACCCGCCCGTCGGGAATGGCAACCAGCCAATTATCCAGGCGGGCCGTCGAGCAAAAAGAGAGCGTGCTCTCTTTTTGCTCGACGGGATTCCCGACGGGCGGGGCGAGCCAAAAGCGTACACACGGCCGAGGTCCTCGCTGGAATGCAGCTTTCAGCGAGGTTCTCGCTGGTTTCCAGCGAGAACCTCGGTCGTGTGTACGCCGCCTGAGTGTTTGCTGGCCTCTGGTTATATAATGGATGGGTCTTTCCTATAAACCACACCCAGTAGATTGGAACAGAAAGTGAAACCTGAATTCAATATATTTGTGCTAAAGCTGGATTTAGGGGGGTAAGGCCCCTTTCACACGAACGGCTGTTTATCTTTTGCTGGAATTCAAGACTCCAAGCACAGCGGTCAGCACGATATTGAACGGGGATCCGACTTGGATCCCTGCCAATATCAAGCACTGTGTCTGGTATGCAGGGCCGCCATCAGGTATTTTGGGGCCCCTTACACAGCTTCAGACATAGGCCCCCTGGAGCAGAGAGGGGGGGGGTGCTGCCGCCTGAAATTGAGAAGCGGGGGGGGGGGGCTTTACAAAAGGGGGTAGCCATCTGGGGCCCTGGGGACCTCTGTCCTCTGACTTTTAATAAAAAATAAATGTATATAAACAAAAATAAAAAAAAACATTTATAAAAAAAAATGGGGTTTGACACATGGGGCCCTGGGGACCTCTGAGCCCTTTAATAAAAATATATCTATATATAAAAAAGAAAAGAAAATAAAATAATATAAAAAAAAATGTAAAACATTTGTATAAAAAAAGGGTTGTCATCGCGGGGCCCTGGGGACCTCTGGGCCCTTTAATAATAATAATATTATATATATATATATATATATATATATATATATATATATAAAATAAAAGAGATAATAAAAATATATAAAAACATTTATATATATATATATATATATATATAAAAAGGGGGGAGGGTTCTCATCTGGGGCCCTGGGGATCTCCAGACCTCTAAAAAAAATGGCCCTTTAATAAAAAAATAAAATAAAAATATTTTTAAAAAACGTATTTTTTTTATAAAAAATAAATGAAAAAAAAAGCGGGGGGGGGGGGGTTGCCTTCCAGGGCCCTGGGGACCTCCGGACCCCTAAAAAAGGGGGTTCCCATCCGGGCCCCTGGGGACCCCCGGACCCCTTACAGGTGTACTGCCTGTTCCCCCCTGATGGCGGCCCTGCTGGTATGAATCTTGAGGGGGAACTCCACGCCAAATTTTAAATAAAAAAAAACGGCATGAGTTACCCCTCTCAAGAGCATACCAGGCCCTTGGGTCTGCTATGGATTTTAAGATGGCATGGGGGTCACCCCAAAATCCATACCAGACCCGTATCTGAGCATGCAGCCCCGCCGGTCAGAAAAGGGGGTGGGGACTAGCAAGCGCCCTCCCCCTCCTTAACCGTGCCAGGGCCGCATGCCCTCAACATGGGGAGGTAGGTGCTTTGGGGAAGGGGGACACCATTCGGCCCCCCCCACCCCAAAGCACCCTGTCCCCATGTTGATGAGGACAGGCCTCTTTCCCAACAACCCTGGCCGTTGGTTGTCGGGGTCTGCGGGCAGGGGGCTTATTGGAATCCGGGAGCACCATTTAATAGGGGGGGCCCCCAGATCACGGCCCCCCACCCTAGGTGAATGAGTATGGGGTACATCGTACCCCTACCCATTCACCATTCACCTGGTGAAATTTTTTTTTTTTTAAAACACACTACACTGGGTTTTTAAAGTAATTTATCAGTCAGCTCCGGGGGGCGTTCTGCCGTGGCCCCCGCTTTCTTCTTTTAAGCTCTTTTACGAGCGAGGGCCCCGGCCCCGGCATCTTCTGTGGGGGGGTCCCGGGCCGGTGTTTACCGTCTGCTTCTCTTCAGCCGGGGGGGGGGGGCTTTCTTCTTTAGCTCTTTTACGAGCGCCCCCCTGGGCTTCTTCGGCGTCTTCTGTGGGGGGGGTCACGGGCCGGTGTTCTCCGCCGTCTGGTTCTCTTCCGCTGGGGGGGGGGGGGGGCGCTTTCTTCTTTAGCTCTTTTACGAGCGGCCCTCCTTCCGGACTTTTTTTACGTCTTCTGCGGGGGGGGGGTCCCGGTCTTTACCGCCGTCTGGTCCTCTTCCGCCGGGGGCCCCCGCTCTCTGCTTTAGCTCTATTACGATTGGGGGGCCCGGGCTGCTGTCGCCTTCTGCCTTCTTCTCTTCATCATTGTTGACACGTCGCTTCCTCGCACTGTAATGCCGTGTGCGCAGCTTGCACCGATTTATGGGTGGGGGGTGGATTGATTTATGGATGGATGGATGGATCGGTGCGGGGGGTGGATGGATAGGTGGATGGGTGGATTTATGGATGGATGGATAGGTGGGTGGATGGATTTATGGGTGGACAGGTGGGGGGGGGGGTGGATGGGTGGATGTATGGATTTATGGATGGATAGGTGGGTGGGGGGGTGGATGGATTTATGGATGGATAGGTGGGTGGGGGGGTGGATGGATTTATGGATGGGTGGGTGGGTGGATGGATAGGTGGGTGGGTGGATTTATGGATGAATAGGTGGGTGGGGGTGGATAGATAGGTGGATGGGAGGATTTATGGATGAATAGGTGGGTGTGGGGGGGTGGATGGATTTATGGATGGATAGGTGGGTGGGGGGGTGGATGGATTTATGGATGGATAGGTGGGTGGGTGGTTGGATGGATGGGTGGTGGGTGGGTGGGTGGATAGATAGGTGGATGGGTGGATTTATGGATGGATAGGTGGGTGGGGGTGGATAGATAGGTGGATGGGAGGATTTATGGATGGATAGGTGGGGGGGGGGGGTGGATGGAAGGAAAGGTGGAATTGATGAATAGGTGGAATTGATGGATTTACGGATGGATAGGTGGATTGAAAAAAATGCATATCTGGAATTCAACTTGGAGATAAAACCTATTTTTTAACAGGTTGCTACTCGAATTACCTATTTTTAGTAAGAAAAAGTCACTTTTGGCATACCTACATCCCCTTAAAATGGTTGTAAACCTCAGACATGAAATTTGAACAAAGCATATCCCTCTATAGCTCCAGCACACAGTCTGTGATTGACAGCCTCAGCTCTGTTCTTGTGTGCTGTGCCTGGGGGGGGGGGGGGGGGGGTGGTCACTTTCCTCCAATCAGCTCTCAGAGCTTTCCTCACTGATGTAACTTCAGCTCTCCGCCCCCTGTTTTCAGAGCTCCCAGAGCTTTCAGAGTGTAAATTCTGCACTTTGAATAGATGTGGGGGACAGGCGGTTGTAGATAAACAGGTAGAACGAATGTCAGAGGATTTGTTTAATCTTTGTCTATCCCCTGAGGCCAGTGACTTCACTGGGTATGCGTATGGGTTTACAACCACTTTAAGTGGGCATTTATACCTGAAAATGCACCCTGCCTCTGATTGGATGGCAGAACCTCAGTGGGTGTTCCCGTGATTAGCTCCAAGTGGCAGCCCCAATGAAAGCAACGGGAGGCCACCGGCTCACGCAGCCAATAGCAGCCACTCACGTGTTATTTCTCGTGCAGCGTTTACACGCGAGGAATCGGCCCTGGATGCGAGCATTCTGAAGAGGAGTGGCTCCTAATTTGTGACTTCCATTTCTGTCTCTTACAGTCTCTGATTATTCTGGGACATTGACATCATGTCTGGCTGGGGTTCCTGGGGTTACGAAGACGAGTCCTGGGACTCAGAACATGATTCTACCTGGGAGGACGATGAGGAATATAAGGATCTAAAAAAGTCAAAACCCAAAAAGAAGAAAAATCGCCAGGTAAGAACCCCAAACACGCACCTAACGGAGGGCCTTGTTGTTCCAAAATGAGTTAGTGTCTCTCTTTTATAGAATAGTATAGCGCTGGGGCCGTAAAAGGGAGAAATTGATTGGTTGCTATGTGCAACACTAGCTGCTCTTCTTTTAAAAGGTTCACATAACTTGAGAAAAAATGTAAGTAACGTCTATAATGGTTACATGAGATTTGTTATATCCTAAATCTAAAGTCATACGTTATCTCTTAGACGGCTTTCACACTGGGGCGCTTTGCAGGCACTATAACGCTAAAAATAGCGACCTGAAACAGCCGCTGCTGTCTCTCCAGCGTGAAAGCCCCGAGAACTTTCACACAGGAGCGTTGCGCTAGCAGGACGGTAAAAAAAAAGTCCTGCTAGCAGCACCTTTGGAGCGGTGGAGGAGTATTGGAGGAGCGGTGTGTATACCGCTCCTGCCCATTGAAATCAAACTGCGGCCCGAGGGCCAGATGTGGCCTGTTGCTTGCCTTTATCTGGCCCTTGGGCACAATTCCTCCCACTGACACCAACAAGGGGGTACTGTATCTTCCACCAAAATGAATCATGGGATGCTATTCCTCCTACTGATAGGGGGAATACTCCTTCTCCTATTGACCACCAACCCTAAAGTCATATTTGTTCTCACTAATGCTGGGCCTGTGACATTTTCTGCCCCTGCTGGCCACAATCCGGCCCTCCTCAAGTCTGAAATATTAGAGACCCCTGATCTAAATGATTCAGAGAAGGATTAGGAGAAAGTGCTGTGGTCAGATAAGACCAAAATTGAGCTCTTTGGCATTAACTCAACCAGCCGTGCTTGGAGGAAGAAACATGCTGACTGTGACCCTACGAACACCATCCCTACAGTGAAGCATGGAGGTGGAAACATTATGCTTTGGGGCTGTTTTCCTGCTAATGGTAGAATCTGACTTTGTCACATTGAGGGGCCAATGGATGGGGCCATGTATTGTAAAATCTTGGATGGGAACCTTCTTCCCTCAGCCAGAACACTGTAGAGGGGTCATGGATGGGTCTTCCAGCATGACAATGACCCAAAACATACTGCTAAATCAACATTAGAGTGGCTCAAGAAGAAGCAGCACACTGAGGCCACGGAGTGGCCTAGCCATTCTTCAGACCTTAATCCTATAGGAACTTTATAGAGGGAGTGGAAAATTTGAATTGCCAAGCAAAGATCTGTAAAGAAGAGTGGACCAAAATCCCTCCTGAGATGTGCAAACCTGGTGACCAACTACAAGAAATGTCTGACCTCTGTGCTTCCCAACAAGGGTTTCTCCACCATTTACTTAGTCATGTTTTGCTTGGGGATCAAATACTTATTTTACCCACTGTAGATAGATAGATAGATAGTAGAGTGATTCTTGATTTTGTTTTACTTGTTCTTTCAGTATTCTCGGAGTGGCAAAGCAGCTGAGGACTTGCAACGATACAGACATGGCTACCCGGTAAGTCCTTCTTCCAGGGTCCACAACACACAACTGATGGGCTTGTTCTTCAAAGGCAAATATATTTGACCTCTAGGCAGATACAGAAGACTGGTATTTCTGAATATAGAGCTGCATAGTGTATTTTTGTGCGTGAACTCGAGAGAGAGGAGCCGGACTGCAGGAGTTGGGAGTAGGCAGACCCTCCCCCCGGAGGCAATCGCCATCCTTCTCCATGCCCCCGGTGGCAATGGCGGGTGTGAGGGGTGCCTCCCACTCACCCCGCCCTACCTGCTCCACTTGGGAGCCTGACTGGGGCCCAACGGGACCCCAACGGGACCCCAATGGGGAAGAGGGACTCCCCCTATGAGGGAGTGAGGGGGTTCACCCAGCCAGCCCCGTAGGTCCTTCGCCTCTCTTTATTTTAGGAGACAGCATGGCCAAAGTGTGTGTGTGTTAAACCAATTTCGTGTGCGTGCAAGTGTGGTGGTTTTTGTGGGGGGGGTGGGCGTACTAAGCACAGGCGTACCTTGCATAGCACACCCACCGGGAGCCGGGCTGAGACCACCACTTACCTTAGATCAAAGCCCCCGTGGCTGTCCTCGATCCCCCCCCTCCGGCTGCAGACGTCTCACCCGGAGCCTACTTCCGGATATGGCGGCTCCCGCACTGTGATTGGCTGGAGCCGCGATGACGTCATTTCCGCGCGGGAGCCACCGGTAACAGCACGACGTGCCATTGCTTCAGTGCCCATGTGCCCATCACTTCGGCACATACAGACACAGGGGGATATCTCCTAAACCGTGCAGGTTAAGGAGGTATCCTGGGTGGTGTAAGGGGTTAGCTCGGTAGCGGGGGTGTGTGACCCCCTGGATGGGTTCACTACACACTGAACTATACAGAGAGGCAGCCGAAGACGGTTGAAAACAAAGGATATGGTTTATTCTTCCATATTGCTGGAAACAAGTGCAAGCATCCAAACAGCATAAACAAAACACAACATAAAATAAACCCTGGCCACTTGGGGCGTCTACCTTCACCACACAGGAACCTATCTATGGAGTCTGGCACAGCCTACTGCTGGGCAGACACTGCTGGTCATACAGCAGAGAAACAATAGTCTTTTTGATTTTTATCACACAGAAAAATCAACAACCACCTCACCTCTTCAGAAGTCTTTCTGACTGCTCCTTAACTCAAAAAGCCTCAGGATGCAGCAATCAGTAGTCATCCTTTGGATGTCTTATAGAGGCCTTAATTTGCTTCATTCTGAACAGCTAAAGTTTTCCAACGCCCTAAACCTTTCTGGCTATTTCTGCAGCCGACACCTGGTAGTAATTGGTGATTGGTGAATTGTCTAAACAAGGCAGAAATGTATCTCCCGTCTGTGACAACACTTACAGATTTACCTGACTTCCTGTCACAGTAGCTACAGGTAAGCCTTAATATAGGCTCATCTGTAGCAAAAAGTTATAAAAATGGGTTTACAACCCCTTTAAGCACAGTCAGAATTCTTAAGCCCTGATGAAGGAGGCTTTTGTTTGGCTCCCGAAACGTGTTGGCACTAATCTGCAATAAATCATTTCTATCACTAAATGACCTTGGACTCTTGGATATTTGTTTGACTTTTTCATTGGATTCTATGTGCCTGGATTCTACACTATGGGTCCTTTTCATTTCCCCTTGGAGGGGGGGGGTCCCCGTTTTGGGGAGTGCTGCCGAAGCCAGTGTGCCCAGTGACAGTTTCAATCGCCCTGAAATTCAAATCCAGCTCTTTATTTGCTGTGTTCGATCCATCTACATTATGTCTCTCTGAAATGGATGCGTGACAACTAACTTGGCCTTGACAATCCATAACTTGGCCTTGACAATCCACACTCACCTGAAATACCTGATTTACAGCTTGCCTGCTTAGCTTCTATTTGCTTTACACGAGGAAATAGCCTATGGATAATTCTAAACTTTACTCGGTCAAAGTGAGTTATATTTCCCATCTATAAAGATTATACATTTGCATAGGTTTGTTCTGGTCTCATGGTAGATATACCAGCCGACACCCCCCCCCCCCCTATCCATGTGTCCGCCGCCTAATCTACATGCTGGGTGCCGGACTCATGGATTCCAATGGGTTGTTTCATTTTGTTTTGTCTTGTTTTGTTTAAGCAAGTGATTAGAGCTTGAGGCTCTACTAGGTTTAAAAAAAGGGGTGGGCTCGGGGGGGGGGGGCAACACCCACTTGTATGACAAAAGTAAACAAATATGGGAAAAAATGTCACTCTAGATGTGCAAAGCTGGTAGAGACATCCCCTGTAATTGCAGTGAAAGGTGCTTCTACAAAGTATTGACTCAGGGGGGCGCTATACAAGGCACGCGGTTATGTCTGTATAGGTCAGTGTTTCTTAACTCCAGTCCTCAAGGCCCTCCAACAGGTCAGGTTTTCAGGATTTCCATTATTTTGCACAGGTGATTTGATCAGTTTCACTGCCTTAGTAATTCCCACAGCCTTTTCATTTGAGGGAAATCCTGAAAACATGACCTGTTGGGGGGGCTTGAGGACTGGAGTGGAGAAACACTGGTATAGGTTGAGATGTATATTATATTCATGGGGCCTGCATAGCTGCAGGTCTGAAAAGTGTTACCACTCAGCTAGGCATCCATAGCCCAGCAGTAGTAGGGGTCTTTCGGGTCAATGCGCATTCATTTAAAGAGGTTTTTACCTATAACGCAGTCCATGTACAGTATCTCACAAAAGTAAGTACACCCCTTACATTTTGTAAATATTTTATATCTTTTCATGTGGCAACACTGAAGAAATGACACTTTGCTACAATGTAAAGTAGTGAGTGTACAGCTTGTATAACACACAGCCGTTAATGTCTAAACCGTCTAAATAATGGTGGTCACACAAAATATTGACACTTTGGGCCCAATTTGGACATTTTCACTTAGGGGCGTACTCACTTTTGTTGCCAGCGGTTTGGACATTAATGGCTGTGTGTTGAGTTATTTTGAGGGGACAGCAAATTTACACCGTTATACAAGCTGTACACTCACTACACAACATTGTAACAAAGTGTCATTTCTTCAGTGTTGTCACATGAAAAGATATGATAAAATATTTACAAAAATGCGAGGGGTGCACTTACTTTTGTGAGATACTGTATGCTGGACTAACACCTACCAAAAGGCCGGTTCTGTCGTGGGAATTTTCATTCCATGTTTATTAGAAGATGATACTTAAGATTATGATTATGTTTTTGATTTTTGAATTGAATATCTTTTTCCCAATAGAATCCAATGCTCAACCTGCAGTTCTACCGAAATCAGATACGCTTTGAACCTTATGGTCAGTAATGAAAACTTTAAGCTGTCGAGTTTCCTGCACATAAATTCTTGTAGTAAAAGACATCAGATACAGATCAAAGGTGACTCCATTCTGCTGAGCAGTGTTATGTTTTTCAGAGTCCTTTGCAATGGTCACACATACACCAGGCGTCACCATACAGAATAATGGCCATCCCTGTCTTCAGCTTTAGGTGTGTTCCCAGGCAACTGTTAGTTTTGAATTGTGTTCCTATATGGCCATTATTATTATTATGGCCAAGTCCTACCAATACGGCCATTATTATTATGGCCTAGTCTAACCCATACGGCCATTATTATTATGGTCAAGTCCTACCAATACAGCCATTATTATTATGTCCAAGTCCAACCCGTAACAGCCATTATTAATATTATGGCCAAGTCCAATCTATACGGCTATTATTATGGCCAAGTCCAACCCATACAGTTATTATTATTATGGCCAAGTCCAACCCAAACAACCACTATTATAATTGCCAAGGCCAATCCATAACAACCATTACTACTATGGCCAAGTCCAACCCATTACAGTCATTATTATTATGGCCAAGTTCAACCCATACGGCCATTATTATTATACACAAGACCAAACCATACGACCATTATTATTATGGCCCCTTATAATGGTCATTATTATTATGGCCTAGTCTAACCCATAATGGCCATTATTATTATGGCCAAGTCCTACCAATACGGCCATTATTATTATGGACTAGTCTAACCCATTATGGCCATTATCATTATGGCCAAGTCCAACCCGTAACAGTTATTATTATTATTATGGCCAAGTTCAACCCATATGGCCATTATTATTATACACAAGACCAAAACATACAACCATTATTATTATGACCATTATTGTTATGACCAAGACAACTCATACGGCCATTATTATAGCCAAGTCCAGCCTATAACTGCCATTATTAGTAGGGCCAAGACCAACCAATAACCGCCATTATTATTATGGGCAAGTATAACATTTATTATTATTATGGCCAAGTCCAACCTATAATGTCCATTATTATTATGGCAAGGTCCAACCCATACGGCTATTATTTTTATACAGTAGCCAAGTCCAGCCTATAACTGCCATTATTGGTATGGCCAAGACCAACCCATACAACCATTATTTTTAAGGGCAAGTATAATGTTCATTATTTTTATGGCCAAGACCAACCCATGACGGCAATTATAATTATGACCAAGTCCAACGCATAATGGACATTTTAATTATGGCCAAGTCCAACCCATACAGGCTTTATTATTCCCAATTCCGATCCAAAGCAGTAATCACTGGGCAGAAAGTTCCTTGGTCTGCATCTGAGGTCTGTATTGCTATTGGAGAAATCTTTGGAATGTGTGGGTTGGGGGGGGGGGTAGATTATAGGATATAATATAGATGTTCACATTGCTGTCATAGTGCCCATAGCAAAAATACAGTGTCATTACTGGGCCTCTGTATCCTGTGTAGTCCTGCTATAGGGTTAGGGCCAGTCATAATTATAAGTTAGCCTGGCACTACCTCCATGTTTGCAATAACAAGGGGCTAAGAAATGATGTGGTGGCAGCAGCCATGATGGTTCATCTTCTTTACTTTCTTATTGACAAAACCGCTGGATAAGACACAGTAGTCAAAACGATCTGCACATGTACACCACTGGATGTAATGGGTATAAGTATATAGTGGTATACCCAACACCTGTAAAAAAAAAAAAATACCTTTTAGCAAGGCAAATGTTGTCTAACTACAGGAGTCATGTGTGATTTGTGTATTCCGTCTAGATCTGTGCAGTAATCCAGTGTGAGACTTCCTATAATAAAGACCGCTCACTGCTGCTCTCTCTCTTTGTACAGGGTGACTGGTCTTGTCTCTGCCCCCTCCTGTTTCTGCAGACATCCAGTAGTGGGAGGAGCCTGCTGGCCCCTCCTACAGCTTTAATCTCTGCACAGGCACAGTGAAGATGTCACTGCTATTTTTACTATTTAACCACTTAAGGACCGGCTCATGAACATTTACGTTGGCAGACTGGCCCGGACAGACAAATCGACATAAATATACGTCACTTTAAATTTGCCGCAGTGTAGGCCCCTGCCGCGAGCTTTGTGATCGTGCCCGCGGACTCGATGTCCGCCGGTGCCCCGTGATCGGGTGTCACAGAGCTGCAGAACAGGGGATGCCTGTGTAAACAAGCATCTCCCTGTTCTGCCTAGTGACACTGACACCGATCGTCTGCTCCCAGTCATCGGGAGCAGCGATCAGTGACGTGTCACAGTGAGCCACGTCCCCTAACAGTTAGAATCACTCCCTAGGACACACTTAACCCCTTCCTAGCCCCCTAGTGGCTGACCTTTTCACTGCCAGTCACATTTACACAGAAATCATTGCATTTGTTTTTTTTCCAAAATGTATTTATTAATCATTATTTTCCAACTATACAACACATTGTTACACATTACACATAAAATAACTACACAGTAGTTAAGCAATACATTATACACATACACATACATATATACATTGTCTCAAAATGATAATTCCTAGCCCACTTCTGACTATTCTGCCTATCAACTGTATTACCTTACCCTCTATCTGGGGGTTTTGCTTCTCTAATTATAGATCTCCCTCTTACCCCTCCTCCTTCCCTATTAATCGGGGTGGGTAGGATTCTTTGAAAGAAGTGAAGTTGCTTATCATGGGGGAATCCTGAGATTTTTAGGGGAAGCCCTAGGGAGGGGACAAAAATAAAGGCAGGAGGGGAGGGAAAGAGAAGAAATCAAAAAAAAAAAAAAAAAAGGGATATGTGATGGAAATAAGTTTAATAAATATAGAGGATAAATACTATCCCTATTAATTGATCCTAAGTGATGTAGGGCAAGACCAAGTGAAACAAAGTCCTATGTGATGTAAAGAGAAAAGAAAGAGAAGAAAGACGGGATATGTGGTGTAGATATGTTTAATAGAAGAGAAAAAAAAAGGGGGGATAAATAATATCCTTATTAATTGATCCAAGGATCCTAAGTGATATAAGGCAAAACCAAGTGAGACACAATCCTAAGTGATGAGGAAAAAAGGGAGAGGAGAGAAGAAAAAAAAAAAAAAAAAAGGGGGAGGAAGAAAGAAAGGATATGTGGTGTAGATACGTATATTAAAAATAGGGGATAGATGATATCCTTGCTAATTGATCCTAAGGATCCTAAGTAATGTAAGGCAAAACCAAGTGAGATAAATTCCTATGTAATGAAAAAAAAAAAGAAAAAAAAAAAGGGGGACAGGGTATGTGGTGTACGTATATTTAAAAACAAGACATTGCATTTGTATAGCACTGATCGCTGTATAAATGTGAATGGTCCCAAAATAGCGCCAAAAGTGTCCGATGTGTCTGCCATAATGTCGCAGTCTCGATAAAAATCGCTGATTGCCGCCATTACTAGTAAAAAAAAAATATTATTAAAAATGCCATAAAACTATGCCCTATTTTTAGACGGTATAACTTTTGCGCAAACCAATCAATAAATGCTTATTGCGATACATATTTTTTTTTTGTTTAACAAAAATATGTAGAAGAATACATATCGTCCTTTTTTTTATATATATTTTTGTGGGATATTTATTATAGCAAAAATTTAAAAATATAACAATTTTTTTTTTCAAAATTGTCGCTCTATTTTTAAACACCGCAGAGATGATCAAATACCACCAAAAGAAAGCTCTATTTGTGGAAAATAAAAAGGACTTCAATTTTGTTTGGGAGCCACGTCGCACGACCGCGCAATTGTCAGTTAAAGCGACGCAGCGCCGAATCGCAAAAAGTGCTCTGGTCTTTGGGCAGCCAAATTGTCCGGGGCTTAAGTGGTTACGTTTGCAAGGGCATTGGTGCTTAGAAAGTTTATTTATATCCTTTGGATATAATCTATTCTGAATGAAAGCTTTATGCGTGTTACTCTACATTTGAATAATGACCTCTTTATTTTGTATTAGGCTGCATTCACACCTGAGCGGCAAGTAACGCCGCATACGCGGCTTTACTTGCCGCGCTTCGATTCATTTTTTTTATTTTTTTTTTTTTTTACAAAGTCTCCCATTGATGTCTATGGCCGAACGCCAATGTCGCCTGAAAAAAAGGGTCCGGGACTTTTTTTCAGGCGACAGCCGTTCGGCGTTTCAGAGATGTGAACCATCTCTATAGACATGAATGGAATTTTTCCCCTCCAGCGGCACGAGCGTCGGGCGACAGGCGTTTTGTCGCTCAGGTGTGAATGCAGCCTTAGAGTCGACAGTTGGTATGATCTGTTCTCTTTTTCAAACACAGGAGTATTGATAGATGACCTGCACAACTACTGGAGAGAAGATTACTATGAACTAGAATCTAATCATAGCTACATTCAATGGTGAGTTCACAAAAAGTTTCAAAAATAGTGTGGGTTGGGGGTTATGCTCCATCTTTGCTCAAAGTCCCTAAAGTGTCACCAATCCTCATTCACTTTAAAGCCTCCGTTGACATGTGAGTGATCCTAATCCTGGGTGGAAACGCCGTGATTCGAAATGGCGGAAAATCGCGGGACGCCCTTGCAAAGGCACTCTAATCGCAGTGCAATTTTGCAGCAGTTGTCATCCGAGAAATCGCCGTAAAATTGTGCAAACAAAATCGCGGGTTGCCCGTCGCCCAAAAGAAGTTTCGCGGCAAAATCACGGCACATTTGGGGTGCCATTGGAGGCAACGGAGATATGCAAGGGGCGTCCCGCGATTTGCCGCTATTTCGTTTTGCTTCCGCCCACGATTCGAATTACTCAGATGTGAAGGAAGGCCGCGTACACATGATCGGTCTAAACCGATGAAAATGGACTGAAGTCCAGTTTCATCGGTCCAAACCGAGCGTGTGTACGGCCCATCCGTCCGTCGTCCTTCGGACCAAAGTTTTAAAACTTGCTTTAAAATCGGACTGATGGACGCCTGACCATCGGTCCAAACTGATCCTTAGTACACAAAAGCATCGGTTCAAAAACCCGCGCATGCTCAGAATCAAGTCGACGCATGCTTGGAAGCATTGAACTTCGTTTTTTCAGCACGTCGTTGTGTTTTAGGCCACCGCGCTCTGACACGATAGGTTTTTGAACTGATGGTGTGTACGAACATCGGACCATCAGGCCACTTCAGCGGTGACCCGATGAAAACGGTCCGTCGGACCATTCTTATCGGGTTGGACCGATTGTGTGTACACGGCCTGAGGCGGCGTACACACGACCGAGGTTCTCGCTGGAAACCAGCGAGAACCTCGCTGGAAGCTGCATTCCAGCGAGGACCTCGGCCGTGTGTACACAGAGCGCTCGCCCCGTCCGTCGGGAATCCCGTCGAGCGAAAAGAGAGCACGCTCTCTTTTTGCTCGACGGCCCGCCTGGATGAATGGCTGGTTGCCATTCCCGACGGGCGGGTCGCCGATTTTGACGGCCGGCAGAGAACCTCGACGGGCGGAACGATGTGTTCTGCCCGTCGAGGTTCTCTGCCGTGTGTACACGTCCTAAGAGCTATGCTCTGCATCTGACAATCCAGAGAGTGTTAAATTCCTGATTCCCCCTATGCGTGCGTGGTTGCATCCATATTGATACAAATGATGGGGCACGATTCCTCCCACTAATACCAGTGATGGGGTACTATTCCTCACACTAATACCGATGATGTGGCACAATTCCTCCCACTAATACCAATGATGGGGCATAATTCCCTCTACTAATATCAATGATGGCACACTATTCCTCCCACTAACACCACTGATGGGGCACTATTCCTCCCACTAATACCAATTATGGGGCACTGTCCCTCCCACTGACACCAATGATGAGGCACTATCCCTCCCACTGACACTAATGATGGGGGCAAAATTCCTCCCACTAATAACAATGATGGGGCCCAATTCCTCACACTAATATCAATGATGTGGCACTACCCCCCCACTGACACCAATGATGTGGCACTATCCCCCCACTTACATCAATGATGTGGCACTATCCCCCCCCCACTGACACCAATGATGGGGCACTATCCCCCCACTGACATTAATGATGTGGCACTATCCCCCCCACTGACACCAATGATGGGGCACTATCCCCTGCCCCCCACTGACACCAATGATGGGGCACTATCCCCCGCCCCCTACTGACACCAACGATGGGGCACTATTCCTCACACTAATACCAATACATTGAGCGGAGTGGTGCCGACAGGACCACTCACCAAGCAAATTTCAGACCGTTCATTGGGTATCCGACAAGGTTTAGAAAGTGTATGGCCAGCTTAAGAGTCTTATCTTTGGAGAGCAACTAGGGAAAAGTGGATGCATGAAAAGGAATCCCGAGGGGATGTGATGTTTCCTATTATAAGACTGGGATCGATTGTGTCATTACAGTAGACAGAACCCCTCATTTATCACTCACTTGGAGTTTAACCCTAAAGCAGATCTTCACTTACTGGGCATCACCTAAATAAGAGGGATCTATAAGTAGGACTGCACAGTCATGACGATGAAATCCAGATGCATGCCTAATCTCATTGATTATGGAATTTCCTTAAAAAGCACAGCCAACCACTGTAGGCTCAAATCCCTTGATATACACATCTTTCTGTAAATGATCAGAAAACTTTTGTTTTATTGCAGGCTGTTTCCACTACAGGAACCTGGTATGAACAGAAGTGCCCGTGAACTTACGAAAGAGGAGATTGAGGTACCTGATTGGTGCAAAAAAGGCAATGTGTTATTTATCCTTACTTACATTGCTGCAATGCTGGACCAATGGCTAGGATAAGACCAGTGTTTATTTTGTCGACTAAATCATTTTAGTCGACTACCTTAATACCATTTTAGGGCTAGATTCAGGTAGGAGCGGCTTAATTTTAAACCTGCCTAGCGTTTGGTATTTACACTACGCCGCCGCAAATTTTTCAGGCAAGTGCTTTATTCTCAAAGCACTTGCCTGTAAAGTTGAGGCGGCGTAATGTAAATGGCCCGTCTTAAGTCAAATTGGGCCGGGTAGGGGGAGTGTATTATTTAAATAAGGCGCGATCCCGCGCCGAACGTACTGCGCATGCGTCAGCCGTGAATTGATCCCACTGCGCATGCTCCGAATCAGGACGTCAATACGACGTGTAAACGACGTGAACGACACTTACGCAAAGCCCTATTCGCGAACGTTTTACGAAAACGACGTAAACGACGTGAAAAAAAAAAACACCTACCCCCCATGTTGAGGGCATGCGGCCTGGTATGGTTCAAGCGACAAAACCACATAATAGTCCCCAAAACGTCACCTGCTGCAATATAAAGCAGATTAGTTAGTTCACTAAGCGAACCTGGGCCTGGCCCATGCTCCCCTTCTTCTACCTACTTTTACCTTTGCTCCTCCACCAATCCATACAGCTGCATGGATTTGAAGGGACCATGTGATTTTTTTTTCTTTGATCACACAATGCGGTGCTTAAGTGCCCAATCACCTGGATCTAGAAGTTTCACATGGGGGTAGGCAAACAGACCTTAGACCTTTTGTAGGATCCAATAAAAAGGACTTGGAGCTTACACAGGTCTTCTCTTTACTCAAGGGATCAAACGGAGAGTTAAGGCAAGTATGTCCAGTTGGGTAGACAGATTCAAAGCGAAGTTCCACCCAAAAGTGGAACCGCGACCCCTTCAGTGCCACATTTGGCACCTTTCAGGGGATAGAGAGGAACTTGTACCTGTCCCCACTTCTGGGAGACGGCGCTGTGGTGCCAATCCTCGGACATTCGGTCACTCCTCCTTGCTCTGCCGCCGGGCCAATTAAAAAGCGCAGTAGGGAACCGGCTGCGAACAAGCTGAAATTAGATGCTGTTTGGCTGCCATGCAGATCTGCACCAGATTTTGCTCTCTCCAGGTTTAGTAAATCAACCCCTATGGGCCAGATTCAGGAAAGGTTACGCTGGCGGATCGAGTGATCCGCCAGCCTAACTGTGGCTTTGAGCCGGCGTTTCTGTTTTCTGTAACCAGAAAACAAGAAACGCCGGGTTGAAGTTCCGATGCGAGCAGCGTAACTGAGTTTCGCCATCGCATCGTTACTTCAACTTAAAAATGGCGCCGGGGGCGTTCCCGCCGATTTCCGCTCAAAAAATATGTTAATGAGCGGAAATCGGCAATTCACGATCGAAATCCGGCGCGACGCAATGACGATACGACGTTTCCGGACGGGATACGCGGCGCATAGATATACCTACATGGGGTTGGAGTATCCTATGTTAGGTATAGGCGTCGTCATCGCGTCGGAAAAAAAAAAAAAAACGTCGCTTGCGTAAAACGGTCATGAATGGGAATGTGACGTCATTGACGTTCATTCACAGATTTTGGAGCATGCGCACGGGGATGTTTTGACACTCGACGCATGCGCAGTACGTTGGCGGCGGGATCGCGCGTAGTTAGCATACTACACGCCCCGTACCCGCGACATTTGAATTCCGCCGGCTCATTTGTGATGCGCTGCCGCAACTTTAGGAGCAAGTGCTTCGTGAATGACAGCACTTGCTCCTAAAATTTCGGCAGCGCAACGCAAATCAGAAGCGTTACTCCAGAGCAAAGATGCTCTGGAATACGTGAATCTGGCCCTATGTGTGTTTAACTAACGAACCCCTCTCTCACTCTGGTCATGTTGGCCTTCATTATTGGTCTGGCTGACTCCACTCTCTGGCAAACAAAAACAATTCTCCTGCGCTCCGGTATTTTTTCCTATGGAGTCCTGTCAGATTCTGGGGTTGGCCCTTTTGAGAGGACCCCAGGGTCACACTATAGAGGGTAAGATTGACCATACGAGGTATGGGAGTCCCTTTAAGGTGGGATATTTATAATGAGGGTGTCTTATAGGATTCCTTCCTGTAGGCGGGGCGGCCTATGACCCTGACCTTCCAGCACATGCCATTTCTATGTGTGTATGTGTATATATATAGATATGTTTTATGGTGGGGGAGTACTGCAGACCACCGAGGCTCTGAGGAAAGGGGTACGCCCCCGAAACCCGTCAGCCTTAACATCGGTCAGATACCATTGGACTAAAGTAACTATCGTGTTCTGCTAGTGTTGTTGGACATTTGCTGAGCTGGCTTTCAAGGCTTGTTTTTAAACTCAACTTTGTGAGTATGACCATTGATTTTAATATTTTAATAAAGACCTTGTTATACGGTATCACACTAGGTCGGTGCGCCCTCCATTCTTTTTTCTTTTGACTCCACTCTCTGCCACCTCTGTTTCAGGAAATGAAGAAAGATGACGAGGTAATGAAGAGGCTCATAGAGTCCTATAAGGTCATGCTGGGATTTTATGGCATTGAACTCGTAGACTCAACGACTGGAAAGGTGGCCCGGGCACAGAACTGGAGGGAAAGATTTTCAAACCTTGATACGTGAGTTGTAGATTTTTGCATATGTAAAGAACGTCATGTTGTTTACTTTTAAAAACTGACCACGCTACGCAAGAGTTCTCTAGCTATGCTGGGAACTCAGTGTGCTCTCCTCCAAAGATCTGACTGGTCCTGACACCCCCCCCCCCCCCCCCCCCCCCGCTGCACAGCCATTCACTTGAAAGCTCAGCGTGCTGCTGCTTCTACTCCCCCAGCTATCAGATGAACTTTCGTGATCAGCTTTCAAAAGTAGTGTACACACGATCCGAAAATCTTACGATTCTTCCTCGGACGATCGTTTTTGTCCGATATTCGGATCGTGTGTACGGGCCATTAGTCTGGATCGGGGCTGGAGACTTGAAGACTCCAAAGAGCATTGGGTGAGATGGAGTCTTCAGTCTTGTTTTCCAGAAATTCTGCAGGTTGTGTGTGTCCAAGTGCACACATTCGTTATATGGCAGATCTGAGCATAGCTCAGAGGGGGCAGGCGCAGGAGTAGGATCAGGAGCAGTTGCTTCAGCCAGGAGGGACGTGTGCTCTGGTTTAGGATTCAAGGCAATAACCTTAAGACGGTACTCCATGTGTAAGGCCTCGTACACACAAGGGGATATGTCCGCTGAAAACGGTCCGATGGACCGTTTCAGCAGACATCTCCGCTCGTGTGTATGGGCTAGCGGACAGATTTGTCCACCCGACAGATTTCAAAGCATGCTTTGAAATCTATCCGGTGGGAATCTGTCCGCCCGACATGTCTGCTGGTTAGTACACTTACCAGCAGACATGTCGTCCCGCACCGCCGCCGCGCCACCGCCGAATGGATTCGGCGCATGCGCGGAAGTGTTTTACTTCCTGGTGCGGTGACGTAGCGGTGACGTGGCGGCGTCAACGTCACCGCCGCGTCACCGCCACGTCACCGCGCCGTCCGGCGGCGGGGAATTTGATCCGATGGTGTGTACACGCCATCGGATCAAACTCCCGATCGGACATATCCGATGGAAATGGTCCGCGGACCGTTTTCATCGGATAAGTCCGATCGTGTGTACGAGGCCTAAGAGGTTCCAGGTCAGTGGACTGAGAGAGTTGGGCCAGCTGATAGTCAGGGAGAACATAGCTGAAACAACTGGAAGAGAGACTTCTGGGGCCCAGAGGGGACCGTGAGTCTTGGAGTAGTGTGACAGCCTGGAGGGTCAGGAGAACCCTTTCCTAGAGGCCAGGAGTAGAGCTCAGGAGCCCAGAGGGGACCGTGAGTCTTGGAGTAGTGTGACAGCCTGGAAGGAGAGGAGAACCCTACCTAGAGGCCAGGAGTGGAGCTCAGGAGCCCAGAGGGGACCGTGAGTCTTGGAGTAGTGTGACAGGCTGGAGGGACAGGAGAACCCTTTCCTAGAGGCCAGGAGTGGAGCTCAGGAGCCCAGAGGGGACCGTGAGTCTTGGAGTAGTGTGACAGCCTGGAAGGAGGGGAGAACCCTACCTAGAGGCCAGGAGTGGAGCTCAGGAGCCCAGAGGGGACCGTGAGTCTTGGAGTAGTGTGACAGCCTGGAGGGACAGGAGAACCCTTTCCTAGAGGCCAGGAGTGGAGCTCAGGAGCCCAGAGGGGACCGTGAGTCTTGGAGTAGTGTGACAGCCTGGAAGGACAGGAGAACCCTACCTAGAGGCCAGGAGTGGAGCTCAGGAGCCCAGAGGGGACCGTGAGTCTTGGAGTAGTGTGACAGCCTGGAGGGACAGGAGAACCCTACCTAGAGGCCAGGAGTGGAGCTGCACAACTTTGAACTGCGACCAAGGCTGAATGACCCTTGAGAGCCAGATGGCTTGGCATTTTCATTTTGTTGGATTTTTGTTTCTGGGGAAGAACCCCTGTGTGGGCAAGCCATGCAGGTATGAACTTTCATGATGTTACTTTTAATAAAAGTGGGTTACCACGCCCTAAAACCTGAAGTTGTAAGCTCACAAAAAAATGCATATACCACTAAGCTAGACATCCAACCCACATTACAATGTATTGTTTTACATGTCTATATGATACTTTCAACCTTACCTTGCTCTTAGGATATGCTTCATGGCCCTGGCTTGGTGCCAAGTCCAGCAGTGCAACTGAGCAATGACAGGGCATGCTATCAATGATTTGCGTCTTATGTGGTTATCACTGCTCAGCCAGGGTCTTCATAGATTGCATAGCTATATGTCTAATGGTGTTCCAGTGTTCAAGGAATTGCCTGGAAGATTCATTTATAACTACCAGGAGTGCTTATAGAAAGGGAAAGTAAGAACTGTGACATGACACTGACAACTAACTAGGAGGAATATGTTTTGGCTTTCGGCACTTTTCGTTTCCATTCATTTTTATTAAGTATTTTAAAAAGAAGTACAAAAGCCAACTAGAACATGTGGCAGAAAAGGTCAGATAAACAGTCTCCCGATACATGGCTTTCGACACCTTTATGGCGCTTACACACGATCGGACATTCCGATAACAAATGTTCGATGTGAGCTTGTTGTCGGAAAATCCGACCGTGTGTAGGCTCCATCGGACATTTGCTGACGGAATTTCCGACAACAAATGTTTGAGAGCTGGTTCTCAAATATTCCAGCAACAAAAGTTCTTGTCGGAAATTCCGATCGTGTTTAGGCAGTTCAAGGCAAAAAAAATCCTACGTATGCTCGGAACCAATTTGGCGCATGCTCAGAATCATTGAACTTTTTCTCAGCTCGTCGTAGTGTTGTACGTCACGGCGCTCTTGGCGATCGGAATTTCCGACAACATTTGTGTGACCATTTTGTATGCAAGACAAGACAAGTTTGAGCCAACATTCCACGATTTTGATGTCGAAATGTCCAATCGTGTGTACGTAGCATCACTGTGAAAACAGCTGTTATAAGAGTTTGTAAAGAACAGTGTTGTCATGCTTAAAAAATGTGTTACAATCGATGTATTGATGTGTCTTTTTATTTTTTTTCTCTTCCGCAGTCACACACATAACAACCTCCGGATCACACGTATTCTTAAGTGTTTGGGGGAATTCGGCTACATACACTACCAGGCCCCGCTGGTCAGGTTCTTTCTGGAGGAGACCCTGTGTCATGGTAACTTAAGGAATGTAAAAACAAGTGTTCTCAACTATTTCATGTTCACTTTGAAGAACAAGAATGAGCGCAGGGACATGGTCCTCTTTGCCTGGGAGAACTATGAACCAAAAAATACGTTTATCTGGGGTCCTGTGGAGACACTCCGAAAACTCAGACCTCCAGCACCTTCTATTGAGGATGTGCAAGCTGAGCAAGGAAATATTCCAAACTTCCAGGAAAATGATTGGTCAAAAGGTGACAGTGATTTTCAAAGCAAAGCCGAAGAAAGTATGCAACCGCAAGAAAGTAAGAATAAGAGGAATTCCCATTGGCTAAAAACGTTATTATATAAATTAATTGTTTTAAGTCCAGTAAATATCATATTTCTGATTTTAGATTTTTACTGCTTTCTCACAGGCCGTGGCCACATCGCTAGCAGTCATGCAAATGGAAAACAAACGAAAAAGCATAAAAGGACAGGTAAAACTGAGTCTACTGAGCACAGCTCAGTAGAAAAAGAAAATGTGATGAGAAATTACAAGGGAAACGAAGAGTCAACAGAAGAGTCTGGGTCAGTTGGTAACAAGGAAATTGAAATGACGCTACCTCAGTCAGAGTTAAGAGAAGTCAGTGAAAATAGAAAGTTAGAAGATTTAACTCTTGACACAAAGAAAAGTGGGTCACCAGCTGAGTCTAGGTTAGAAGATGATAAAGACAAGATGGGGCTACCAATACATGCTGGGCCAGAAGAAGGCAAGGAGAATAGAGAGCAAGCAGTAAAGTCTGGGGCAGCAGATGACAACCATAATAAAGAGTCACCACCAGACTGTGAGTCAAGAAATAATAAGGAGACAGAAGGGCCACCAATGAAGTCTGGTTTAGAAGAAAAAAATAAAAAAGGAGAGCATTCAATGCAATCTGGGTCAGCACATGACATGGATAATAAAGGCCCAACAGCGAAATGTGACTTAGAAAGTAACAGGGAGAAAGAAGGGTCGAAAATCGAGTCTAAGTCAAAAGATGATGGGGAGAATGAAGAGAACACAATGCAGTCTAAATCAGAAGATGACCAGAATAATCAAGGGCAACAAACAGAATGTGAATCGGGAAATAAGGAGAAAGGAGGGGCATCAACAGAGTCTACCCCTGAAGAAGACAAGGGAAAAAAAGAGGATCCAATGCAATCTGGGTCAGCAGATGACCAGGATAATAAAGGCCCAACAGCAGAATGTGACTTGGAAAATAACAGGGAGAAAGAAGAGCCACAAATAGAGTCTAAGTCAAAAGATGTGGTTGTGAATGAAGAGAACACAATGCAGGCTAGGTCAGAAGATAAACAGAATAATAAAGGGCAACAAACAGAATGTGAATCGGGAAATAAGGAGAAAGGAGGGGCATCAACAGAGTCTACCCCTGAAGAACACAAGGAAAAAGGAGAGGATCCAATGAAATCTGGTTCAGCAGATGACCAGGATAATAAAGGTCCAACAGCAGAATGTGACTTGGAAAATAACAGGGAGAAAGAAGAGCCACTAATAGAGTCTAAGTCAAAAGATGTGGTTGTGAATGAAGAGAACACAATGCAGGCTAGGTCAGAAGATGAACAGAATAATAAAGGGCAACAAACAGAATGTGAATCGGGAAATAAGGAGAAGGGAGGGGCATCAACAGAGTCTACCCCTGAAGAAGACAATGAAAAAGGAAAGGATCCAATGCAATTTGGTTCAGCAAATGACAAGGATAACAAAGGCTCAACAGCAGAATCTGACTTTGATAATAACAGGGAGAAAGAAGAGCCACAAATAAAGTCAGAAAATGATGGGGAGAATGGAAAGAAACCTATGCAGTCTAGGTCAAAAAAGGACAAGGATAGTAAAGGGCAACCAACCAAGTGTGAGTCAGGAAATAACCAGAAAGGAGGACCATCAACAAAGTCTACCTCCAAGAAAAAAACAAAGAAAAAGTAGAGGATCCAATAAAATATGAGTCTAATGCCTCGCACACACGATCTGGCTTTTGCCCGACCAAACTCACATCGGAATTCCGACAGAATTCCATCGGAGGCAGAGAGAACATGTTCTCTATGGAGAACTCAGATGGGCTCAGATGGGCATACACACGGTTGGAATTTCCGATGGAAAAAGTCTGTCAGACTTTTTTAATCAGAAATTCCGATCGTGTGTGCGTGGCATTAATCAGAAGATGAAGAGGAGAAACGAAGGACAACAACAGGGTCTGGCTTAGAAGAAAACAAGGAAAAGGATCAACCAATGCAATTTAACTGCAGGACAGTAGAAAATTAAATGATGTATGGCTCTGCTATTAAAAATTATTGAAGAACTCAAGAAATGAAGCAAAGCTGCATAGAAGAGACAGAAAATACTAAGTGCAATAAAAGCATGTGCACAGTAAAGCACTTTAAGGAAAAAAGGTTGTTTACCCTGAAGAAGCAATTGATCCCTTTCCACCAGCAACCTTTGTGTTAATGTAGATGACAATTAATAAAATGATTGTTCTCCAAAAAAAAAAAAAGTCAAGAAACACATTCTTATTTTAAGGAAAGTCACTGACTTGTGTCTGCTTATTATCTGTTGTATGAATTAATTGCTGTCCGTATGCAGGGGCTTTTTCGCCCGTGTGTATTCACATTACAATGATGTGTGCGCAACCATCCCCTGTAAAATGTCACATTTTGCAAAGACTTTTTGTGTGAACCACAGTGATTATTAAAGTATAATTAAAAGTGAAAACCTGGAACTGATAGACAAATTGGCTTTGGGTGCTGACATTGCGGGATCCTTGGACAGGTAAGTGTCCTTATATTAAAAGTTAGCAGCTACAGTATGTCAGGTCACCTGTTGTCAGATGACAAGTGCACCCCGTTGGAGGCAGGGGTGCACCACAAGGTAGTGAACCCTATAGCAGACTTCTGCGGATGGACCACAGAGTGGATATGGAGGAGAGGTTCGCTGGGGCACTAACGGGGATCCTACAGGAAGCTTGAGCCCAAGATTCCCCAGAGCGCGGAGTCTACGATCCAGCTGGTATTCACCAGAGCCTCTAGTGGTGAGGATGGCCTTCGCTGCAACTGGATCCAGTTTGCGGCCCCCAGAGTCCCCTAGGTCACGCTCCGTAGGCAGAGAGGGGAAGCAGCCACTCAGGACACAAGAGATAGTGAATGGTAAGCCGAGGTCGGGGCAACAAGCAGATGAGGATGACCATAGGACAGGCCAAGGGTCAGGGTCACAGGCAAACAGGAGTAGTCGGAGACGAGCCAAAATCGGTACACGGAGATAACGTAGAGCACGGCAAGCAGGAACACAATACTAACAAACAACGTTGATCAGCAATGCAGACCTGCAGTGCACTGGTTAATATAGAGTTCCTGGAATGGCCTGGGGTGGAGCCATACAGGGAGGAGAGATGATAAAGGCAGCCAGGTGAGAGGGCCTGGCCTCTAAGATGAACACAAGGTAAGCTGCTAGATATTACTGCATATCCATGACACAGTATTTGTAGATGCTGACTTAAAAAAAAAATTACAGGCTGGAACTCCACTTTAACGTGAATAGAAATACACGTATAGCTAAAAAAATAAAAAAATAATCCAGAAATAAATCTAGAAACTCCCACTGTGTGCCCACATAAAGAACTTCCACCATGAAGTGATATAAAATCTGTATTTGATACCTTCACCAGGGTGTAAGCTCACCTCACATTAGATGTGGCGTTACCAGCTACAGATGGTTATTTTAGATGGTGCTGTGATCATGAAACCAGATGTACTCCACTCAAAACTGAACTTCAGCACCCCTTATGGCGTTGTGAAGACGAAACATGTAGGGTAAAGCCACAAGAACATAGGAAAGAGGCACTCTCAGCTCGAGTTTCTGCTGGCTCCAGCAATATTCATTTGGATGCTGTTTTCTATATTGCTCCATACGAATTTGAGAGGAGGTGGTGGCCGAGTACTTTGCAAAATCCTGCTGGTTTTAAGTGAGTGCAATCATTTTTTTATTAATACATTATTTGGTATAGTTGGCACTATGAGCTCCTGTTTATATATTGTTTTTGTGAGTGGAACCTTCCAAGTGTTTTCTATACAGGTAAAGGGAGTGCTTCTAATCTCAGCTTGTTACCTGTATAGAAGTAACCTGTGCACACAAGCAATCAGATTACAATCTCTCCACCATGGTCAAGACCAAAGAGCTGTCCAAGGATGTCAGGGATTTTAGACCTAAACAAGGCTAGAATGAGCTACAAGACCATCGCCGAGCAGCTTGGTGAGAGGGCGACAACAGTTGGCGTGATTATTCGCAAATGGAAGAAACCTCAGTCTGGGGCTCCATACAAGATCTCACCTTGTGGAGTTTCAATGATCATGAGAACGGTGAGGAATCAGCCTAGAGCAGGGGTGCTCAAACTATGGCCCTGCAGTTGTTCAGGAACTACAATTCCCATCATGCTTAGCCATGTCAGTGAATGCCAGAGTTTTGAAATGCCTCATGGGATGTGTATTTCCGCAACAGCTGGAGGGCCGTAGTTTGAAGATCCCTGGCCTAGAGTGTATGTGTTTTGGTGGCCACAAATGCCTCTGTGTTTTCTAAATGCATGGAGGTGCCATTAAAGTGGAGTTCCACCCAAAAATGGAACTTCCACTTTTTGGAATCCTTCCCCCCTCTGATGTCACATTTGGCACCTTTCAGGGGGGAGGAGGGAACAGATACCTGTCTAATAAAGGTATTTGCTCCCACTTCTGGGCATAGATCACCCAGGTGATCGCGGTGACCGACACCACTTCCGGGCCTATTCTGTCCTCCCCCGCTATCTTCTGGGATACATACAGGTCCCAGAAGACAGCAGGAACCAGTGAGGACGCGAAGCACGCCTCGCGCAGTAGGGAACCAGGAAGTGAAGCCACAAGGCTTCACTTCTTGATTCCTTTACTGGGGATGGTGGCGGCAGATCAGCTTCGAGTGCTGACATCGCAAGTAAGTGTCTATATATTAAAAGTCAGCAGCTGCTGTATTTTTGTAGCTGCTGACTTTTAATATTTTTTTTTTTTCGTGGGACCTCCGCTTTAAAGCCTTGTACACGCGCTCGGTTTACTCGGCAAGAACCAGTAAGAAAACTGCTGGCAGAGCTTTCTTGCCGAGTAAACCGAGCGCGTGTACGAGGCTTTCAGGTCTCTCGGCAAGAAAACTGCCCAGAATCTAGACGAGAAAAATAGAACATGTTCTCTTTTTTCTCGTCATGAGATTCTCGGTAGTTTTTTTGCCGAGAAACCCGAGAGTGTGTATACTTACCTGGCTGCCATGGAAACCCGCACATGCTCAAAATTACTTTGACGCATGCACGGTAGCTTCCTAGGCCCGGCAACGGCACGGAATGTGACGAGCGCATGCTCGTCGTACGCGATGACGTCACCGCGTTCTTTCCTTTCAAGAGAGCCGCGGGTTCTTTTGAAAGGAGAGTCTGTATACTCGGGCGGCAAGAATCTCGTCGGGAAAAACAACGTTTTTTCCTGACGAGATTCTTGCCCGTGTGTACAGGGCTTTAAGAATTATTGCCACCCCATGTGTGTCTGCAGAGGGCAGATAATTTCTATAGATTGTGGGAACCGCACACGCAAAAGCACATTACACACAGCAAAAATGGTGTAAGCCAACCCTAAATGAGAAGCTTACTGTGAACCTGTGCGTCACCCTGCCATGAACAGGGGGGCACAGAGAGTACAAGGAGGAGGGCGGAGGGTGGGCAATTAATACACAAGGTATTGCCATTGCATCCTCATAAACTGACCAGCACACAAGATCCCCAAGCCCGACACAAGTAATCGCGGCTGGTGCAAGATTTTTTTACACCCTAGGGCCGTGATGGCGAACCTTGGCACCCCAGATGTTTTGGAACTACTTTACCTAGGATGCTCAACTACACTGCAGAGTGCATGAGAAATGTAGTTCCAAAACATCAGGGGCCAGATTCAGATACATGTGGTGTATCTGTCCGGCGGCGTAGCGTATGGTCTTTACGCTACGCCTCCGCAAATATTATGGGCAAGTGCCTTATTCAGAAAGCACTTGCTCCATAATATGCGGCGGCGTAGCATAAAGTGCCCGGCGTAAGGCCGCGCAATTCAAATGTTGAGGATGGGGGCGTGATTCATGTAAATAAATCATGACCCCGCGCTCATGACGTTCTTTCTGAACGACGAATGCGCCGTCCGTGGACGAATCCCAGTGCGCATGCGTCAAATTACGTCGATATTTGTCAATGTAAACGACGTGAACGTAACTTACGTCGAGCCCCATTCCCGAACGATTTACGCAAACGACGTAACCGACGTACAATTCTACGCTGTCCCGACGTCCATAGTTAACATTGGCTACGCCTGCTATAGCAGGGGTAACCTTACGCCAGAATAACCCTTACGCAAACGACGTAAACTACGACGGCTGGCCGCAAGTAAGTTCGGGAATCGCCGTAACTTCCTAATTTACATATTCGACGCGTAAAACGACGGAAGCGCCACCTAGCGGCCAGCGTAAAACTGCAACTAATATACGACGGTGTAACAGAATTACGCCGCTCGTATATTAGCAGAATTCCAGGGTATCTTCTTTTCTGAATACAAAAAAAGATACGCCGGCTATTCTTAGTATTTACGCGTCGTATCTCTTGATACGCCAACGTAAATACTATTTGAATCTGGTCCCTGGGGTGCCAAGGCTCGCCATAACTTCCCTAGGCGAAACCTAATTTTGGCCCCACCCCCTTTCCCCTGCCCATGTAGACCTCACCTTTTTAATAAAGCGCCCATCAATGCAGCCCCACCAGCACCCATCAATGTGCCCATCATTGAATGTTTGCTTGCTTCCATTCATTCGGGAGTCGGGACACAGACACAGACACAGTCCTCCACCGCCACTGCGCCTCTGACACTATGTGCGAATGGAGTAGTGGCTGTCTGCTGATGCTGAGACTTAGTTGCTTGCTGCAGAGAGAAGAGAGTAGCAACACCCGTGGCCGGGCACCATAGGCAGCAGGGCGCCCTAGGCGGCTGCCTAGTTTGCCTAGTGTTAGCACCAAGTAATGAGTGTACAAAGTAGGGTTGTCCAGATACCGATACTAGTATCGGTATAAGGACCGATACCGAGTATTTGCAGGAGTACTCGCGCAAATGCTCCTGATACCTAAATAGAATACTTTTTTTTGTATTTATCAACATGTTCTGTTAAAATTCTTTGAGTTTTTTACTACTGCGTGACAAGAAAATAAAACATTTTTATTCATTTTTACTAATTGTTATTCTTTTATAATGTCTTGAGTTAGAGTTCTTCATAATTCTAAAGAAAATATCCTTAGGCGGCGTACACACGACCGAGGTTCTCGCTGGAAGCTGCATTCCAGCGAGGACCTCGGCCGTGTGTACACAGAGCGCTCGCCCCGCCCGTCGGGAATCCCGTCGAGCGAAAAGAGAGCACGCTCTCTTTTTGCTCGACGGCCCGCCTGGATGAATGGCTGGTTGCCATTCCCGATGGGCGGGTCGCCGATTTCGATGGCCGGCAGAGAACCTCGACGGGCGGAACGATGTGTTCTGCCCGTCGAGGTTCTCTGCCGTGTGTACGCGGCTTCAGTCTGTATTGTGGTTTGAAAACGGTCACATGACATTTAAAAAAGGTATCGGTATTCGGTATCGGCGAGTACATGAAAAAAAGTATCGGTACTTGTACTCGGTACTAAAAAAGTGGTATCGGGACAACCCTAGTACAAAGCATATCAACTTTAACATCCCACCACTGCCATCAAAGAATGTCACCAAGAAGAGCACAGGGATGATGTAGGTTGATTGATGCACAGGGAACCCCCATCCATTGCTTGTCCAGAGAAATAAACCAGCATGCTGACAGATTGTCATGAAAATGCAGTGTTCCCCAATCCAGACGCAAGTAAACAACGTGCTGCCACCAGATATTGAGCAATGATGCCCATGACAGCTTGCCAACAAGAGCAAGATCCTTCTTTGGTGAATGAAGAGTGAGAAGAGAGCTTACTTTGGGCAGGTAAGAGAGTTTATCCCAACGGAAATTCCGATTGTGTGTACCGGGGCATTAGTGTCTGCAAAAGACTTGAGACTGACACCTTCCAGCAGGACAACGACCCTAAACATCCAGCCAGAGCTACAATGGAAGGGTTTAGATCAGGGGAAGTAGAGCTGCATGATTCTGGCTAAAATGAGAATCACGGTTAGAGTAAGGATTATGATTCTCACTGTGTAACATCATCTTTACAGAGTGGAGACAGGTTTGATTGTCTGTCGGGTTTTATTATCTGTCAGGGCAGGAAGCGATGGCAATCTGTTTAATAGGGACGCATTTTTTTAGGAGTAAGGAAAGGTGAGCCTGTGACAACCACAGAGGTGTCACCTGAACAGGAAGTGGAGGTAAATCTCTCCAAATGGGTCACTGGCATAATTAAAAACTTGTATACACTGACAACCCTTTGCTCTTTTTATCCACAGCTACAGAATAGCTGTAGTTGGGTTCTCTTTAAAGACAGCAGCTGTTTATAGCGCTATCCTTCCCTGAACAAGCTGTCAGCCATGTTGTTGAAGCCCGGCCTGACCCCCTCCAATGGCGGAGATAGACCGGTTTCACGTTCGGTGACGTATTTCCTGCGCGCCATGAGCTGTCCGTCACTATCCGGCGCCGGGTTTCAGTTTCGTTCCGTTAGCTGTCAGAGAGCGGAGGCTCCATCTCCGGCCTCCAGACCGACCAACCCGGCACCGTGCTCCCCTGCCTGGTGCTGCCCGGGCCCTGGCTCCGCGGCCCCGCTTCCATCATGTCCCGGGACCCCGAGGAGGTGTGGAGTCCCGAATATGACTCCACCTGGGAGGAGGAGGGGGAGGAGAAGCCTCGGGGCCCCAGAGAGCCAGGGAACCGGCGACAGGTATGGGGGGTGTAAGGGCATGTAATTATTGGGAGAGGAGTGCAGGAAGGGGGGCAGAAATTGTGCAGAGGTGGAAAAAATGGGACGCAGTAGAGGAGAGAGGACAGAAGAGGAGAGAGATGGAGAGGAGGGGGGGCAGAAGAGGAGAGAGATGGAGAGGAGGGGGGGCAGAAGAGGAGAGAGATGGAGAGGAGGGGGGGCAGAAGAAGAGGAGAGAGATGGAGAGGAGGGGGGCAGAAGAGGAGAGAGATGGAGAGGAGGGGGGCAGAAGAGGAGAGAGATGGAGAGGAGGGGGGCAGAAGAGAGAGAGGGAGAGGGGGGGGCAGAAGAGGAGAGAGATGGAGAGGAGGGGGGGCAGAAGAGGAGAGAGATGGAGAGGGGGGGGGGCAGAAGAGGAGAGAGATGGAGAGGAGGGGGGGCAGAAGAGGAGAGAGATGGAGAGGAGGGGGGGCAGAAGAGGAGAGAGATGGAGAGGAGGGGGGGCAGAAGAGGAGGAGAGGAGGGGGGGGCAGAAGAGGAGAGAGATGGAGAAGAGGAGAGAGATGGAGAGGAGGGGGGGCAGAAGAGGAGAGAGATGGAGAGGAGGGGGGGCAGAAGAGGAGAGAGATGGAGAAGAGGAGAGAGATGAGAGAGGAGGGGGGGCAGAAGAGGAGAGAGATGGAGGGAGAAGAGGAGAGAGATGGAGAGGAGGGGGGGCAGAAGAGGAGAGAGATGGAGAGGAGGGGGGGCAGAAGAGGAGAGAGATGGAGAGGAGGGGGGGCAGAAGAGGAGAGAGAGGAGAGGAGGGGGGGCAGAAGAGGAGAGAGATGGAGAGGAGGGGGGGCAGAAGAGGAGAGAGATGGGAGGAGGGGGGGCAGAAGAGGAGAGAGATGGAGAGGAGGGGGGGCAGAAGAGGAGAGAGATGGGAGAGGGGGGGCAGAAGAGGAGAGAGATGGAGAGGAGGGGGGCAGAAGAGGAGAGAGATGGAGAGGAGGGGGGCAGAAGAGGAGAGAGATGGAGAGGGGGGGCAGAAGAGGAGGAGAGGAGGGGGGGCAGAAGAGGAGAGAGATGGAGAGGAGGGGGGGCAGAAGAGGAGAGAGATGGAGAGGAGGGGGGGCAGAAGAGGAGAGAGATGGAGAGGAGGGGGGGCAGAAGAGGAGAGAGATGGAGAGGAGGGGGGGGCAGAAGAGGAGAGAGATGGAGAGGAGGGGGGGCAGAAGAGGAGAGAGATGGAGAGGAGGGGGGGGCAGAAGAGGAGAGAGATGGAGAGGAGGGGGGGCAGAAGAGGAGAGAGATGGAGAGGAGGGGGGGCAGAAGAGGAGGAGATGGAGAGGAGGGGGGGCAGAAGAGGAGAGAGATGGAGAGGAGGGGGGGCAGAAGAGGAGAGAGATGGAGAGGAGGGGGGGCAGAAGAGGAGAGAGATGGAGAGGAGGGGGGGGCAGAAGAGGAGAGAGATGGAGAGGAGGGGGGCAGAAGAGGAGAGAGATGGAGAGGAGGGGGGGCAGAAGAGGAGAGAGATGGAGAGGAGGGGGGGCAGAAGAGGAGAGAGATGGAGAGGAGGGGGGCAGAAGAGGAGAGAGATGGAGGGAGGGGGGCAGAAGAGGAGAGAGATGGGAGAGGGGGGGCAGAAGAGGAGAGAGATGGAGAGGAGGGGGGGCAGAAGAGGAGAGAGATGGAGAGGAGGGGGGGCAGAAGAGGAGAGAGATGGAGAGGAGGGGGGGGCAGAAGAGGAGAGAGATGGAGAGGAGGGGGGGCAGAAGAGGAGAGAGATGGAGAGGAGGGGGGGCAGAAGAGGAGAGAGATGGAGAGGAGGGGGGCAGAAGAGGAGAGAGATGGAGAGGAGGGGGGGCAGAAGAGGAGAGAGATGGAGAGGAGGGGGGGCAGAAGAGGAGAGAGATGGAGAGGAGGGGGGGGCAGAAGAGGAGAGAGATGGAGAGGAGGGGGGCAGAAGAGGAGAGAGATGGGAGGGGGGGGGCAGAAGAGGAGAGAGATGGAGAGGAGGGGGGGCAGAAGAGAGGAGATGGAGAGGGGGGGGGCAGAAGAGGAGAGAGATGGAGAGGGGGGGGGCAGAAGAGGAGAGAGATGGAGAGGAGGGGGGGCAGAGAGGAGGAGAGGAGGGGGGGCAGAAGAGGAGAGAGATGGAGAGGAGGGGGGGCAGAAGAGGAGAGGAGAGGGGGGGGGCAGAAGAGGAGAGAGATGGAGAGGAGGGGGGGGGGGCAGAAGAGGAGAGAGATGGAGAGGAGGGGGGGCAGAAGAGGAGAGAGAGGGGGGGGCAGAAGAGGAGAGAGATGGGAGGGGGGGGGCAGAAGAGGAGAGAGATGGAGAGGAGGGGGGGGGGCAGAAGAGGAGAGAGATGGAGAGGAGGGGGGGGGGGCAGAAGAGGAGAGAGATGGAGAGGAGAGAGATGGAGAGGAGGGGGGGGCAGAAGAGGAGAGAGATGGAGGGGGGGGGGGCAGAAGAGGAGAGAGATGGAGAGGAGGGGGGGGGCAGAAGAGGAGGAGAGGAGGGGGGGGGGGCAGAAGAGGAGAGAGATGGAGAGGAGGGGGGGGGCAGAAGAGGAGAGAGATGGAGAGGAGGGGGGCAGAAGAGGAGAGGAGGGGGGGGGGCAGAAGAGGAGAGAGATGGAGAGGAGGGGGGGGGCAGAAGAGGAGAGAGATGGAGAGGAGGGGGGGGGCAGAAGAGGAGAGAGATGGAGAGGAGGGGGGGCAGAAGAGGAGAGAGATGGAGAGGAGGGGGGGGGCAGAAGAGGAGAGAGATGGAGAGGGGGGGGCAGAAGAGGAGAGAGATGGAGAGGAGGGGGGGCAGAAGAGGAGAGAGATGGAGAGGAGGGGGGGCAGAAGAGGAGAGAGATGGAGAGGAGGGGGGGGGCAGAAGAGGAGAGAGATGGAGAGGAGGGGGGGGCAGAAGAGGAGAGAGATGGAGAGGAGGGGGGGCAGAAGAGGAGAGAGATGGGAGGGGGGGGGCAGAAGAGGAGAGAGATGGAGAGGAGGGGGGGCAGAAGAGGAGGAGAGGATGGAGGGGGGGGGGCAGAAGAGGAGAGAGATGGAGAGGAGGGGGGGCAGAAGAGGAGAGAGATGGAGAGGAGGGGGGGCAGAAGAGGAGAGAGATGGAGAGGAGGGGGGGCAGAAGAGGAGAGAGATGGAGAGGAGGGGGGGCAGAAGAGGAGAGAGATGGAGAGGAGGGGGGCAGAAGAGGAGAGAGATGGAGAGGAGGGGGGGCAGAAGAGGAGAGAGATGGAGAGGAGGGGGGGCAGAAGAGGAGAGAGATGGAGAGGAGGGGGGGCAGAAGAGGAGAGAGATGGAGAGGAGGGGGGGCAGAAGAGGAGAGAGATGGAGAGGAGGGGGGGCAGAAGAGGAGAGAGATGCAGAGGAGGGGGCAGGAGAGGAGGAGATGGAGAGGAGGGGGGGCAGAAGAGGAGAGAGATGGAGAGGAGGGGGGGCAGAAGAGGAGAGAGATGGGAGGAGGGGGGGCAGAAGAGGAGAGAGATGGAGAGGAGGGGGGGCAGAAGAGGAGAGAGATGGAGAGGAGGGGGGCAGAAGAGGAGAGAGATGGAGAGGAGGGGGGGCAGAAGAGGAGAGAGATGGAGAGGAGGGGGGGGGCAGAAGAGGAGAGAGATGGAGAGGAGGGGGGCAGAAGAGGAGAGAGATGGAGAGGAGGGGGGGCAGAAGAGGAGAGAGATGCAGAGGAGGGGGCAGGAGAGGAGAGAGATGGAGGGAGGGGGGCAGGAGAGGAGAGAGATGGAGAGGAGAGGAGAGAGATGGAGAGGAGGGGGGCAGAAGAGGAGAGAGATGGAGAGGAGGGGGGCAGAAGAGGAGAGAGATGGAGAGGAGGGGGGGCAGAAGAGGAGAGAGATGGAGAGGAGGGGGGGCAGAAGAGGAGAGAGATGGAGAGGAGGGGGGCAGAAGAGGAGAGAGATGGAGAGGAGGGGGGGCAGAAGAGGAGGAGAGGAGGGGGGGGCAGAAGAGGAGAGAGATGGAGAGGAGGGGGGGCAGAAGAGGAGAGAGATGGAGAGGAGGGGGGGCAGAAGAGGAGAGAGATGGAGAGGAGGGGGGGGCAGAAGAGGAGAGAGATGGAGAGGAGGGGGGGCAGAAGAGGAGGAGATGGGAGAGGGGGGCAGAAGAGGAGAGAGATGGAGAGGAGGGGGGCAGAAGAGGAGAGAGATGGAGAGGAGGGGGGCAGAAGAGGAGAGAGATGGAGAGGAGGGGGGCAGAAGAGGAGAGAGATGGAGAGGAGGGGGGGCAGAAGAGGAGAGAGATGGAGAGGAGGGGGGCAGAAGAGGAGAGAGATGGAGAGGAGGGGGGCAGAAGAGGAGAGAGATGGAGAGGAGGGGGGCAGAAGAGGAGAGAGATGGAGAGGAGGGGTACATCAGCTCTGTGATGTCGTCATTGAAGAGGATTACAGAGGCAACCTGTGAAGTTCTGGTGACCTCCATACCCAAGAGCATTGGTCTTCAAACTACGGCCCTCCAGTTGTTCAGGAACTACAATTCCCATCATGCCTAGTCATGTCTGTGAATGTCAGTATGTTACAATACCTCATGGGATGTGTAATTCTACAACAGCTGGAGGGCCGTAGTTTGAGGATCCCTGCCCAAGAGGGTTAGGACAGTGCTGGAAAATAATGGCGGTCACACAAAATGTTGACACTTTGGGCCCAATTTGGACATTTTCACTTAGGGGTGTACTCACTTTTGTTGCCAGCGGTTGAGACATTAATGGCTGTGTGTTGAGTTATTTTGAGGGGACAGCAAACTTACACTGTTATACAAGCTGGACACTCACTACACAACATTGTAGCAAAGTGTCATTTCTTCAGTGTTGTCACATGAAGAGATAGAATAAAATATTTACAGAAATGTGAGGGGGGGTGTACTTATATTTGTGACATACTGTATGTGTGTATATATATAACCTTAGTACTGTGTATAGTTTGCTGTTATATTATTTCTCCCTATTTGGCCTCTAGAAGCTCTGCAGTCGCCCTGCACAGCGATTTTCCTGCTCCTCTTTATCACAATGCATCTCTACCCGTCACGTCTGACTGAGAACAATGCTCTCCCAATGCGGCTGGGATTGTCAGGAAAGAAAATGACTTAAAATTCCGAGCTTCTCCAAATCTTTCTATACATTCCTTATGAAGACACGGTGCTTCCTACAAAATAATACCTTTTTGCTAAACTTTAAATTATTGCAACTTTTTTTTTTTTTTTATACTAATATGATTGCTGTTTATTTCCATTCTAGTTTAATTATCGAAATAGTCGGGTGAGAGCTGCCAAGGACCTGCAGAACTACAGACACGGTTATGGAAATGACCGGCGTTATCAGTGTTACGCGGTGAGTCGCTTTTTTGTTGATCTTTGTTCTAATGGCAGACGGAACAATTGTTTGGTTGTCAGGCAATGCCCCTAGCCAGCTGGGTGAAATCATGAAATCATTTCTGCGGGTTCTGATTTCCCCCTGTGATGGGCCATTGTTCTCTTGGGATTACTCTGGATGCAGAATTATTCAATCCACTTCCTGTGAGCCCAGGTTGATCTGAACAAACCCCCACAGGGTATGGATTTTTTTTTGTGGGAAAAACTACTTGTCCAAGGAAATATATCGGAGTCCCAATCTACCTGTCCCTCATGACATCCTACTTGTCCCTTAATGACATCCTACTTGTCCCTTAATGACATCCTACTTGTCCCTCATGACATCCTACTTGTCCCTCATGACATCCTACTTGTCCCTCATGACGTCCTTGTGCTTGTCCCTCATGACGTCCTTGTGCTTGTCCCTCATGACGTCCTTGTGCTTGTCCCTCATGACGTCCTTGTGCTTGTCCCTCATGACGTCCTTGTCCCTCATGACGTCCTTGTCCCTCATGACGTCCTTGTCCCTCATGACGTCCTTGTCCCTCATGACGTCCTTGTCCCTCATGACGTCCTTGTCCCTCATGACGTCCTTGTCCCTCATGACGTCCTTGTCCCTCATGACGTCCTTGTCCCTCATGACGTCCTTGTGCCTCATGACGTCCTTGTGCTTGTCCCTCACGACGTCCTTGTGCTTGTCCCTCACGACGTCCTTGTGCTTGTCCCTCACGACGTCCTTGTGCTTGTCCCTCACGACGTCCTTGTGCTTGTCCCTCACGACGTCCTTGTGCTTGTCCCTCACGACGTCCTTGTGCTTGTCCCTCACGACGTCCTTGTCCCCCATGATGTCATTGTGCTTGTCCCTCATGACGTCATTGTGCTTGTCCCTCATGACGTCCTTGTCCCTCATGACGTCCTTGTCCCTCATGACGTCCTTGTCCCTCATGACGTCCTTGTGCCTCATGACGTCCTTGTGCCTCATGACGTCCTTGTGCCTCATGACGTCCTTGTGCCTCATGACGTCCTTGTGCCTCATGACGTCCTTGTGCCTCATGACGTCCTTGTGCCTCATGACGTCCTTGTGCCTCACGACGTCCTTGTGCTTGTGCCTCACGACGTCCTTGTGCTTGTGCCTCACGACGTCCTTGTGCTTGTCCCTCACGACGTCCTTGTGCTTGTCCCTCACGACGTCCTTGTGCTTGTCCCTCACGACGTCCTTGTGCTTGTCCCTCACGACGTCCTTGTGCTTGTCCCTCACGACGTCCTTGTGCTTGTCCCTCACGACGTCCTTGTGCTTGTCCCTCACGACGTCCTTGTGCTTGTCCCTCACGACGTCCTTGTGCTTGTCCCTCACGACGTCCTTGTGCTTGTCCCTCACGACGTCCTTGTGCTTGTCCCTCACGACGTCCTTGTGCTTGTCCCTCACGACGTCCTTGTGCTTGTCCCTCACGACGTCCTTGTGCTTGTCCCTCACGACGTCCTTGTCCCTCACGACGTCCTTGTCCCTCACGACGTCCTTGTCCCTCACGACGTCCTTGTCCCTCATGACGTCCTTGTCCCTCATGATGTCCTTGTCCCTCACGATGTTCTTGTGCTTGTCCCTCACGACGTCCTTGTGCTTGTCCCTCACGACGTCCTTGTGCTTGTCCCTCACGACGTCCTTGTGCTTGTCCCTCACGACGTCCTTGTGCTTGTCCCTCACGACGTCCTTGTGCTTGTCCCTCACGACGTCCTTGTGCTTGTCCCTCACGACGTCCTTGTCCCTCACGACGTCCTTGTCCCTCATGATGTCATTGTGCTTGTCCCTCATGACGTCCTTGTGCTTGTCCCCCACGACGGCCTTGTACTTTGTCCCCCACGACGGCCTTGTACTTTGTCCCCCACGACGGCCTTGTACTTTGTCCCCCACGACGGCCTTGTACTTTGTCCCCCACGACAATCTACCTGCCCTGATAAAAAAATAAATACAAAATTCCCAGGATGGAGAATATGAAGGGTTGGTGTTTTTTATTGGACGGCTGTGCTTTTAGCAATGTCTGTGGCTTTTAAAAATGAAAGGAGTTTTATGGAAACTTTAAAAAAAATATAATTTTTTCTAGAAAATTCCTACGAACCCCAAAACTATATATCTTTTTAAAGCAGAGGCCCTAGAGAATAAATTGTTGAGTGTTGCATTTTTTTGTCACCTGGTATTTGCACTTTTTTTTTATTTTAACCAGTTTAGCTCTTTGGGCGTACGATGTATATCCAAAGACTGACCCTTAAATCACAAGCTGATGGCTGTATGGCAGTAGCATCCATCAGCCTGTGTGGGCCAACCACTTTCACAGAGCCGGCAGCACGGTGCGTCCCCCTCCCGCTGGTGTCCCGTCCTCCTCCTGTGGTTCCCAGGCTGCCCCATGCTCACCGGTGCCCAGGAACACAGCCGGCGGTGAGGGCGAAGAAACTAGCGAGACCGAGGAAAATCCATACCTTGATCCTACTTGCAACCCGTGAAACTGAACGTGATGTCACTTCTGGGTTCAGATGCACCATTTACTGGCCAATACAGCCAGGAGACATCTAACCAAGCTGATCTTTGCTTGGTTAGATGATGTGATTGGCAGGGGAGACATTGGGGTCTATTAGACCCCTAATGTCTCCATAAAAAGTACCTGTTACCTGTCTAATGCTATCTCATTAGGGGGTTATTGACCACTTGTGATGGCAATCAAGTAAAAATAAGAGAAAAAAGTTTTTATATATTTTATTTTATTTTTTTAATTCTCAAACGCAAGCCCAGGGTGCGCAGGCGCATGTAAACCGCAGTCCAACCACGCATCAGAATGAGAACAATTATTCAAGCGCTACTAGCTAACTAGCTAAATTGATGCGCCGTAAAGGCTTTTAAAGCGTCATCTATTTGGAATTTTTTTGGCGATATCGCAGGGGCACGCAATTTTAAGACATGGAATGTTTGGTATCTATTTACTCAATGCATCCTCATCTTTTATATTTTATTAATTGGTGTGGTTTTGCAATAAAAAAAAAAAAATGTCATGAAAATTTGCGTTTAATAAACAGTTGCACAAATATCATGTGAAAGGGAAAAAGGAAAATTCTACAGGGCCTTTGCTTTCAGAAAATGTATAATGTTCTTGGGATTTCATAATTTTTTTGGGCAAAAATTAGGATTTTTACATGTATGTGAAAAAAAAACAAATTGCTCTGTGGCCGAACTAGTTAATTAAAAAAAAAACAATGTACCGTATATACTCGAGTATTGGCCAACCCGAATATAAGCCGAGGCACCTAATTTTACCACAAAAAAATGGGAAAACGTATTGAATCGAGTATAAGCCTTGGGTGTCCATCTGCATGCCTCACTGTGCCCATGCCCATGCCTCACTGTGCCCATGCCTCACTGTGCCCATGCCTCACTGTGCCCATGACTAGACTGTCGATTAACATCGGAGTCTATGGAAGGGGTGCCCAGTTTAAAAAAAAATCGGTGCTCCTCAGACAACAATCTTGTAGAGTAGAAATGGGGCTACATGTGTGATAAAGTTTCTGGGTCCAGGGGACCCACCACCGGCCGGTACCGGGTCCCCAAATTCACCGGAAAAATTAGACGTTAACATGGGAGTCTATGGAAGGGGTGCCCGGGTTTGAAAAATCGGTGCTCCCTGGTTGTGGGTCCCCCGGACAACAAAGTTTGCACACTTGTACAGGAAGAGTGGGGCTACATGTGTGCCAAGTTTGGGATCCAGGGGACCTATGACCGGCCGGTACCGGGTTCCCAAAATCGGGGAGATCAGGCGCAAAAAGGTGACTCGCATACAAGCCAAGGGGGGAGATTTCCGCACAAAAAAATGTGCTGAAAATCTCGGCTTATACTCCAGTATATACGGTATATAACCCGATTTTTGTTAAAATAATAAAGATGATATTGCACTGAGTAATAAGATACCCAACATGTCACACCTTAGAATTGCGTACTCCCGTACAGTACAGGACCTCCTCCAGAGCCGGGTTGAAGGAAAAATAGGGTGTACTACACTTAAGGGCTTGTTTATATGTGTGGCAGCACTTCTTCCCCCTCTGAAATACAACCTGGGGTGGATGGCTTTTCAGAGGCTTTTGAAAGGTGGCAATAACGATTCATCTGAAAATGCCAGTTCACTTGAATGGGTCACATTCGGCGGTGGTATCTCCCATACGATTCGGCATGCCATTTACTTGTAGCAAAGCATTCGCGGTCACAGCATGTGTACAGCCCTGAGCATTTGCATGCCCTCGTTCAGGTGGCTGTGGAGCAGTAAAACTGCATCTCTACCCTCTGGCCACCTGTGTGAACGAGCTTTAAGGGAGATGGAAAAACAGAACCTGGAGTTCCTCCTTAAGGCCCGGTTCACACTAGAAGCGGTCGTAATTTGCATCAGAATCGCAACCCGTTTATGCAAATCGTTTGCGGAGTGTATTGTAAATTATCAACAAACATGTCTATACTCATCTGCTCTGTGTAATGGTTTTACACAGAGCAGCCCTGATCATCTACTTGGGACCCCTGCTGGTGCTCCAGGCCCCTCCTCTTCATTGGGTGCCCACACGGAAAGATGATCTCCATGGGGGCACCTGTGTGGGCGCGCTCCCGAGTCCCGCTGCTGCGCCCATTGACACCGACAGAGGGTCTTGGCCTCGCCCCCAGCTCCCATGAAGTGGGAGCCAATGGCTCCTGCTGCCATCAATCTGTCCAGTGAGGAGAGCGACAGTCGCTGAGCTCATGCACATCGCTGGATCGGATCAGGCTTAAAAAGGGGGGTCTGGGGCAGGTGCAGCACAGAACATTTTTCACCATAATGCATAGAATGTATTTAAGTGGTTGTAAAGTCTTCAGGTTTTACACGTTAATGCATTTTATGCATTAAAGCAGATCTCCGCCAAAAAAATATATATATTAAAAGCCAGCAGCTACAAATACTGCAGCTGCTGACTTTTAATATTAGGGTGCTTACCTGTCCTGGAGTCCAGCGGCGTTCCGCAGAAGAGCACGCTCGTCACTCTGCTGCCCCCACTGCCATCCTCGGTGAGGGAACCAGGAAGTGAAGCATTGCGGCTTCACTGCCCGGGTCCCTATGGCGCATGCGCGAGTCGTGTGCGCCGTGCTCACTGGTTCCCACTGTGTTCTGGGAGCCGAGTGTTTCCCAGAACACAACTGGGGGGGGGGTCTGACCCGCAGACTGTGTGTCGTTAAGTGGGTGCAAATGTGACACTGGAGGGAGGAGGGTTCCGATGAGCGGAAGTTCCACTTTGGGGTGGAGCTCCGCTTTAAGGTAAAAAACCTTCTATGCTGCAGCTGCCCCCAGACCCTCCCACCCTTTTTTCGTACCTGAACCCATCCCTTCCAGCGATGTGTACACGCTCTGCGACTCCAGACGCTGTCTCCATCCTCGTTGGACAGATTGGCTCCCGCTGCTGTCAATCAAATCCAGTGACACGGGAGCCAGGGGCGGGGCCGAGTCCTGCTGTCTGTGTCAATGGATGCAGCAGCATGACTTTGAGCACGCCCACATGGGTGCCCCCATGAAAAGTGGTTCTCCGTGGGGGCAACCCGATGAAGAGGAGGAGCCAGGAGCGCCATCAGGGCACCGCAGAGGAGAAGGATCAGGGCCACACTGTGCAAAACCTATTGCAAAGAGCAGGTAAGTGTAACATGTTGGTTATTTAAAAAATAAATAAATACAATCGCTTTAACGTAAAAAAAACCTTAAGGCTTTACAACCACTTTAAGTTATCGACCGAAATCGGTTTGCAGAATCGGATCACGTGGGTGTAAACACCGATGCGATTAGATTCCAGTGCGGACAAATAAAAAGGGTCCTACACGAGTTTGATGCGAATGCTCATACAGAATAAATGGCTCAATTCGCACTGCTGCAGAATTGCATGTGATTTGAACAGGAATGCGGTGCGATGTTTCCCGCACAGCACCAGTGTGAACTGAGCTTTAATCTTAGACTTTGTTTTTGGCAGAGTCCTCTTCTTCTTTTTTTTTTTTTTTCTTTTTAACATTTTGAATCTTTTCTTTTCCAGAGTCCGCCTCCACAAACCTACAAACCCAACCTGGAGTTTTATCAGGGCAACAGGCGTTTTGAGCCTGACGGTAAGTACATAGGTTGGTCTCCTGTGTGAAAATCGAGTTTGTTACTTGAGAATTACACATCTGTCTGTCTTTGGGTCTGGATGGAGCAGGGAATGATCCGGCACTGCCTCACTTTAACAGACAATTGCGCGGTCGTGCGACGTGGCTCCCAAACAAAATTGGCGTCCTTTTTTCCCCACAAATAGAGCTTTCTTTTGGTGGTATTTGATCACCTCTGCGGTTTTTATTTTTTGCGCTATAAAGAAAAATAGAGCGACAATTTTGAATAAAAATGCAATATTTTAAACTTTTTGCTATAATAAATATCCCCCAAAAATATATAACATATTTTTTTTCCTCAGTTTATTCCGATACGTATTCTTCTACATATTGTTGCTAAAAAAAAAATTGCGATAAGCGTTTATTGATTGGTTTGCGCAAAAGTTATAGTGACTACAAAAAAGGGGATAGTTTTATGGCATTTTTATCAGTTTTTTTTTTTTTTTTTACTAATAATGGCAGCGACCAGTGATTTTTTATTTTTTTTCTTGACTGCCACATTATGGCGGACACATCAGACACCTTTGACACATTTTTGGGACCATTGTCATTTTTCACAGCCAAAAGTGCTATAAAAATGCACTGATTACTGTGAAAACGACAAAGGCAGTGAAGTGGTTAACCGCTAGGTGGCACTAAGGGGTTATGTGTGCCCTAAGGGAGTGATTCTTACTGAAGGGGGGTGTGGCTGGATGCGTGATGTCAATGATCGTCATTCCCTATATCGGGGAACAGACAATCAGTGACATTGCCACAATGAAGAACGGGAAAGGTGTGTTTACACACACACACCTCTCCCCATTCTTCAGCTCCTGTGACCGATCATGGGGCACCGTCGGCGATCGGTCACATGTGCGTGCCCACGGCTAGGCTCTTAAAGGCGACATACCTGTACGTGCCTGTGCCCAGCCGTGCCATTCTGCCGATGTTTAACCACTTGCCCACCGAGGACATCCCTGGGACGTCCTTGACTTTGTGCGGCGATATCTGAATGATGCCTGCAGCCACAGGCATCATTCAGATATCAATCTCTTCAGCCACCGATTCTCTGCACCATAAGAACGATCCCCCCCCCCCCTCCCGCCGCCATTCGGTGCTTCTCCGGGCTCTCCTGTGCCATCGGGGGCCCGGAGAGCGAATCGGCCGGCGTTCGCCGCTAAACCATAGAGATGACTGGTGACCAGACGGTCACAGTCATCTCTATTACCGTCGGAGGACCGGGCGTGACGCTATCGCGGCTGTCGGTGTGAGATCGGTGAATGTCTTATTGACCCCACATCTCTCCATAAAGAGGACCTGTCACACGGATTCCTATTACAAGGGATGTTTACATTCCTTGTAATAGGAATAAAAGTGATCTCAAAAAAAAAAAAAAAGTAAAAATAAGTAAAATAAAAATAAAAATACATTTTTCAAAACGCCCCTGTCCCCGTTTATCTCCGCGCAGAGGCGAACACGCATGCAGGTACGCCCACATATGTAAACGCCGTTCAAACCCCACATGTGAGTTATCGTTGCATGCGTTAGAGCATGTACTCGAAAATAGTAACCTGTAAAAAATGTTAAAGCGTCACCTATAGAGATTTTAAGTACCAAAGTTTGGCGCCATTCCATGAATGTGCGCAATTTTACTGTTTTGTTGTTATTTTAATTCATGAAAAAAAGGCGTTTGAAAAATTATTCGCGCAAATACCGTGCGAGAAAAAAAGTTGCAATGACCTCCATTTTATTCCCTAGGGTGTCTGCTAAAAAAAATATATAATGTTTGGGGGGGTTCTGATTAATTTTCTAGCAAAAAAATTGAGATTTTTACATGAAGGAGAGAAGTGAAAAAATTAGCCCGGTGGGCATGTGGATATAGTCAGTAGAGGGTCCTTAAGTAGTTAAAACACATCAGATTGTTAGAGATTAGAGAATTTGTCTACTAAGGAGACCTCTCATCATTTTGTGTTTCTGGGATCTGAATCAAGCCAGATATGTGTTTGGGATAGGGTTGCTTGAGATGAGTTCATCTGTTTTCTGTGTCCTTCGCAGGGCTGTACATAATGGAACTGCTGGAGAAATGGAAGGAAAAGTACGAGATTCTAGAGAGAAACCATTCCTATATCCAATGGTATGTATACCAGGGTTTGACAAATTTGCTTGGAATCTAGGAGCCAGCTAAAAAAGTTTTCTATTCTCACTGGCCGCAGTCTGGCCCTAAAGCCTAAAGGATGGTTACCTGGCCCTTTGTTTAGAATGTTTGGAGACCCCTGGGGATTGGAGAGCTGAAATATACTAGCCTAATCCTTCAATCCTCCTAGCACAAGACCAGTCCTGGGTCCTGGACCTAGACCTTGGAGGAGGGAGGATTGATGTGCCTTTTACATGTTGAGTGCTGACTGCAGTTTGCATTATGTAGCCTTTGTTCAAAAGTGGGGGTGGATGTGATTGGTCACAGCCATTACATGGTACAGGGCCAATTTCATTGGGGGCTGAAGATATCACGGGGTGGGCCACTGCGCGGGCTTGAAGCCATGAATGAGTAGCGGCTCATAAACGAAGCTCCCGTCCCACCATTAAAAACACACCTGTCAGGTCTTCCCTGGTGGAGAATTACCCGCACTTCCTGTCCTAACCAAAGGAGGATGAGGAAATTTCTTACAAGTAAGGGACATCCCTTTTTAAAAGTCAGTTCTGTTTGGACCAAGTGTCCACATTGAATGATTTGCCGCCTTGTATGTTTTCCCATTACTGTGTATGTTTTATTTGCAGGCTTTTTCCTCTGCGGGAACATGGTATGAACTCTTGTGCCAAACCACTGTCAGAGGCTGAAATTAAGGTAGAGAACTTTCTTAAATGTTAAATTCAGCATGATTGCAACCATTGAGGAATTATCTTCAGTGTCTAGCTACAGATTAAAAGATAAATACTGCACAAATGTTTGTTTAAATAACTCCTGTGGTATTCATCTCAGAATTGGTCGATTCAGTAAAAAAACAAAATATACCGTTTGTTTTTTGTTTTCTTTATATTTCAGTATTTAATGCATTTTTTACTCCTTATTTTAGTGCAGACGGGGCTGCAGGGGAAGAAGGAAAAGTAAAGTAAATGTGACTTCTCCTGCTCAGGGTTATTGGTTGTCAGGGAGCCAGCTGCCGCCAGCGTCCTAGCAACCAATGACTTATCCTAGCCTTGCTCAGTCACCTGTCAACCGTGGATTCATGGCTGACGGGTGAATGTGAACAAATGGATAGGGACAGTGTTGAAAGAAAAAAAAAAAAGCGCTTGGGGTTTCCCCCACAAATTTATACAGGGCCCTTGAGGTCTAAAATGAATTTTAAGGGGGGGCCCCTAAGCAAAAATAAAACTGTGAGGTCCCCCAAAATTCTATACTAGCCCCTTGCAAAAGTAAAAAAATAAATAAAAAACACAATGTCCTCTGAGCTTATCCAAGCATGCCAGGAAAGGGGTTGGGGGAGACAGGCAGACCAGAAAAAGGGGGGGGACGACGACGGTGTGCATTCTGCCCCTCTGAACCATACCTGGCCATATGCCCTCAACATGGGGGGGAGCCCCTTGTCAGGTGTCATGTTGATGAGAACAAGGGCCTCTTGCCCTACAACCTTGGCCAATGTTAGTGGAGGTCTGTGGGTGGGGGCTTATCGGAATCTGAATCCAATGTGAATGAGTAAGGGGTGCAAGAAAATGTACACATAAAAAAAAAAAAAAAAAAAATTGGCCCGGATTCACAAAGCACTTGCGCCAACGTATCTCCGCGTAAGTGCAAATATGCCCTAGCGTGTCAAGATCCTACGGGGTAAAAATAACCGCACCAGCCAAGCAGACACTGGCTGGAAAAAGCGCCCAGAGGCTATTCAGTTCACACGTGTTGCGCTATACAAGTCATTCATTCATTCATTCAACCCATGCAAAGGTATGGACTAGGGAACACATGCCTACGTATTGTACGTTGGACGTCTGTGAATATGGGCCGACGTGGGTCTGGCTGGGTGTAGGTTACGTTAACGACGTACACAGTGATCCGGCGTATCTTAGGCAGTTGTTCCGACGTGATTGTGCGCATGCGCACGGGGATACGTCCACGTCTCGACGCATGCGCAGTTCATTTTAAGTGCTTGTCTGGCGCCCGGCCCATCATTTGCATGGGGTCACGCTCCATTAGCATGGATCACGCCCACTTCCAGCCCACTTCCACTTACGCCTACGAAATATACGCCACGCTGGTGCAAGGTTGGGAGCATTTGCTTTGTGAATTCCATGCTTGCCTCTCTGCGTTGCGTATAGATACGCTATGGCGGCATTAATGTGCGCCGATGTCTGTGAATCCGGGCCATTGTTTTTAACATGTCCTGCTGATGAACCAAATCTTGACGGTTGACACACCCACTCCTGTTTTTTCCCTTTTGTAACAGTCTGGGTCAGAAAATAAAGGGGTGTCTCCCGTCTGACATCATTGTCCAAATATTGATCGGGATCCATGTCCATGACGGCCTGGGGCTCACAAAGTGGATTGTATGACTCTGGACGTCATTCAAACCAGATGAGAATTGAAGCTGGTTTGGAGACCAGTGAGTCTGCATGGGACAAAGCCGAAAAGGAGGTCGGCAAAGCTGCTCTAAGATTTGGACATTAAGATTCCAGAGTCTTTAAGAAGCTGCCAGTGAATGAATCTCAGTGCAGTCAATCCAGTTTCTTCTGGTGTTACTTGTAATTCTCTCTTGAACTGTCACATATAAAGCTTACTGCATCTTCTGCTTTTTTAGGAGATGAAGGGAGATAAGCGCTTCCCAGGGAGGTTCCTCGAAGCCTACAAACTCATGTTAGATTTTTATGGCATCCAACTGAAAGACGAGAAGACCGGAGAAGTGACCTTGGCAGATAATTATGAAAGCAGATTTAGGAATCTGAACGAGTAAGTGGCGAGGCAATGGAGCCATCTTTGTGATGTATGTACAGGTAACATTTTCTCGCATTCTTAACCCTCATCCTCTTGATTCTTGTTCACAGTCACAGTCACAACAACCTGCGGATCACACGCATACTCAAGTGTTTGGGGGAGCTGGGGTTTGAACACTACCAGGCTCCCCTGGTGAAGTTCTTCCTGGAGGAAACCTTGTGCAATGGCAGACTACAGAATGTAAAAAGAAGTGCTCTGGACTACTTCATGTTCACCGTCAAGAACAAGAATCAACGCCGCAAATTAGTGCACTTTGCCTGGAAGAATTACAACCAAGATAATAAGTTCATCTGGGGTCCTCTGGAGAAGCTCAGAAGCTACCAACCACCAGCGGAAAATGAGCAAGAAGCTAATAACAAGCAGAAAGAAAAGAACAATGAAAGGGTTGAAGAAAGCCAGATAAATGGACAGTTCGACAGCTATGACGCCATCTCTGATGACGAAATATTAAAGTGTTGTGAAAATTTTGAAAATGTTGAATGCCATCGAGACTCTATTAAGCCTGATAAAAAACCCAGTGAAGAGTGCATACCTATGCAAGAGTCGCATAGGAAAAATCCAGACGAGGGTTCCAGTAGGTGTCCGGAGGCAGACAAAGGTCTGTTCTCCAGTTCTTCAAGTCCTAGTATAAATGGAGTGCAGCCTCTTACAGAAGATGTGGACAAAAAGTCCAATGAAGAGGAACAAAATCAGGTTTCTTATGAAGTCTCACCAAAGCATGACCATAAAGTGCCTTCAACTGTAGAACACCAAGAAGAAGGCAAGGAAGAGGGGCAAGTTATGGAAGAAGCAGTCTCTAGTAATCAAAATGAGAATCTCCAGCAAGAAAACACACATAAAGATAATACACCAGTAGGAACCCCACGAAAACGGAAGAGACAAAACGGGGAAGGGACGTCTGATGGAGGTCCACCAAAGTCTAATGACAGCTCTGGGCTGCCCAAGGAAGATGGAGAAGAAGATCGAGTGGATGGAGTTGACGACGAAGTGAAAAAACTTAAATTGGGTGAGCAGCAAGGTTCGGAGAAAAATGAAAGGATGGCAGACGACTTACCAGGCAGCACTGCTGGCGAAGATCCCCAACAGCCCAATAAGGGTTCTGATATTAACCAAGAAGGAGGGGAATGTAGCCAAACAGAGGACGAGGAAGCCAAAGAGGAAACACCAAAACCCAATGAGCATTCTAGTTCGGAGGACAATGAAAAAGATGACCCATCAACGAGCAGCGCTAGTGAAGATCCTAAATAGTCTGAAGCTGAATCTGGTGGATTTGGTAGATTGGAAGCCACAGGGGCAGCCAAATCCAGAGAATAGTGTAAAGGAGGCAAACATCCAGCAGATGTTGCGAGGAGGCAGGTTAGTCAAAACCTCTGAAATGTTGACTTGTAGAACCTTATCGAAGGTCATTCTATGGCAGAGCAGGGAGAATGTAAACCCTCATCTCCACTAAAGTTCAAAGCCAAAATGGGCTTCTTTAATAGCGGCACCGGAAAAAAGACAACCTGTAAAGATCTTTTATATATGATCCCAAGCTGTGGAAGATACCAATGTCTTGGATCTTTCACGATCTTCTGTTGGTGTGTAATTTGGACAACACAGACCGTCCACGCACCAAGCCTGACATCTGTTCCTGCGGCCTTAACTCCACCTCAAGCCAGAAAACCCCCAGATGCATTTTGAATGTAACCGAGAGAAGAGGGAGTGGGTTCTTTAAAGCTCAGCTGTCACTGGCATGAAGTGACTTTTTTCCTCTACACTGGTGCTAGTGGACCTTTTTCAGAACCTCTCGTCTTCTTTTTTTCCCCCCCCCTTGCCATAAATGTTTCTCCTTAGCAAAATTGTTTCTCTATTATTTAAAATTGGATAGTTTAGTGACGTGTTGCACCGTCCTTGGCTAAGAATATGGTTTGTGATAGTTCCTTTATCTTTTCTTCTGAGAAAACTTTACAACTTGTTTGTGAAATTGATGCCTCAATACAACAAGCTTTTGATGTAAAGTAGACGGGTTTCTCGGATGTACTTGAACTAATGTGGGTGGATGCAGGTGGGTTATCCACGTATCTCTTGGGACTTCAGGAGCAGGATCTCTTCATTGGAGTTCCCAGGTCTTCCCCTATAGCATGGAGTCTCACTGATCTGGCTGCATTCCACAACATGCATAGAAAGGGGAGAGCGCTGGTACCCACTCACTGTCCATGGTATTGCTGATGTACAGTTGTGCTCAAAAGTTTGCACACCCTGGGAGAAATCATGAAATGTTGGCATTGATATTGAAAATATGACTGATGGTGCCAAAAAACTGATAGTGATGAGATTAAGCTATTTATTGTCACGTTGTTGTTTGGTTCCTTTTTAAAACCATAATAACAGAAATCGCCCAAATGGCCCTGATCAATAGGTTCCATCCCCTGCAATGTTTGGCCTTGGTACAGACACACAGGTTAAAATGGCAATTTAAGGTTAAAAGTGTTTTTGTTTTTTTTTCTAAATAGGTTCCTTTAAAGCGGATCTCCACCCTAAAGTGGAACTTCCGCTGATCGGAACCCTCCCCCCTCCGGTGTCACATTTGACACCTTTCAGGGGGGAGGGGGGTGCAGATACCTGTCTAAAGACAGCGCTTCACTTCCTGGTTCCCTCACCGTGGATGGAGGCTAGGACACTTACCTGTCCTGGAGTCCAGCGCCGTCCGCAGCAGAGAAAGAGCGATCGCTCGTCACTCTTCTGCCCCCACTGCCATCCTCGGTGAGGGAACCAGGAAATGAAGCATTGTGGCTTCACTGCCCGGTTCCCTACGGCGCATGCGCGAGTCGTGTGCGCCATGCTCACTGGTCCCAGCTGTGTTCTGGGAGCCGCGTGTTTCCCAGAACACAACTGGGGGGGGGATCTGACGTCCTGCCCACAGTCTATTGGCAGACTGTGTGGCCGGAAGTAGGTGCAAATACCTGTATCTGCACCCCCCCTGAAAGGTGTCAAATGTGACACCGGAGGGGAGGAAGGTTCCAAATGAGTGGAAGTTCCACTTTAGGGTGAAGCTTCGCTTTAAAGGAACCCATTTAGGAAAAAAAAAAAAAAAATGACCTTTACAACCCCTTTAAGTTCCCACATCTGTAGCTTTTTAAATTGTAATGATTGTCTGTGTATAAATAGTCAATTAATTTGTTAGCTCTCACTTGGATGCACTAAGCAAGCTAGATACTAAACCACGGGGAGCGGAAAAGAACTGTCAAAAGACCTGCATAACTAGGTAAGGGAATTTTATAAAGATGGAAAAGGATATAAAAAGACATCCAAAGCCTTAAATAGGCCAGTCAGTACTGTTTAATCATTCCCATAGACACACCTCAAAACCTTGTGTATGGCCTTCCCAGAAGAGTTAAAGCCTTTATAGCTAAAAAAAGGGCAGGCCAACCCAATTTTGAACCCTACGGACTAAGACTGGGAGGCCATTAAAGTTTGTGTTTGTGTGTAAAGGCAGGTGTCCCAATACTTTTGGAAATATAGTGTATCCTGTACTGTAGAATTCCATAGATTCTTCCTAAAAACAGGGAAATGTTTTCATTGCACAGTTTCAAGACAGCAAGTCAGCATGCCCTTCCACAGTTGAGAACTCCTTGGGGGTGGAGCCTTGGTATATCCCCTCCCTTGAATAATAAAAAAAATTCTAAGAATCCCACCAGTAGAGTGGTGGATGGTCAAGCGGTATTTCTAGCTCTCTCTCGGTCCGAATACAAGCGTTTTGTACTAAGTGGCCGTAGCCTTTAGATTTCCTTTTTTTAAATATTGATTTTTAACGTTATTGTTTACACTTTAGTTGGACGCCGCCAGTTAACCCGAACATGTTCTATTTCGCAGTGCCCGGAAAACATGAGGGTTTATTACTTGTATGCTGTATATTGGACATTTTTCAGGGGGGAGGGAGCGGCGGGGAAACATTGGACTTTTTTTTTTTTTTTTATATTTAAATGAGGAAAAAAACGCCTCTGATAATTGCAGATATTTGTAAAATAAGTTTAAATATGAATTGTTCAAAGTATGTTTTTGTTTATTTGTTTGTAAACTAAAAAAGAAAAAAAAAAACGTAAATGACGCCCTGTAGTCTTTATTTTATTCATTTGCGTTGGACAACCATTGTGCATGCTGACTTTTTAGGTAATGTGTCCTGAAGGTGGGAATAAAGAAGGACCTTTTGATTTTCTAGTTTGGGAGGAACAAGGAGGGGCTAAAGTGGACCTTTACGGATCGGTCACACTTTGAAATCGTGCGACTTCACTTGAAAACGCACAATTTCTAAGCTGCGTGTCAGTGCGACTTCCTGCACCAGCGTCCCACCTGAAGTAGTGCAAAAACGCCAACGATGGACCGTACCGATTAGACCTCTTCCATTGTGGACAATAGGATGTAACTTGTTATGCGACTTGAAACTAACAAATCGCATGACAAGTCACACCAGTGTGACCAGCTACTTAAAGTGGATGTAAAGCCACTCTCATCCTTTCTAATCTATAAGGATATAGACGCCTCCTGCATGTATCCTCACCTGTCAAATGTCTCCCATCTGTCTGTTATAAGACCTGCAAAAATTGCAGATTCTGTGGGTGGATCTGTTGTCTGGAGCTCTGTGGGTGGAGTTGTGATGTCAGTAGACTCCCCGCCCTCCTCTACACTCCCCTTGTCAACATGCATTTTCTCCTGTGTTTTCCTTACACTTAATTCTGCTATGATCACTAACATCCGGTCAAAACTCAGAAAAGTAACCACATGACTTCAGAAAAGGAGTGGAGGTGTAAATGAAAAAATAATGCCTGTCTCCAGGCCCGTGCATGAGATATGTAAATAACCTGTCACTCACAGCAAGGGGGCGGAACGGACTACGGTTTTTCTCTACCAATCCGTTTTATTTCACTGAACAATAAGAGGATTGCTCAGAGCTGGATTAACTCTGTGTGGCAAGACTGGGCACATATGATAGGAAATCTTATACTCTACATTGTGACAGTGGGTTTACATTGACTAAACACAAATAGACTGTATAGTTTGCAAGTGCAGTTGCTCCAAAGCTTAGTAAATGAGGTAACGCTAAGGCAAGATCCAATCGGATGCAAGGAAAAAAAAAAAAAAAGCATTTTTGCTTGCACGTGATTGGATGATGGAAGTAACGGAGCTTCCCCCTCATTTACTAAGCTCTGGAGCAATTGCATGATTACACCCCTGACATGTCACAGTATGCAACAACAACAGAATTCTTTTTAGGACAGTTATAAGAACATTTAGTCACCACATATTTTTTTTTTTTTTTAATAGTTTGTAATAAAATGTTGAATTTTTTTTTACTGATGAGGCTGCACTGGTGGGCACTGATGAGGCGGCACTGGTAGATGGGACTGATGAGGCTGCACTGGTAGGTGACACTGATAGGTGGCACTGGGGACTGATAGACGGCACTGGTGATGAGACACTGGTGGGCACTCCTTAGCAGCAGTGGGTCTGGAGTGTGCGGGACTAATGTCCCGTTTACTCCAGAGCCAATCCCCCCCACCCCTTGCACACCATTGCCTTCTCCTCTTCTGTGTCTAATTACTGCCTATGCCGGTCCAGCTCCTCCAACCCTCCCCTCACCCCCCTTTTATGTAGCAGCCATGAGAGTACTATAAAGCAGTGATGGCGAACCTTGCCCCCCCTCCTGATGTTGAAGAACTACATTTCCCATGATGCTCATCTACACTGCAGAGTGCAAGAGCATCATGGGAAATGTAGTTCCAAAACATCTGGGGTGCCGAGGTTCATCATCACTGCTATAGGGTGTGGATGCGCAACCTGTGGCCCTCCAGCTCTATCAGAACTACAATTCCCATCATGCTTCTGCCTTTGGGCGTCGTGCTTGTAATTGTCGGCCTTGCAATGCCTCGTGGGACTTGTAGTTCTGCAACAGCTGCTGGGCTGCCACTTGATTGACAGCTCTGGGGCTGCGGGCGTCGCATCTAAGATGGCAGTGTTCTATCAGATTACCGCTGCCCATCAGATTGTGCAACGGAAGTGACGTTACGACCATAAAATGCTCATGCGCAATGTGTTCCACCATGCGTACATAGTTATTCAGGTTGAAAAACGACACAAGTTCAACCATAAAATATATAAATATCTTACACAGTGTTGCTCATCATCCTTTAAAAAAGTAATTAGTTACAGTTACAAATTACTTGTCCAAAAAAGTAATTGAGTTAGTGACTCAGTTACTACATTGGCAAAGTAATTAGTTACTCAGCAAAGTAACTGACTTTTTTTTTTGCTGGCGTATGACGACCCCCTAATTTTCCAGCTAAAATTTTGGTTTTAGGATATACTCACTGTATAAGACGACCCCTCACTGTGCCATCTGTAACATGCCTCACTGTGCCATCTGTAACATGCCTCACTGTGCCATCTGTAACATGCCTCACTGACAGTGAGGCATGTTACAGGCACATTGAGTGAGGCATTATACAGATGGCACAGTGAGGCATGTTACAGATGGCACAGTGAGACATGTTACAGGCACAGTGAGTGAGGCACGCATGTTACAGGCACATTGAGTGAGGCATGTTACAGGCACAGTGAGGTATGTTACAGGCACAGTGAGGTATGTTACAGGCACAGTGAGACATGTTACAGGCACAGTGAGACATGTTACAGGCACAGTGAGTGAGGCACGCATGTTACAGGCACATTGAGTGAGGCATGTTACAGGCACAGTGAGGTATGTTACAGGCACAGTGAGGTATGTTACAGGCACAGTGAGACATGTTACAGGCACAGTGAGTGAGGCACGCATGTTACAGGCACATTGAGTGAGGCATGTTACAGGCACAGTGAGACATGTTACAGGCACAGTGAGACATGTTACAGGCACAGTGAGACATGTTACAGGCACAGTGAGTGAGGCACGTTACAGGCACAGTTATAGGCACGCATGTTACAGGCACAGTGAGTGAGGCACGCATGTTACAGGCACAGTGAGGCATGTATGATGGCACAGTGAGTCACTGTGCCATCATACATGCCTCACTGTGCCTGTAAAATGCTTTGAAGACAATCTCCCTACCTTCTCCTGCGGCCATCCTCCATTATTTAAAATCTGCGCCTCCCCCTCTGACTGTTCCGTCCGTGATAGGTGGAACAGTAATTTTCCCAGCAGAGCCTCTGTTCAGTGTTCCGCCTATCACGGATGTCCTCTCGTCCGAGGCCGAGGCTGAGGCTGTAGGTGTAATTACGGTAACGCCGCCCAAGTAATGGGAACGGCGTTGCCGTGAGGGGAAGAGTAATCTGGAAGATTACTCGTTGCCCTCAAAAGGGGCGTCGTTAGGTAACGGCGTTTATTTTAACGCCGTTACTTACAACACTGATCTTACAATCCCATATACCCAATCTACACCCACAGTTGATCCAGAGGAAGGCAAAAAAAACAGCAGCGCATGATCCAATTTTCTACAGCAGGGGAAAAAATTCCTTCCCGATCCCCCGAGAAGCAATCAGATTTTCAACTTTACCTATAAATGTCAGTACTCGGTTATATTATGTACATTGGCGCACTATGATCTGACAGGTAGCAGTATTCTGATAGCCCCTCCTGCATTGAAGCCATATTCCCCTCTTACAGTGCACCCTCTCGCCCTCTAGTGGTGGTTCCAGATCTGCACTTGGAATAGACACCATGCGGACATCATACCCCACCCATCTACGTCTTGAATTGTCAGCGGTGACATGTCCGCTGACATCCGATCCGCTAAAATCAGACGGATGGCGATACGTCGCCATCCGTCCATGGCGTAACAGATCGGGTGAGATCTTATGGAACCGGTCATGCGCTCCATTTTCGTCCGATCTCTCCATAGGAGACGGCGGCGTTCGACAAGCCCCTCCCCGCTCAGTGAGTTGAGAGGGACCTGTCATCCGCCGGCTCAGCGGAGAGATCGCGGGCCTGATCTGGCGGACCGCTGCAAGAGGATCCATCCCCGTGTGAAAGGGGCCTATAACTTATCCAGGGTGTTGTGAATCCTGGTTGAGGAATCCAAGGGATCGGTCTACTCTAATGACCCCGTTCAGCGCAGATTCCCCCTGCTGATATTTCACCAAAGCTTCTAAAAAATAATAAAAAATTTAAATAAAATTGTAAAAAATAATAAAAAATTTAAATAAAATTGTAAAAAATAATAAAAAATATAAATAAAATTGTAAAAAATAATAAAAAAATTTAAATAAAATTGTAAAAAATAATAAAAAATATAAATAAAATTGTAAAAAAATTAAATCAAATTGAAAAAAATAATACAAAAATGCAATAATAAAAATTAAAAACTACTGACACTGTTCACTACCCCCTACTACATTTTAAAATTATTTCATTTATTTAGAGTGTGTGTATATATATATATATATATATATATACGCTTTTGTGTTTGCGTTTTGGGGTGCACACCTATGCTTATGGAAAGGTTTTTGTTGAAATGAATAGTATGGTGACAGGGTCTCTTTAACTACAACTGTGCTGGACTGCCCCATTGGAGGGGAATTGAATGGGCAGTTGTAAGTGTAAATAATAAAAGTTCTACAATCAGATTGGAACCCATTGTAAATTGTGAGAGTAAAAATGTACTTTCAAGGACCCTAAAAATGTCAAGGGGGGAGGGGAGGCATACGTGACCCCCGGGGCTGTTGGTCACTTGGTCCAGTAACGGAGAGCTGTCACATTCCTCAGGTCCTGCTTGACAAACATCTTAAACCCAAAGATCAGGAATGTTCAATAAAGGACCTCAAACACCCTTCTCGGGGAGGTAGCGCCCATAGCAAACAGTCAGATGGAAGGCGAGAATTACGCTTCGTTCTCTTTCTGCTGAGAAAAAGTCCAACTCCAGCCAAACCTTTTAAAAAATAGTTGGCCTGCTTGACGGCAATGACTTCATTAGTAGGACATTGAAGGCTTCCTTACATTGTTGTTGCGTTATGGCAGTCCATTTATTTTTAACACACCTGCGCCATTTTGGTTTTACAGCACATGGACCCTAAAGAAAAACAGGCAAGAGCACAAATATGTTGGCGGTCAGTGTAGACTAGGGATGAGCCGAACACCCCCCCATTTGGTTCGCACCAGAACCCCATTAAAGTGAACTTTAGAACCCCATTAAAGTCTATGGGCCAGATCCACGAAGCATCTGGAGATACGCCGCCATAATTTCAAAATTGCGCCGGCGTATCTTTGTTTTGTATCCACAAAACAAGATACGCCGGAATTACACTAAGATACAACTGACGTACGTTTTTTTATGTCGTCGTACCTTAGTTGCATATTTACGCTGGGCGCTAGTGGCGCTTCCATTGAATTTCCACGTTAATTATGCAAATGAGATAGATACACCGATCCACAAACGTACGTACGCCCGGCGCATTTTTTTCACGTCGTTTGCGTTAGTCGTTTTCCGGCGTAAAAGTTACCCCTGCTGTATGGAGGCGTACCCAATGTTAAGTATGGACGTCGGGCCAGCGTCGAATTTTCCGTCGTTTGCGTAAACCGTTCGCGAATAGGGATTTGCGTAAGTTACGTTCACGTCATTTTCATTGACTGTTTGCGACGTGATTTCGGGCGTGCGCACTGGGATATCTCCACGGACGGCGCATGCGGCGTTAAAAAAAAAACGTCCTTTACGCGGGGTAATGATGATTTACATTAAATCATGCCCACATCTTACTGATTTGAATTGCGCGGCCTTACGCCGCGACAATTACACTACGCCGCCATAACTTACAGCGGAAATTCTTTGTGGATAAGGATACGCCACTGTAACTTACATCGGCGTAGTGTAACTTAGATAAGCTACGCCAGCGGCACTTCTTTGTGGATCTGGCCCTATGGGACTCGAACGTTTGAAATCTAAAGTGCTAATTTTAAAGGTTGATATGCAAGTTATTGTCCTAAAAAGTGTTTGAGGACCCGAGTCCTGCCCCAGGGGAGTGTTTGGGAACCCGGGTCCTGTCCCAGGGGACATGTATCAATGCAAAAAAAAAAAAGTTTTAAAAACTGAAGTTTTTTCGGAAGCAGTGATTTTAAATGACTTTTTATCCTTCAGAAATGACACTTTGTGCAGGGACAGTTCTAAGCATGGGAAACAAGCGCTACTTTACAGGCATACTATACACCCCTAGGTACAACATTTTAAGGAATATTTCACTTTAATTGTTTCACTTTAAGCATTATTAAAATCACTGCTCCCGAAAAAACAGCCGTTTTTTTTAAAACGTTTTTTGCATTGATACATGTCCCCTGGGGCAGGACTCGGGTCCCCAAACACTTTTTATGACAATAACTTGCATATAAGCCATTCAAATTAGCACTTTAGATTTCTCCCATAGACTTTTCCAGGATGTTCTGCAGCTTTTTGAATTTGCCGCGAACACCCCAAATTTTTTCGCTGTTTGGCGAACAGGCAATGTTCGAGTCGAACATGAGTTCGACTAGAACTCGAAGCTCATCCCTAGTGTAGACCTCCTTCGAGTTGGCTGGCTGGACTTATGAACCAGGAGCTCCAACCGCATTAGGCTCTGGTTTACACAAGTGCAGCTTTGAAATTGCGCAATTTCAAAGCCACCCAATTTGTGCGATTTTGATGTGCTCTTTTTATTTATCGAGCCGATGCTCGATGACGTCACAAGCCACAGCTCCTCTGTGTGCGTTTCGTCAACAATGACGTCGTCAGGGGTGTGGCTTGCATGCAACATCACGTTATATAAAAATGGACGGCATTAATCCGTGCAATGGACAGCAGTTGCACTGCAAAAAACGGAAACGTGCTGGAGGCGATTACCATATCATGCCAATTCTGTTCCAAGTACCGAAAATAAACCGGAAGCACTTTACGAAGTACATGCAATCATTTAAAACTGTTTGCCATAAATAACCCATTGGGGTGACTTCTCTTCACTACCTGTCCTGTAGCCACATCAAGAAGAGGAAATCCCTCCATCATCATTTCCAACCAGAAAGATGGCCGCCACGGCCCGATGCTCAATGACGTCACAAGCCGCAGCTTCTCCCTGTGCGTTTCGTCAACAATGACGTCGTCAGGGGCGTGGCTTGCATGCAAGTCTTCTCCTCTATTCCTGTTTTGCTGAGAACCCAAAATTTGGGATTTTATTTCACTGTCACTTTCAACATTTAGGCTCCATTAACATTTGTACGACTTCAAAGTTGTGCCGACTTTGGACTGCAACTTTGACACAACTCTGGATGGGTGCGACTTGGATGCGACTTTGGCTTTGACCAGTAATAATGGACAACTGTTACACACGAGTTGCATTGTATAACATTCAGGTACGACTTTCATGCAACTTATGAGGATTAACATTGAAGTCTGTGGCCCTCAAGAGACATGAAAGTAGGACGAAAGTAGTGCATGAACTCAGGGCCGGGACAAGGGGTGGGCAGGAGGGAAGGCTGCCCTGGGCACTGTGGTATCATGTGAAGTGAGGGGGGCACCACAAGGAGATTGGGGGAGGGGATTTGTGTCGGGAGGGGGAATTTGGGGGGCCGCAGGAGGTAAGAATTGTTTTAGGAGGGGAGATATGAGGTAGTATTCTAGCAGTGATGATTTTTTGGGATTTGTTTTGGGAGGGGGTAAGAGGATTGGTGCTCAGAGGGGGGGATTTGTGCTAGAAGAGGTCATATGGTAGAGGTGGCAAATGATTGTGCTAGGAGGGGAATTTTTTTTTTTGGGGGGGGGGCCTATTTGTGTTAGCAGGGGAATTTATGGGGTGGGGAGGATTTGCGCTAGGAGGGAGATGGGGGGGGGGATTTGTACTAGGAGGGGGGATTTAGCGGCTCTGTGCTAGAAGAAGTGATATGGTAGAGGAGGAAAGGGGATTTAAAGTGTGTGTGTTTATGGGGGGGGGGGGGTCACTGCATGAACTACTTTGGAGTCGCTGCAGCTGTAAGTCTCACAGATATGAATGGTTATCATTGGAAATCATGAGGAATGACTTTGACGTCCAAAGTTGCTTGAAAAGTCGCACAAGTGTGATTGAAGCCTAACAGTCACCAGTGTGGACGGCGCTTCCTCCCATGGCACCAGGGGGCGCTGGTCCTGGCAGCTGCTATACCCAAATGGGACAACACAGTGTGCTTTTATGTTAAAGGTAAACTTACTTACTGTGCACCAACACCTTTACAAACCCAGATATTACCTTGTAAAAGTAGCATTGACATTATCACTGCACTGTACATGTGCAGAGAGCAGTACTCTGGGAGGGGCCCAGCAAATGCTAGCCCTCCAGCTGTTGTGGAACTATAAGTCCCATCATGTCTCTCAGGAGTCATGTTTGTAACTGTCAGAATCTTGCAATGCCTTATGGCAGGGGTGTCAAACTCCATTTTATCGAGGGCCGCATCAGCATTACAATTGCCCTCAAAAGGGCCGGTTGTATCTGTAAGGTTAGATGTCCAGCGCATCCCCTCCCCTTATATTAGATGTTAAATGCCACCCCACCATCAGACGTTGAGTCCCACACTCTCCCTTACATCACAGTGTACCCCCCTTTCCTTAAGCTGCTGCTGGGAAGAAACTAAATGCATTGCTTGAAAGCAGAAAGTAAGGGTCTTGAGGACCAGAGGAGGGCGAGGGCCACATGAAATGGCTTGGAGGGCCGGCTTCGGCCCGCGGGCCTTGTGTTTGACACCCCTGCCTTATGGGACATGTAGTTCCATAATAGGCGATGAGCAGATGTTTGCCCACCCTTGTCCTAACCCATCCTCGCTTCAATTTTGTTTTGCAGATGGCCACTGAATTTTTTTAATACACCCGGAGCCTCCTACAGAACAAAACAGCCGCTGGAGTCACCCAACTGGCCGTCTCGCCCCGTGCAGCTCATGGCGTCCTCGGAGGACTGGCGTTGTTGCATGCTACTGTAGTGGCAATAACAATGGCGCAGATGTTGGTGCAGTGACAGAAGAGAAGCAGTGTATACACTGTTGGCACTATATAAATCCCATATAATAATAATGTATAATAATAATAATAATAATTATTATTATGTAATATAATTATTAGTACAATAAATGTAACAAAATAAACATATTATTATTATTATTATTATTAATAATAGGCATGTATAACGGTAATAATAAATATTATTATTATTATTATGTAATATAATTATTTTTGCAATAAATGTAACAAAATATATGTATTATTATTATTATTATTATTATTATTATATTATTATTAATAATGATAATAATAAATATGTATAATGATTATAATGTATAAAGAAAATAATAAAAATAATATATATTGATAATAATAAATATTATTATTATTATGTAATATAATTATTATTACAATAAATGTAACAAAATAAACGTATTAATAATATTGTAATAAATATTATAATGATTTTCCATTATACACATACAACAATTATTATTATTAATAATAATAATAAGAAGAAGAAGAACGTATAAGGATAATAATAGGCATGTATAACGATAATAATAAATATTATTATTATTATTATTATTATGTAATATAATTATTACTACAATAAATGTAACAAAATAAACGTATTATTATTATTATTAATATTATTAATAAGAAGAATGTATAACGATAATAATAGACATGTATAATGATAATAATAAATATTATTATTATTTAATATAATTATTAATACAAAAAATGTAACAAAATGAACATATTATTATTATTATTATTATTATTATTAATAATAATAATAACGTATAATGATAATAATATGCATGTATAAAGATAATAATAAATATTATTATTATTATTATTATTATGTAAAGTAATTATTATCACAATAAATGTAACAAAATAAATGTATTATTATTATTATTATTATTATTACAAGAAGATTGTATAACGATAATAATAAATATTATTATTATTTATTATAATAATTATTATTACAATTTTTTTTACAAAATAATCATATTATTATTATTAATAAGAAGAAGAAGAATGTATAAGGATAATGATAAATATTATCAGTATGATTAGTATTATTAATAATCATAATAATAATAATAATTTTATTTTGTTTCATTTATTGTCATATTTTATAACGTGACCCATCATCTTGTGGGATTCACCTATCATTACTATTTTAGTTGCGGAGATAAATGTCTAAATCTTATAAATGGATACAAAGTGACATTAGGAGATGATCGGCCAATCAATCTAAGATTGTGAGAGTTTCTGTTGGTTGAGTTTCTCTCCTTCTTATAAATGTAACCCTTTGTCTGCCAGGGGGCCCTTCGGGAGATCTGCACTCTCTGGTAGGAGGATGGCTTCAGGCTGAGCTAGGACTGGGTTTTCCAGGTTGCCACCTCTCCCGTGTCCTTGTTTTTCCTTGCATTCCAGGGACTCCAGCTGCCAATCAGCCATGCCCCCACTCATAGGTGGGTTTTTAGCTTGTCTTCCCTCCCTTCGCTCAGTCTCTCTCTCCTCCTCCTCCACTTCTCTGAAGCCCCCTACCTCTCCACATCCCAGGACCAGCAGAGAGAACTTAATCAGGAGTCAGACACCCCTCACTCAGGGGCTGCAATCCAGGAGGAGCGAGGGGGACACAGGGACCGTTGGCAGCCGGCAGAGGGGTTGAAGGATTCAGGGGAAAAAGATGGTCTGGTTCCCAGCTTTTGGGTTCCTTTTATTGGTCCACTTGGTGGCACCCCAAGCGCCGGTAAGTCACACTGCTTTCTTCTTGCCTCCTCTGTATTGGCTCCAATGTGGCATCTCCTGTATCTCCATCTATCCCCCAACCTAGCCAATCCCACCAAAACTCTCATTCCCTTTATCCTACAGAAAAGGGAACCCTTACGTTTGGCTACACTAAAATTTACCAAAATTTTGGTCTCACGTTTGTCATCTCCAGCGAATTAACCCTTACATATTGAAAGCAGCGCTCAGGACTTTCGCACTGTGTATGGCACTGCAAAATTTGTCGTGCTTGTTACCTGCCCATTGCACCGTAGTCACTGATTGCACGCGGCGGTAGAATTGGACATGACGCAAAGTCATAAAAGTGGTGTGTTCCCGAAAACGTAGACGCCGATTATTTGATTTATGAGAGAAGATCGGCGTAAAGGGCTCAGTATTCCATCTTTACGAATCATAGTTGTTTCTTCTTGGTCTGACGTTATATCAACTGATCTGATTGGCTGGTATCATAACTTTTTTTTTTCTGGCCACTTTGCTACCATAGTTTATTTATCTCAATAATAATTGTACTTTAAAAAAATTGTGTAAATAACAGGAAATCAAAAAAAATAATTGTGTAAATAACAGGAAAAAAAATTGTATTTAAAAAAAAATTGTGTAAATAACAGGAAAAACAAATTGTACTAAAAAAAAATGTGTAAATAACAGGGAAAAAAATTGTACTTAAAAAAAAATTTGTGTAAATAACAGGAAATTTAAAAAAAAAATGTAAATAACAGAAAAAAATAACAAGCTGTAATTATATTCTCCCATCTTCTTTTTTTTTTTTAAATATATTTTTAATATTCCCCCATCTTCAGTAAATATTTAAGGTCCCCAGATGGTATCCTACTCTCAGCAACAGCCTACTTCTTGATAGAGTGGCTTGCAACTTTCTTTTTAGCTGTCCAGAACCCCCCCTGCCACTTACTGCCATGGCACCCAAGATTATAAACTAGTTAACAACTTCAGATGGAAGCTGTGGAGCCCCTGGATGCAATGCACCTTGTCTGGGCTGTATTTGTCCATTGATGTTCACTGGAAGCTACAACACAATGTAGAAGAAGAATTTGCTACCTTATAACTGTGAAAGTAACCTCCATTAGTACAGGTAACTCCAAGTGGTATCCTACTCTCAGCAACAGCCACATTGTTGCTAGATTGGCTTTCAGTGCTCTGCAAGGGCAGACTGGCCATTCGGGCCCCATACCACTAGGGGGCCCCATCAGGTTTGCCAGCCTCAGTAAACCCAGGGACAGTATGTAAAAATCTGTGTTTTTTTACATCTGTCCCTAAAATGTCCCTTACTGACATCCTTTTGGTCTAAAAATCCCAAGATTATAGCTGCCCGTCTCTCCAGTACCTTCTCAGTGTGTGTATATACACTGTGTGTATGTATACTGTGTGTATATATTGTGTGTCTGTGTGTGTATACTGTGTATGTTTACAGTACTGTGTGACTCCATAATCTATTGCCTGGGGGCCCCAAAATCTCCTATTGCCTGGGGGCCCCATAATCTCCCATTGCCTGGGGGGCCCATAATCTCCTATTGACCGGGAGCCCCATAATCTCCTATTGCCTGGGGGCCCCATAATCTCCCATTGCCTGGGGGGCCCATAATCTCCTATTGACCGGGAGCCCCATAATCTCCTATTGCCTGAGGGCCCCATAATCTCCTATTGCCCGGGGGCCCATAATCTCATATTGCCCAGGGGCCCATAATCTCCTATTGCCCAGGGGCCCATAATCTCCTATTGCCTGGGGGCCCCATAATCTCCTATTGCCTGGGGGTCCCATAATCTCCTATTGCCTGAGGGCCCCATAATCTCCTATTGCCCGGGGCCCATAATCTCCTATTGCCTGGGGGCCCCATAATCTCCTATTGCCTGAGGGCCCCATAATCTCCTATTGCCCGGGGGCCAATAATCCCCTATTGCCTGGGGGCCCCATAATCTCCTATTGCCTGGGGGCCCCATAATCTCCTATTGCCTGAAGGCCCCATAATCTCCTATTGCCCGGGGCCCATAATCTCCTATTGCCTGAGGGCCCCATAATCTCCTATTGCCCGGGGCCCATAATCTCCTATTGCCTGGGGGCCCCTATAATCTCCTATTGACTGAGGCCCCCTTAATCTCCTATTGACTGGGGCCCCCATAATCTCCTATTGCCCGAGGGCCCCATGAGTTGTCAGTCCGCCCCTGGTGCTCTGTTCATTGTTCAACATCCCCTGCCACTTACTACCATGGGATCTGGGGGTCCTCGAATGCAATGCACCTTGCTTGGGCTGTATTGTCCACTGTATGCCATAAACTTCATCATAGTCACCATTAACACAATTTAGAAGAAGAATTTGCTTCCTTATAATGGTCTAATTAACCCCTATTAGTACAGGCACCCCCTCCCACTTACTACCATGGCATCCCAGACTATGGAGTCTCTATTGGGGTAATTTCCTTTATTTTTTTATGCTTTATGTCAATAAGTCTTTTTTCGATAGTCTCTGTGTTTAGATATAGTCTACCCTACAGGGATGGATCTGCTTTTCCTTTTTTTTAAACTATATTTTTTTTAAACATTTTTTTTTTTTGAAACTATATGTCATATCGTCTTAAAAAAAAAAAATAGCGTATTATTAGGTTATAATTTATTTAAGGAGCTCGGTAGCCCACATCAACCATCTAGATCTGAAGAAGAAATGCAGTTGTTGATTGGTCAATATGGATTCCTCAAAAGTGTTCTCCTAAGGGTACAAATGTAGCCGATCCATGTATTGGATTTAGATCGATCCTCCGGATCAATCAGTGTTATTGAATTTTGATTTATGTCATTTTCTTTTTTTTATAGTGGTATAGGTCAGGGCTGTCTTAATGAGAGGGCACACATGGGCACTGCCCAGGGGCTCCAGCTGCATGGGGGGCCCCTGCACTTTCCCCAAAGCAGCTGGTTCTTAAGCCCACGCTGCTGTGAAATTAGAGGGCCCCATGATGGTACTGAGAGTGATAGATACACAGGGGAGGCAGTCTGTCTCCTACCTACTTAATATCTGTTTACCTGCACAGTCATCATTGTAGGGGCCCCAGAGCATTACTTTGCCCAGGGGCCCATGATGCTTTTAAGACGGCCCTGGTATAGTTACTAGTTCCTTTGCCTTATTATATTCTGCTATGGAGGGGAGCATTCCAACCCTCTGAAAACAAAGACCCTCTTGTCTTGGGTTCCACGTATGGTGCCCACTTCCCCTCTGAGGTCTCTGATGTTTAGTCGTGCTGTATAAACATGCTACACATGCGTTTTGTTCTTTCCTGTCTGCTGGAACACTGTAAGGCTTGTGTCTTATGTTCTGTGATTGCCTGATTTAGTTTATTCCTCATCCTTTAAAAAAATCTAGTACACGTTCTAGTACTACATTACTCTACGTCAGGGGAAGGAGGGGTTCTATTATTTTTTCACGCAGTCCTCCTTCGTGGGTGATGTGGACAAGACAAGTCAATAAAATGCTGGCCCATTAGGTCTGGCTTTGCCCATCTTTGGTAAGGGCTTGTAGGTACCTACAAAGTTTACTTACCCCAATTGTTGGCCATTTAAATTTCAGCCCCAGATTGAGCCCTTAACTTCCAGAAGTGGAAGTCAAGGGATGTTTTTACTTCTACTGAAGATGATGAAGGCCAATTGATCAGATTGTGGATATGTGACAGCAGGATGGGAAATCTTTGCAACCAACAGCTATCAATGGCTTGGGTGGCAAGCATCAATAGTGAGAATAAGGCATCTAGGTTGTGCCCATTAGTGGCATTAGGCTGGGTTCCCACTGGTACGACAAACGCTCCGACATTGGGAGCTCATGTCACATGACGTGTGAAAATCAATATTTCCCTATGAGAGCCGTCTTAACTGGTCTGACACAAGTCGGTCCAACTTTGAAAATATTCCCTGTACTACTTTGGTCCGACTTTGATCCTACTTCAGCCCATTGAATATCATTGAAGTCGGACCAAAGTCCTCACCATCCAACTTTTGACATCCGACATGTGATTACAGCAGCAGTAAAAATAATTTATCTCACTCTGGGATTGTTTCGATTGGTCAAAGAACAAGTCAGACTATCACAAAGTCGGATCAAAGTAGTATCGTGTTCATGAAAGTAGGATGGATGTAGGACCAATGTAGGACCAATGTGGCAGAGCAAAGTAGGATGAAAGTCGTACTACTGTCCTGTAGTATAATGTGAACCCGGCCTAAGGGCAAATACCAGGGCAAGCAGTGAACTTTGGTCAAACAGGTCAACCTGCCCAGACTGGGGCACTAAAGGAACCAACCTGCTATATACCCTGGCAGAAGATAGGGCCATATTTAGGGTAGCCACCTCATCCCTTTAAACCTGAACACATATGAATTACACAGGTTCTGAGGCTAATTTAATGCAGATAAGGCACCAAGTGAGTTTAATTACCACCTTAATCAGCCACAGAACCGGTGTAATTAATATGTGTTAAGGTTTAAAGGGATGAGGTGGCAACCCTACCCATATACTCAGCCAATGTGGTCCTCATAACTGTATCTTCACTCATATTGACCCCCTGCTAATCATTGGAAGTCTAAAATGATCTTTCTTTACCAATAAATGACTAATGAATATTTTCCTTTATATAAGGACATTGCATCCAATATATTATTAACAGAAACTCAATCTTGCCATAGCTTCAGCTGAAATGCCTTTGATAATAAGGCAATTTTGGCTTAAAGGAGCTTTCCATCTTACAGACACCAGTCATAGTGGTCTTATAATATAAATCTCTGTGATGAGTTTTTCTTTCATATCACAAAAGCTGCCTCTGCTGGGAGATGGTTCTATGTATCTACTACTCCTTCAGCAATAACAACTTATAATCTACCTCCATGTTCAACCAGTGCTACCCTCACCCCTTGAATTTTTTTCACCTTTATTGTGGACTAGATGGGAAAATTCTCCTCATTCCATGTCTCAATGCATTCTTCACAGTATGTTATGAAGTGATATGTATGTATGTATATATACAATGGAATGTGACTACATAATGTGGTTCAGTCATGGGCAGTATACACAAAGATGTGTAATATAGGTGGAAGGAATCAGGGTGGCACTTTCCTAGGCAAATAATTACCTTATGTGCCAGATGATTTGGCAGCTTTTGTGCTGCCCTTTGAATGTCTCCCTGTATGACTTCTGTGCTGTCCCCTGTCTATACAACTTGTGTACTGCCCCCTGTCTATAAGACTTGTGTACTGCCCCCTGCCTATAAGGCTTGTGTGCTGCCCCCTGCCTATAAGGCTTGTGTGCTGCCCCCTGCCTATAAGGCTTGTGTGCCGCTCCCTGCCTATACAACTTGTGTACTGCCCCCTGTCTATAAGACTTGTGTACTGCCCCCTGCCTATAAGGCTTGTGTGCTGCCCCCTGCCTATAAGGCTTGTGTGCTGCCCCCTGCCTATAGAACTTGTGTTCTGCCCCCTGCCTATAGAACTTGTGTTCTGCCCCCTGCCTATACAACTTGTGTACTGCCCCCTGTCTATAAGACTTGTGTACTGCCCCCTGCCTATAAGGCTTGTGTGCTGCCCCCTGCCTATAAGGCTTGTGTGCTGCCCCCTGCCTATAGAACTTGTGTTCTGCCCCCTGCCTATAGAACTTGTGTTCTGCCCCCTGCCTATACAACTTGTGTGCTGCCCCCTGCCTATACAACTTGTGTTCTGCCCCCTGCCTATAAGACTTATGTTCTGCCCCCTGCCTATAAGACTTGTGTGCCACTCCCTGCCTATACAACTTGTGTACTGCCCCCTCCCTATAAGGCTTGTGTGCTGCTCCCTGCCTATACAACTTGTGTACTGCCCCCTGTCTATAAGACTTGTGTTCTGCCCCCTGCCTATAAGACTTGTGTACTGCCCCCTGTCTATAAGACTTGTGTTCTGCCCCCTGCCTATAAGGCTTGTGTGCTCTACCCTGCCTATACAACTTGTGTACTGCCCCCTGTCTATAAGACTTGTGTTCTGCCCCCTGCCTATAAGACTTGTGTACTGCCCCCTGTCTATAAGACTTGTGTTCTGCCCCCTGCCTATAAGGCTTGTGTGCTGCTCCCTGCCTATACAACTTGTGTACTGCCCCCTGTCTATAAGACTTGTGTTCTGCCCCTGCCTATAAGACTTGTGTACTGCCCCCTGCCTATAAGACTTGTGTACTGCCCCCTGTCTATAAGACTTGTGTACTGCCCCTGCCTATAAGACTTGTGTTCTGCCCCCTGCCTATAAGACTTGTGTACTGCCCCTGCCTATAAGACTTGTGTTCTGCCCCCTGCCTATAAGACTTGTGTACAGCCCCTGTCTATAAGACTTGTGTGCTGCCCCCTGCCTATAAGATTTGTGTACTGCCCCTGCCTAAAAAACTTGTGTACTGCCCCCTGCCTAAATGAATTGTGTGCTGCCCCCTGCCTATAAGATTTGTGTACTGCCCCTGCCTAAAAAACTTGTGTACTGCCCCCTGCCTAAATAAATTGTGTACTGCCCCCTGCCTTTAAGACTTGTGTACTACCCCTTCCCTATACATCTTATGTTCTGCCCCCTGCCTATAAGAATTGTGTACTGCCCCCTGCCTAAAATACTTGTGTACTATGCCCTGCCTGTAAGACTTGTGCTCTGCCCATGGCCTAAATGATTTGTGTACTGCCCCTGCCTATAAGGCTTGTGTGCTGCCCCCTGCCTTTAAGACTTGTTTACTACCACTTCCCTATACATCTTGTGTGTCGCCCCCTACCTAGATGACTGGTGTACTGCCCCTTGCATATATGACTTGTGTGCTGCCCCCCACCAATACGAATTGTGTGCTTCCCCCTACCTATATGACTGGTGTACTACCCCCTACCCAGACAATTTGTGTGTTGCCTTCTGTCTTTTTGACTGGTGTACTTCCCCTTGCCTTTAAAACTTGTGTTCTGCCCCCTTTCTATACGACTGGTGTACTTCCACTTGTATAAAGGACTTTTGTGGTGCCCCCTGCCAATACGACTTCTATGGTGCCCCCTGCCAATATGACTTCTGTTGTGCCCCCTGCCTAGACAATTTGTGTGTTTCCCCTGCTTTTATAGAATTTTATAGAATTTGTGTGTTGCCCCCTGCCTATCCAACTAGTGTGCTGCCCCCTACCTATCTGACTTGTGTGCTGCCACCTGCCTAAACGATGATATTATATATTTAATGTGACAACATAATGTGGTTCAGTCATAGGCAGTATACACAGAGATGTGTAATATAGGTGGAAGGAATGAGGAAGACACTATCCTAGGATAAGCAAAAATGGCCCTATGTGCCAGATGATTTGGTGCCTTGTGTGCTTCCCCCCTGCCTATAAAACTTGTGTACTACCCCTCCCTATACAACCTGTGTGTCGCCCCCTACCTATATGACTGGTGTACTGCCCCTTGCATATATGATGTGTAATGCTCTCTACCTATATGACTGGTGTACTACCTATATGACAAGTTTACTGCCCCTTGCATTTAATACTTGTATGTTGTCCCCTTTCTATATGACTGGTGTACTACCCCTAGCATAAAGGACTAGTGTGCTGCCACCTGCCTATACAACGTGTGTGTTGCCCCTACCTATACAATTTGTGTACTGCTCTCTGCCTATTCAATTTGTGTAATGTCCCCTACCTATAAAACTTATATGTTGACCCCTACATATACAACTTGCTACCCCCTGCCTATAAAACGTTGTGCTGCCCCCTGCCAATGCGACTTGCGTGCTTCCCCCGCCTCTATGACTTGTATGCTGCCCCCTGCCTATATGCCCCCTACCTATGTGATTGGGGCACTGATGCCTTGCCTATAAGACTTGTGTCCTGCCCCCTGCAGAGAGGATTCTGATACATCAGCCCGACTCAAATTATCATCTGTGGTTTCAAACTCATCACAAAGGTGAGGAATGTCACATTAGAGGGCTTCCCAAGTAATCGTCACCTTAGTGTCCAAGAAGGACATCACCATCACGCCATCAGCACAATGGACAAGCAAAGTGACGGTCCATCTCCACAATGGAGATTTAACTTACATCTGACAATAACTGACGTTACCCTTTCCCATTTAAGATTTTATCACAGGACTAAGTATAACATTTTTACCATGGATTCCGCATTTCAAAATGCATAAAAGTGCTTTAACTCTTTTAGTTATTAGGTGATTTCTAAACGGTCAATGAGAAATATATGAGAATTGCATTATTCCCATTACTAGGCATTACACCAACAAGGTCAATCTAGTCCAGTGTTTCTCAACTCCAGTCCTCAAGACACCACAACAGGTCAAGTTTTCAGGATTTCCCTCAGATGAAACAGCTGTGGTAATTACTAAGGCAGTGAAACTGATTAAATTGCCTGTGCAAAATAATGAAAACGCTGAAAACATGACCTGTTGGGGAGCCTTGAGGACTGGAGTTGAGAAACACTGGTCTAGTCCATATAAGATGTTGACCCTCTAAGAGGGCAATAATAATTTGGAGGGTGCGACTGCATCCAATTAGATGTAATCTATCATTTGTTAACAGCAGTCCCCTCAAGGTAAGCCTAATTCTGATTGGACCCTCTCTTGTGCCAGGTACTCAGTATTTTTTGGCCCAGCCTCGGTCAATATAACTAGCCATCTTGTATCATCTGGATATTTCTTGGTTCTGATCATTAGTTCTTGTAAATTGTTGTCCCTATTTCCATCGTCCTTAATTTTTGTTAATATTTTTTGAACATTGGGGCCGTAGGTCTCATAAGTGTTTTTTTATAATCGAAACAGAATGGTTTATTGGAGTATATGAGGTATCAGGTGTCCCAAACTGGGTTTCTCACCATTGGAGGGTCCTGGAAGTTCTTTTTCCAGGACATAACTGGAAATATCTTTTTTAATGCTGGAAAAGATGACTGCTTAGCAATATTTGCCATAATATGAGCTTTCTGACCAGATGTGATCTTGCTATTGTGATTATCTGCTAGTGACAATGTCTCCTTGTCTGTCTTTCTGCAGAGAGCGGGACCTCCGGGACCACCTGGCCCACCTGGACCTCCTGGAATACCGGGCAAGGATGGAATAGATGTGAGTAGCTCTGATTGGCTGAGGGGTGGACACAGTGGCTGGGATAAGAGTTGTGTGCATAGTGGCTGTGGAGATTAACCGTTTCTTTGCTGGGAGGGGCACCCTCCGATGTGTGTCTCTTCACCGTGTGATTGGTTGGGTTGGCACGTCACGGGTTAAAGGAATTCCTGTGTTCAGGAGAAGCAGTGAGTTTATTTAGTGGGGTACAAAGGATGCTCTGTGTATTGCTCTCAGCAGCTCCCCCCTCCCCTGCCAGACTCCAGCCAGGAGGGACCAGACTGTGCACAGAGGTCCTTGTGTGCTGCCGCCACATATGTGTGCATTGCCTGCCCCTATCAAAGGCTCAGAGTCTCCATCCAACTGAGGAGCTCAGACTTCTCTGGACAGGACTCGTCCTTATTCACTGTTTTACCCATCTTTAAATAACACGACTTATTTCTGCATTAAAGGATCAGTGAGTGTGAAATACAATTTATCTTTGTGTACAAGAAATATTAATGCTGTTCTGACATATGAATGTAAATGCTACTTGTATAAAAGAGCCTTGTTGTGCAATGCTGACTTCTGCTCCTGAATGTAGCGCTGTTCAATGCATGCGGTCAAACCCCAAAGGCTTCATTTTGTGTGGTTTGACTGTAATGTGAACAGTTCTTAATAAAATCAACTGCTTTCAAATAAACTAAAAGCAAAAACTACACCCCCCCCCCCCCCACATCCGGGCTTTGTTTTTTTGCAGAAGAGACATACTATATCCTTGCTGCAACATGTCTCTGGGTACCTGCCCCTGAATAGGCATGTCTCTGGGCATCTAGCTGGCCAACAGACACGTCTCAGGGCATCTAGTCAGCCAATATACAGGTCCCTGGGCATTGGGTTGACCAAAAGACATGTCTCTGGGTATCTGGCCAGCCAATAGACATGCCTCTAGGTATCTGGCTGGACAACACTAGACATGCCTCTGGGTATCTGGCTGGACAACACTAGACATGCCTCTGGGTATCTGGCTTACCAAAGGCACATCTCTGAGTATCTGGACAACCAACAGACATGTCTCTGGTTATCTGTCCAGCCAATAGACATGTCTCTGGGTATTTGGTAGTCCAACAGACATGTCTTTGGGTATCTGGCCGGCCAATAGACATGTCTCTGGGTATCTGCTTGACCAAAGGCATGTGACGTCTCTGAGTATCTGGGCAACCAATAGACATGTCTCTGGGTATCTGGCCGGCCAATAGACATGTCTCTGGGTATCTGGCCGGCCAATAGACATGTCTCTGGGTATCTGGCCGGCCAATAAAAATGTCTCTTGGTATCTGGCCAGCCAATAAACTTGTCTGGTTGAACAAAGGCACGTGACGACTCTGAATATCTGGACAACCAATAGACATGTCTCTGGGTATCTGGCCGGCCAATAGACATGTCTCTGGGTATTTGGTAGTCCAACAGACATGTCTTTGGGTATCTGGCCGGCCAATAGACATGTCTCTGGGTATCTGCTTGACCAAAGGCATGTGACGTCTCTGAGTATCTGGGCAACCAATAGACATGTCTCTGGGTATCTGGCCGGCCAATAGACATGTCTCTGGGTATCTGGCCGGCCAATAGACATGTCTCTGGGTATCTGGCCAGCCAATAAACTTGTCTCTGAGTATCTGGTCAGCCAAAAGACACATCCTTGTGTGCCTGATCTTCCAGTAGGCATGTCTCTGAGAATCTGGCTGGCCAATACACATGTTTCTTAGCATCTGGGCAAACCCCTTTGGGGACAATTGCTTTAGTGTTGCAAATGAGACAGTTGCCAGCAAGAGGTTACCATTTATCCCTGTATCTACAAGCTGATATATTTTTAAAGAACCTCTACTGGCAGGAAACCTGTTCTGGAAAGCTTTCACTGTTTATATGCTTCTGAAAATTCAAATTACCTAGCTGTGTGCTTCCCTTTGACTTCATGTGTCACCAACCTACGCCAAATAGGCAGATCAGGAGCTCTGGACTCAGAAGTGATTTACAATAAGGGTGACCAAGAGAAAATACAGGCAAAAAGGCATTTTTTTCATTTTGGATGGAGTAAGGGAGAGTTATAACCCCTCGCAGATTTTTTTTCCATTACCTGTGTCCGATTGCAGAGATTTGCCTTCACTTCTTGTCCCATAGCCAAACAAACAGGAAGTGAGAGGAAATCCCTGCAAATTAAGGAATTTCCTTGGGGTCCCTCGGGTCACCAGAACTAGTGGCCCCATTGGAAGATTTCTCCTCTATTACTTTTCTGGGGACAACCCAAAATTTTGAATTTATGATAATAGGACAAATAAAGAGGTACAGACTGCAATAAAGACCCGACAGGGGTTCTAATCCCTCTCCCCTCTATCCAAAACTTAGAAAAAAAAGTTTTCCCTTTAGTTGTACTTTAAAGACTAATTAGCTGCAATATATTTATTTTGTTTTGGGGGGTGTAGATACGCTTTAATGCTGGTAAAAATGTTGCTAGTTATTATCAGTAGGGTATCTGGATGATTAGCATACAGTATAACACAGGGCATTCTGGCATGTTGTCAGTGAAAGTCTGTGAACCATTCGAAAGGTTTCTGGAACTTGCACAGATAGCCCCTAAAGTTTGGCCTCCCAATGACGCCAATGATGGGGTATGATTCCTCCTGCCAATAAAGGGCCACAGTTCCTCCCAATGACTCCAGCAATGGGGCCCAATTACACCAATGATGGGTTACGATTCCTGCCACTGACACCATGGACATTGTGCACTCCTACTGATTCCAAGACATTTTCTACTCCCAAAGGCCACAGTCTGCCCCCCCTAAAGTCTGAAGGACAGTAAACCGGTCCTTTGTTTAGAAAGTTTGGAGACCCCTGCACTAGAGGGTGGGTTATCCGGTATCTTGGAGTTGTAATAAGCTTACAGTGGTGGATTTTGGAGTGTGGTTTCTATGTCCTTTGTACGAACATTGTGTTGACAGAGGAGGCCATAGGGTACCGGCACCTGACCTGAGAGCAGAACTGTGGGAAATGCTTTGTATCTACAGTGTAATGAGGGTAGCTGGAGTAAGGTATTCAAGTCAGTAGAGGTCATTACCAGAGCTTTTTTTCTCAGAAAATAGGTGCAGGAACTCAACCACGACCCGTTCAGATTTCACAAACAGCAGAAGGGTCTTCAAGGGGCATTAAATACCAGAATTGCATTACATACAGTGTGCAGAGTTCAGGGGGTTATAAAGCAGTCACTTGTAAACACAGAAACCAGACTTCTGTGTTCACAAGTGATTGTGGTGAGCGGGCACCAAAGGGTCTGAGCCAAAGGTGGTGGAACTGAGTTCCACCAAGTTCCCCCAGAAAAAAAAGCCCTGATCATTACAATCCGGCTGTACAATCTTTAGATCTACCAACACCTACATATTTAGTGCATAAGCCTACATTAATCTATATATCTTGATTGGATAGATTGGGGTTGTCCTCATATTACATGGTTTCGAAAATCTAAATGAGATTGTTCAGTCAAATGGTAATGTGTATGATGAGTTCTTAGCCAGGCGTTACACTCATTCCTGTTGTGGCTCTGACTCGCTATTAAAAAAAAAGTCACTTAATCGCGCCCCTCATTTTTCTTGACCTATCCAGATTTCCGAATTGTTTCATCCCTTAACTGTACAGTTTGAGAATTGGGTGTCCATAGGATTATTATTATTAGTCCAGATTAAGGTTGTTAAAACAAACAATTTTCCAATTCCTTCAAGTTCACTAAGGGCCTACTCAGACTCCTTTATACAAAAGTGATATTATAGTAATTTAAAGCGCATAAATTATCCCTGTTCATTTGATTAAATGCGTGTGATTATTATTTTTTTTTAAATTTAACAAGGTGTTTATTGAGAAGAAAAAAGATTGTATACATGGTCAACAATTGAATTAGCATACATGAGTTACAGTAACAACACGCAGTACAAAGTATCGAACATTCACAGCCGACTGCTGACAGTGGTTTACAAGAAATGCGTGTGATTATTGATTGAAATTTCAATAAAACAAAAAAAAAAAGACCCACGTTTGCATAATTACTTGTCACAATAGCATTGTGTTGAAGTGCAGCCTAGATCAAATGATCTTTTAGTGGACCTCACAAGAAGAGTCTAAAGCCTCGTACACATGATCGGGGTTCCCGACAGAAGAAGTCAGATGGGAGCTTTTGGTCGGGAATTTCCGACTGTGTGTAGGCTCCATCTGACTTTTTCTGTCGGGCATTCCGACAGAAATAGATTGAGAGCTGGTTCTCAATTTTCCCGTCGGAATTTCCTATGGACTTTTCCCGTTGGAAATCCCGATCGTGTCTACGGGGCTTAAATGGTTATGCAAGGATTTCTATAGACATCTAAAGACTTATGCCGCGTACACACGGTCTGAATTTCCGAGAAGAAAAGTTTGATGTGAGCTTTTGGTCAGAAATTCCGATGGTTTGTAGGCTCCATCTGACTTTTTCTGTCAGAATTTCCGACAACAAAAATTTGAGAGCTGGTTCTCAAATTTTCCGACAAGAAAAGGGAAATTTCCTCTGTATGCAAATCCGACGCACCAAAAACCATGCATGCTCAGAATCAAGTCAATGCATGGCACTGAACTTGATTTTTCTCGGCTCGTTGTAGTGTTGTACGTCACCAAGTTTTTGACCGTCGGAATTTTGTGTGACCGTATATATGCAAGACAAGTTTGAGCCAAAATTCATTTGTAAAAAAATTCCACAGTTTTCTTGTCGGAATTTACGATCTTGTGTACGGGGCATTAGGCTCCCACCAGTCCGCATTCATAGGGGTAGTTTTCAAATGGCAGAATTTGAGAATGTGGTCAGTCTGTGGATATTCCACAGAGATCAGTATTTTGTATGATGTTCAAACAGATGGTGAGGATCGTGAGGGTGACAAATACGGACCCATAGGGATCTATTTCACTTGGTACCATCTACTATCTGCTCTCCCAAAAAAATATTGCTGCATGTCTCAAGCCATCCTGGTTCTTTTTATGAACCAGGGCATCCTTCCCAGCACTACATACTTTACTTCTGCTCCCCCACTTTTCCACCGATGATAGTAAATACCCACTACAGTTGAGTGGAAGGGCATGTGGTTCATACCCTGTAAGCTGGTGCTCGGTGATGGTTTAGAATTGGTTTAGGTCCTCAGCACTGTGAAAGTTGTGGCAGAACAGCAGAAGGTACTTGAAGCTTGGACAATGCTGTTTTGTCCTTGTTCTCTGATGCCCCGTACACACGACCGAGTTTCTCAAAAGAATCCAGCGAGAAGCTCGCTGGGATCCATATTCTGCCGAGAAGCTCGATCGTGTACTCTTTCCTCTGAGCGTCCCGTCGGGAAGCTCGTCGAGCCAAAATAGAGAGCAGGTTCTCTATTTGCTCGACGGGCCATCGGGACTAATGGCTCGACGCCTTTTCCGACAGCCTGGTCGACGAACTCGACGAGAACCTTGTCGGGCGGAACGATGAGTTTAGCCCGACGAGGTTCTCGGTCGTGCGTACGCGGCCTCAGTGACTGATTGGAACAGGGAGAGAGTCAAGAAAAGTTTAGAGAGTGGGCAACAAAGCACAGGTTCCCTTTAAATCGACCTGGATGTTTCACAGCATTACTAGAACAATGTTTTATAGACATATAAGACCAACGGATACATTTTTTAAGTATGTGTTGGAGAAAACAAAACAATGCCAAACGTTATACCAATGTTGAGCCATGAAGGGTGGAATCTGTTGGTGTCTACTGCTGCCTCGGGGTTTCAATGTCTTATAGTGATTGAGAGACCAGGAAATTCCAGACTGTATCAGGAAATTCCACAGTTTAATATAAAAGTGTCTGTCTAAAACACAAAAGTTGGGTCATGCAACATACCGATGGTCTAAAACATCGAAAAAAAAATGCAACAACAAAGTGGCTTATACAGAAGAAAGTTCTGATTCGTCTGACCACAAACTAGTTTTCCACTTTGTAACAGACCATTTTAAATGAGCTTTGGCCCAGAGAAGACGGCGTTGTTCCTGGATGATGTTCGGATATGGCTTTCTTGCATGATAGAGTTTTACCTTGTATTTTTGGATGGCACAGCAACAGTGATTTTTGGAAGTATTCCTGAGCCCATGCAGGGGTGTCCATCACAGAATCATGTCTGTTTTTAATGCAATGCCGTCTGAGGGCCCCGAAGATCATAGGGATTCAATATTGCATTTCGGACATGTCCTTTGCACTCAGAGATTTCTAGAGTCTTTTGATGATATGTACTGTAGATGATGATATATTTAAAGACTTTGCTATTTTAATCAGAGGACCATTATTCTGAAATTGTTCAATGAATTTTAGACACAGATTGGTGAACTTTTGCCTATCTTTACTTCTGACTCTCCAAGATGCCCTCTTTATACCTAATCATCAGTTACTGACCTGTTGCCATTTGGCCTAATTAGTCGCAAAATGTTCATCCAGCTCTTCCTTGTTAGTGCCACTTACTTTGCCAGCTTTTTGTTGCCCTATCCCCACTTTTTTGAGATGTGTTGCTGCCATCAATTTCAAAATGACCTTATATTTTTCTTAAAATGGTACATTTTCTCAGTTCAAACATTTGTTATTTAAAAACAAGAACATCTTGTGCCGAATGCCTTAAAAAAAAAAAAAAAAAAAAAAGAATAATGATAAAAGAAATGACAGCTGCACACAAACAATCTCTGAATACAAAAATAAGTAATACTACACCCAAAAAAGATGCGCTATCTCTTTAACCACTTCAGCCCCGGACCATTTTTTTGCTAAAGGACCAGGCCCCTTTTTGCGATTCGGCACTGCGTCGCTTTAACTAACAATTGCGCGGTCGTGCGACGTGGCTCCCAAACAAAACTGACTTTCTTTTTTCCCCACAAATAGAGCTTTCTTTTGGTGGTAGTTGATCACTTCTGCGGTTTTTATTGTTTGCGCTATAAACAAAAATAGAGCGACAATTGTGAAAAAAAACAATATTTTTTACTTTTTGCTATAATAAATATTCCCCCAAAAAATATAAAAAAATATTATTTTTCCTTCAGTTTAGGCCAATACGTATTCTTTTACATATTTTTGTTAAAAAAAATCAGAATAAGCTGTTTTTATCGTGACTGTGACATTATGGTGGACATATTGGACACTTTTGACGCTATTTTGCGACCATTGTCCTTTTTACAGCGATCAGTGTAGATTACACTGTCAGTGAAGGGGATAACCTGTAGGGGGCGCTGAAGGGGTGAAGTGTGCCCTACTGTGTTATTCTTACTGTGTGGGGGTGTGGCTTGGCGTGTGACATCACTGATCGTCGTTCCCGATGACAGGGAACAGATGATAGGTTACAGTCTGACTAGGAAGCACAGGGAGAGGTTTGTTACATTTACCTCTCTCCGTTCTTCAGCTCTGTGAACCGATCGCGGGACACCAGCGGCGATCGGGTCCGCGGGTCCCACAGCGTGGTCACAGAGTACCCGACTGCGTCGGGAGCGTGCTGCCGGCGACCCACAGACGTATCTGTAGTGGACGTATCTGTACGCCAATATGGGCAGCCGTGTCATTCTGCCAACGTACATCGGCGGGCGGCGGGCGGCCAGCAGTTAAAAATAATAAAAGACCAAACAGTCCACAAATACGTAAGTGAATAAGAAATATTCTTCTTTCCCTGATGGTGACAGTTGTGAAGAAACACGTTGGGTGGAGCTTGTGGTCAGTGGCGTCATCGCGCCATCTTAGTTTCTGTCATTGCGAGTTACTGTTGTTTACATGTGAAGGACACAATACTTATGTACTTATGTTTTAATGGGTTGCACTATCAGTATCTGTTCCTCCTCTCTCCTATTGATCACTTGCTCTATGCTGATTTTTCTTATTCACTTATTTGTGGACTGTTTGATATTTTTTATTATTATTTTTTAAGAAATAGTGGACCTGTTTTGGGAGCTATAAACGCTTGTTTTCTATTGCAAATCATTGCATTCTGTTTTTATGTAGATTTTACTCAGGGGACAGATGGATTTGATTCCAAAAAACGGGACAATCCTTCCCCGTGAGGGACAGTTGAGAGGCATGCCACCAGGGCAGCAGGAAAAAAACCTACAGAAGCTCTGACCTTTCCATTGGCACATGTACACTATATTACCAAAAGTATTGGGACGCCTGCCTTTAGACGCACATGAACTTTAATGGCATCCCAGACTTAGTCCGTAGGGTTCAATATTGCATTGGCCCACCCTTTGCAGCTATTACAGCTTCTGTGAAGGCTGTCCACAAGGTTTAGGAGTGTGTCTATGGAAATGTTTGACCATTCTTCAAGAAGAGCATTTGTGAGGTCAGGCACTGATGTTAGACGAGAAGGTCTGGCTCTCAGTCTCCGTTCTGATTCACCCCAAATGTGTTCTATTGTGTTGATGTCAGGACAGTCAAGTTTCTCCACCCCAAACTCACTCATCCATGTCTTTATGGTCCTTGCTTTGTGCACTGGTGAGCAGTCATGTTGGAACAGGAAGGGGCCGTCCCCAAACTCCTCCCACAAAGTTGGGAGCATGAAATTGTCCAAAATGTCTTTGTATGCTGACGCCTTAAGAGTTCTCAACCTGTGGCTGCAGGAACGAAATTTGCCCCATGTGTGGCTAGCCTACGTTGCTTCCTTTTTTATTTTCCAAATTGAAAGTCACAGGGAAAGCCACAGTGTTTCAGGGGCTCACCAATCCCCCTTCATCAGGAATCAGTTACAGAAAAAAAGACTAAGGAAGAAAAAACTAAGGAGCACACTCGACCATAACAAAATGCGAAAGAGGAATTTAATAGATGTCAACACACTGAATGAGCCTTCCTACGCACACTATTGTTTTTTTATTGTTTTTATTTCATCCATGTCTTGTGTGCTACTTAGTCTTTTATGCTGCAACTGCAGGCCCTGATGGAGGGGGATTGCTGGGCACCTGAAATGTGTTGGCTACTCTTGTGACTCTCACTATGGCCAATAAAAAGTCAACTGGACCTAATAAAGTTAGTTGGTGCCAAGGTCGGGACAAGGGGTGGGCAGAAGGGAAGCTGTGTGTATTGTGGGGATGGGGACGCCGCAAGTTTCTTCTACTATAAGTCAGTAGCGACGGCGGCATCACTATGTCTGTCAGCCCAGCGCTGGAAGCGGCAAGGAGAAGAGGAAAGTTCCGGGAGGGGGTGCGGGCTGTGCTCTCTCCCCCTCTCCTCCTCAGAAGCTTGCACATAATGAAGGGGGGTGGGGGCACAATTTGGCGTCCTTGCCCTGGGCATTGGATGATCTTGTCCCGGCACATGATGCATCACTACTACAGTGATTATCCTTTACAGGTAGAGAGTGATAGGTGTCCCGGGAGCCACATAAAGCCTGCTGTGTGATAGTGAATGGCAGTCTTAGCTTGGACCTCCGCCAGGCCATGCCCCCAACTTGTTTCACTCCGCCCACTGGAGCTTACTCATGGGGATGAAGTCTCCAGGTGGAAGGGAGAGGTTTAATGCTTCATCAGCCACCACTCAGTGAGATTGTCCTTTACACAATCTCTGGAATCTATCAAACCCTAGGCTCCTGTCCAGGTTGCCTTTTAGATAACCCCTTTTTGAAAAGATGTGCAGATCCGATAGGCGTGTTTACAGGGTGTGCCGGGTGTGCCTGGGCACACCCTAATCACCTAGTGCGCATTAGCATTATCACTCTGTGTAGCAGCAGGGAGATGTGAAAGATCTCTTATCGACTCTGTGCTTACGGACTCCTCTTTCATTGTACCGGACAGGTTTTCTTGTGTAAAGCAATGAGTTGTTCCTTTTATTGCCTGATCTCTACATTTCCAAACAACGTTTACAAACACTCTACTCAAAGTGAACCGCACCGTAACGGAAAATTAAACTTGTACTGTCCATTTTCTCTCTTTCAGGGTGAACTCGGACCCGCTGGTATACCTGGACCTGCAGTAAGTACAACAATGAAATCTCAGAAGCAGAACTTTATTTAAAGTTAAAGCTGAATTTCAGGCTAAACACATAAATAAGAAGCTGTTTTATCTGCAAATGGGTTTTTATTTTTCCCATCCAGTTCTGAGATTTGCACATCTCTGCCACATAACACAGCCTTGTCTGGCTGGGCAGGAGACCTGATTTTTATCTAATGCAGTTAAAGTGGAGTTTCCATCCCAAATTTTTTTTTACTCATCTGGAAATGCCTGTTGCTATGCGGTCCCACGAAATCTGCCTAAGGAATCACCTAGGATTCTGACATCATCTCCCTCTAATGCTCCTGGGAAATGTGTGTCATCACTTCCCAGGATGCAGTGCTCTGTCCAATTATCACTCCCCATCCAAGACTTCCAGGAAGTAAGTGCTTGTGGGCTTCACAATGCCCACAAGCAAAATGACAACCGTGTGGACCTAATTTTATAAACTATCTTTTTTGAATAACTATGCGGAGCGGTGGCAGCTTGTAAAATAGTAAGTGACCGGATTTATATTATAAAAACACATGATGAAAGGACATACATTTAAAAAATGCTAATTGTGGTTGGAACCCCGCTTTAAGTAACACCTAAAGGTCTTGCTATTCCCCCACTTGGTAACTAGATGGTGAAATCAAAAGGAGCAGACTGATCAGCTTATTTTTCCTGAGACTCCGCTCTTTCCTCCTATCAGCATGTACCTTTAGCACATGAGTATTGCAGCTTAACCATCTGGCTCCTTTTACTGCTTATCCCTCTGCAAGAGGTCATTTTCAGGTACTTGCACCTCTTGCATTGAAATAAATACATGTATTGGTGTATTGATGAATATAAAGCTGCATAAATGTGTGTCTGTTATATCTGCCTGAAGTTCCGCTTTAATTTATATGTACATTTATTAGTGTATGAGTGATTAAAGGACTGATTTGTATTGGATTCAACTCTTATAGGGCCCAAAAGGAGCCCCAGGAAAACCAGGAGAAGCTGGAAAAGCTGGCCTGCCTGGCCTTCCGGGAATTGACGTAAGTAGAAAATTGACTATGAATGTACCTGTAATGTATGGGTGCTCAACCTGGGGCCCCCCAGCTTTTGCAGAACTACAAGTCCCATTGTGCTTCTGCCTTTCGGAGCCGTGCTTGTAACTGTCAGCCTTGCAATGCCTTATGAGGCTTCCACGACAGCTGGAGGGCCAATCGGTTGAGCACCACAGGTGTATGGAAGAGGTGCACACGTGCAGTGTGATATGTTGGAGGTACCTAGTCCGATCATGTTATATGGGTCCTGTGTGACCTCTAAAATTAGATATACCTGTGTTCAAATCCCCAAAACTTGTACATGTATATAATCCATCAGGTGCTAAAGGGGTGTGTGACCACCTGTTAACACTCGAAATTCTGGTTGAACCCTCTGCACACTACATATACCTTTTTCTAGCAAACTTCTGCAAGGAAAACACAAGAGTTTTTAGTTCACACATATTGCAATACATGTATAAGCCAGCCAACTGCATCAAAGCAATCCCTCTCTGGCCAGTCCCTACTCTACTCTGCAAAGTGCAAAGCCTCTAGTGCAGGGATCTTCAAAATACGACCCTCCAGCTTTTGTGGAACTACACATCCCATGAGGCATTGCAAGACTCTGACATTCACAGACATGACTAGGCATGATGGGAATTGTAGTTCCTGAGCAACTGAAGGGCCATAGTTTGAAGACCCCTGCTCTAGTGGATGTAGTGCCAATATGGGGCAAAAGACACACGTTGGAGGAGAGATTCTAGGTTCAGGTCTAGTCACTGACCTGCAATGCAATAGAAATAAGATATACCTGTGCTCATTGCAAAGTTTACTAGAAAGGGTATACGGCAGTGCTCACAGGGTTTCTATGTGACCTCTGCATACATCCTCAGTCTGGCCAACATCCAAGTTGTTATGTGACTGACTTGGTTCTGGGTTCTTATGTTTTCTAGATAAGGCTGACACATAAGCAGGCCTGGTGCTGAAGTATTTTGCGCCCTAGGCAAAACTAGCTACTTGCAAACCGCCCCCCACTCAAAAAATTAAAATAAAACATTTTTGAAAACCGTACAAAATATTAAAACAACACAACTTGGAACTGCTACATTTCTCTGGCTAATATCATCCAATCCTGCAGCAGTATGCAGTACATCGGCGCAGTGTGTGGGGAACATCGGCGGCACTGGGAAGAAGGCCCGGACTGGGACAAAAAATAGGCCGGGGCATTTTAGACTGAGCTACCGGTTTTACTATGTCTTTTAATTATATTTAGCCTGCTTCACTCCACTGGTGGCAGTAGTTGTTTATTTATTTTTAATTACTTTTTAACATTTAATTATTATTTATTATTATATTTTTTACAATTTTATTTTTTTACAATTTTATTTTTTATTATCTTTTTAGGAACCCCACTAAAGGGCTTTGATGAAATATCAGAGATCTAAACAGACCTCTGATGTTTCACCCAGCAGCACAGAATGAATAAACAGGATAACTCTGTACAGAGGCTTCCCGTTCATTCATAAACTGAGGCATAGTAAACACAGTTTACTATACCTCAGTTATGATTGGAAAAAAAAAGTCAGTGATCGCTCAGACAAGGAAGGGTCTGGTAAATGACACATTTACCAGCCCCTTCCCCTTTCTCTATCCTGACAGATAGGGGTTTCTCCAGCATATGTTCGGGTTCCTTGAGAAAAGAGCAAAAGCAGATAGTAATTTCTCTATTTAGGAATAATAACATAATCTGGATCTGAAGATTGATCTCCTGTCTATATTGCCCACCAATGTAAGGGGTAATTTCTATACTTCTCACTAATGTAAGGGGTAATGTCTATACTTCCCACCAATATAAGGGGTCATATTTATACCGCCCCTCAATATAAGGGGTCATGTCTATACTTCCCACCAATGTAAGGGGTCATATTTATACCGCCCCTCAATATAAGGGGTCATGTCTATACTTCCCACCAGTCACTAACAATTTTAGGGAGGGTTCCCTGAGATCATAAAACTATTTCAAGGATTCCTCCATGGTAAGTATAAGTGAATTGATTAGTGATGTCCTCTATTATTTTTTCCTTTAATTCAGCTAATACAGATTTTGATTTCAGAAACAAAGGGCAGATTTGGTGATTAAAAATGGCTAATGTGTTTTAGAGCTAATCTGAAGTATTATGACTATTAATATTGATGGTTTTTTTTCTAGGGCCTGACTGGAAATGATGGGAAAGCTGGACCTGATGGACCTCCAGGAGGAAGGGTATGTTGTCCCTACCATGTCTAAAATGAGCTCAACCGTAGATGTTATGGCATTCAGTCAAGTGATGAGTGTAATGGTGACGGGTTTACAGGCTGTTTGAGAAGTGTTAATCTAATGCCCCGTACACACGATCGGATTTTCCGTCGGAAAAACCTTGGATGGTTTTTCCGACGGAATTCCGCTCAAGCTTGGCTTGCATACACACGGTCACACAGAAGTTCTCTGAACTTTTGACCGTTAAGAACGCAGTGACGTACAAGTCTATGACAAGCCGAGAAAATTAAGTTCAATGCTTCCGAGCATGTGTTGAATTGTTTCCGAGCATGCGTTGGGCATTTTGCGCATCGGAATTGCCACAGACGATCGGAATTTCCGATCAGAATTTTTTCCGTCTGAAAAATTGAGAACCTGCTCTCAATCTTTTGTTGGTGGAAATTCCGACAGCAAAAGTCCGATGGAGCCTACACGCGGTCAGAATTTTCGTTCAAGAGCTCACATCGGACTTTTGCTGTTGGAAAATCTGATCGCGTGTACAGGGCATAAATAGGTAACCAGGACTTTCTGTTAGATGGGAATTTGTAGCCTTACCTGATGTTTCTCTGTATCTAATTTTGCTGATGTTTGCCACCAATCGTATTTGCATGTGACTTTTTCACCTTCGGAAACATGGCAGGTTTGTGACACTTAAGCCTTGTACACAGGATCAGTCCATCCGATGAGAACGGTCTGAAGGACAGTTGTCATAGGTTAACCGATGAAGCTGACTGATGGTCTGATGTGCCTACACACCATCAGTTAAAAGTTCAATGCTTCCAAGCATGTGTCGACTTGATTCTGAGCATGCGTGGATTTTTAACCGATGGTCATGCCTACTAACGATTGGTTTTGACCTATTGTTTAGGAGTCCATAGGTTAATTTTAAAGCAAGTTGGCTTTTTTTTAACCTAAGGTTAAATAACCTATGGGGCCCACACACGATCGGTTTTGACCGATGAAAACAGTCCATCAGGCCGCTGTCCTCTGGCTAACCTATCGTGTGTACGAGGCCTTACAGGATTCTGCTGATAGTTGGAATAGAGACTAGAGAACATAAATGTTCTTCTACATTACTGTATTTGGGGCATTAATATAACATAATAATGTGATATGTTTTGTTACAGGGAGATATTGGACCACCTGGGCCTGATGGACCTTCCGTGAGTACACATCCAAAACATAATTATTATAGTCATGTGGCTTTCAGATTGTTCAATTAAATGTTTCTTTAAATGTTTTTACTCCTTTCTTTATAGGGAAGAGGACCACCAGGACCTCCTGTAAGTGACTGCTAAACTTTCTTTGAACAGTAATACTAAATGTTTCTAATCAGACTCAAAGCCCCCCTTCATTAGTCCATGATCCACCTGAAGTTGCATTTGGTTCATTTCAATCTACCAGGCTTTGTCTACTGAGCCACCCCTTGTTAGGTGTACCCAAATCATTTCCTAACTTGTATTGCAACAACTAGACCTTACCTCCATTCAATTTTTATTCCTTACCAGCCAAAAGTGTTCCCTGATATCAATCTTCCTATTTAATCTGTCTGTACTCCCTCCTCCCTGTTATAACATGCCACTCTCTTCTGTATCCTGCCTGTATCTTCCCTCTCCCTCATAATACCTATCCTCTATATATTGTTGTATCTTCCCCCTCCCTCATACCTCCCATCCTCTATATCCTGTTGTATCTTCCCCCCTCCCTCATACCTCCCATCCTCTATATCCTGTTGTATCTTCCCCCTCCCTCATACCTCCCATCCTTTATATCCTGTTGTATCTTCCCCCTCCCTCATACCTCCCATCCTTTATATCCTGTTGTATCTTCCCCCTCCCTCATACCTCCCATCCTTTATATCCTGCTGTATCTTCCCCCTCCCTCATACCACCCATCCTCTATATCCTGTTGTATCTTCCCCCTCCCTCATACCTCCCATCCTCTATATCCTGTTGTATCTTCCCCCTCCCTCATACCACCCATCCTCTATATCCTGTTGTATCTTCCCCCCTCCCTCATACCTCCCATCCTCTATATCCTGTTGTTTCTTCCCCCCTCCCTCATACCTCCCATCCTCTATATCCTGTTGTATCTTCCCCCCTCCCTCATACCTCCCATCCTCTATATATTGTTGTATCTTCCCCCCTCCCTCATACCTCCCATCCTCTATATCCTGTTGTATCTTCCCCCCTCCCTCATACCTCCCATCCTCTATATCCTGTTGTATCTTCCCCCTCCCTCATACCACCCAACCTCTTTATCATGTTGTATCTTTCCCCTCCCTCATACCACCCATCCTCTATATCCTGCCTTTATCTTCCCTCTCCCTCATACCACCCATCCTCTATATCCTGATGTATCTTCCCCCTCCCTCATACCACCCATCCTCTATAATATCCCGTTGTATCTTTCCCCTCCCCTATAACACCCATCTTCTATATCCTGTTGTATCTTCCCCCTCCCTCATACCATCCAACCTCTTTCTCATGTTGTATCTTTCCCCTCCCTCATACCACCCATCTTCTATATCCTGTTGTATCTTCCCCCTCCCTCATACCACCCAACCTCTTTATCATGTTGTATCTTTCCCCTTCCTTATACCACCCAATCCTCTATATCAAGTTGTATCTTCCCCCTCCCTCATACCACCCATCCTCTATATCCTGTTGTATTTTGCCCCTCCCTCATATCATAAGGTGACCAGATTTTTAAATGAAAACCGGGGACATATTTATTTTTTACTAGTAATGGCGGCAATAAGCTCAATCCCCGTCGCCACGGCTGCACCACCTCACAGCCTGTCAAGTCTTACTCTCTGGGCCCCGGCTACTACTGGGTGGGAAGCGGAGGAAGATTACAAAGGAAAGCCAAGGAGATAAGCAGGCAGGCTGTTGGCCGGGACTTGAGCCAAGGCAGAAGAACATGTAAGCGGAGTTGAATGGGCACCCGAAACTGAAGAAAAATTCCCTCCAATTCAACCAGCACACGATCATCAGAAAGGGGCACAGATAATGGAAAAAAATACACCCCCCTAAGCTAGCGGCGGAGCAGGGGGGTGTAATTCAGATTTTTTTTATTTTATTTTGCACTAACTGTCTTTGAAATTGCCCCAGCCCCTGTTCAAATCCAATCCGGGGACAAAACCGGGGACAGACTTGGTCCGGGGACAGTGTCCTTAACCGGAGACTGTCCCCTGAAATTGGGGATGTCTGGTCACCCTATCATACCACCCATCTTCTATATCCTACCTGTAACTTCCCCCTCTCTTATACCACCCATCCTCTATCCTGCCTGTATCTTCTCCCTCCCTCATACCACCCATCTTTTATATCGTGTTGTATCTTCCCCCTCCCTCATACCGCCCATCCTCTATATCCTATTGTATCTTGCCCCTCCCTCATCCCACCCATCCTCTATATCCTATTGTATCTTCCCCCTCCCTCATCCCACCCATCCTCTAAATCCTATTGTATCTTCCCCTTCCCTTATACCTTCCATCCTCTATATCCTGTTGTATTTTGCCCCTCCCTCATACCGCCCATTTATATCCTGCCTGTATCTTCCTCCTCCCTCATACCACCCATCTTCTATATCATGCCTGTAACTTCTCCCTCCCACATACCACCCATACCACCCATCTTCTATATATATTCTATATAACCTTCATACCTATATACCTGTTCCTGCTCAAAAACCCAGAGCATATAAAAGCCAATAGGTCTCCAAATCAAATAAATAAGTAGTATTTTTAGAGGGCAGCCCCATGATTTGTCAGGTTTAATTTAACAGCCAGTTGTAGATGTTATTCTGTATCAGATCTTGGTAATTTTGAGCCAGGTCACACTTCATTTATCAGTGACCTCTTTTGTGCGACTACAGATTGTGTCTGATCTGTGTCCTCCTTCCAGGGTCTGGCTGGACCGAGTGGCTTACCAGGTGGTAAAGGACCCCAGGGACCAACGGTATGTTATTTTTTGTTTGCTACTCTGTAAGGGTATCCTTACCCAGGGCTTAACAATATAATTTCATGGCTTAATATAAATGCAAATGTACTGCAGCAAACTGGACCCCGACTCTCAAATATATTATTAACGAAATCATCCTAGTGGAGGCTTCCCTATTTTAATGCATGCTCCCCCATTGTGGAGATGTTCCATTACTTCCTGTACTGATGTAGAGCTCACCCTCAAAGGGGTTGCTGAAGTTGGACAGGTTTTCCCAAATATTACAGAGGCTGCCAGTCGCACTGTATACTGTATACTTTGCTTTTCCATTTTCAAGCCCAGATGAAGGGACTTTGGCCCCTAAATGTATCAGCGCTATTATAAAATCTTCCATTTTATCCTACTGAACACATTTTTAATCTGGATGACTGACCGGCTTCCAACTCGCGTTCTTTGAGTTACTCTTTAATATGACAGCACTTATAATAAATGCGTTGCTACATGCTCTTTAGAGAGTCTTGAAACTTTTGTTTGTCGGTAGTCATTATTAAGTTCTTATTTGAATGTTATTATACAGGGACCTGCAGGTCAACCTGGCCTTCCTGGCCCACCAGGACCACCAGGCCCTCCGGTAAGCTGCTCTAATTATGTCTGATTGGTTAGCATGGTGTTGCGCATAAAGCAACCCAAAAAATTGCTTCATTTGGTTAATTGTTCTCTGTCTTTCTACAAAAGACCTTGTACCCAGTACATATATTACCATGCTATAAGACAGCAGAACAATTAGTGATAGGATCCTGCAGCTTTCTCTCCTCTCATGCATTCTCTGATATTTTATTATAGGGTCTTCCCGGAGTTGTTCCTGACAGCAATGGAGATTTGCAGGTAGGTTTCAGATGTTCTGGCCCCATTAGCCTAGTCCAGTGATGGCAAACCTTGGCACCCCAGACGTTTTGGAACTACATTTCCCAAGATGCTCATGCACTCTGCAGTGCAGTGGAGCATCATGGGAAATGTAGTTCCAAAACATTGGGGGTGCCAAGGTTCGCCATTTTGAAGGACACATGAACAAGTATCCATAACTGAATAAGTATTAATGACAGTCCTTTTTCTTCAATGCAGTGTCCAGCTGTTTGCCCACCTGGCCCACCCGGTCCTCCTGGCATGCCAGGGTTTAAGGTAAGACTATTAGGGCACCTGTCCGTCATGGATCTGTGGTTAGTCTGGTGAATCGTTCTGGTGATGGCCAAGACTTCTGCCCATTTCAAACCATTAAGACCTCATTAGTCTCTTGCTACTCTTTCACTTTCCAATCATTTGACTAGGGGCGGAGAGAGAGGACACCATCCTATCTCTTCTCCAGTCTATAACTGTAAGGCCCCATGTACACCGTTGCTGTTAAACGGACGTTCAGAGGCAGTTGGACACTTTTTTCAACTGCCCCTAAACACATTCAATTTTATCTTATGTGACCATGTACACAATCTTGTTTACAGTTGTGTTTAGGCAGTTGCTTTTAACAGCGTTTCTTTGAGAGCAACAAAATTTGTTCAGACGCCGTCGATTCCCACGTTTCAGGCACCAAACCGTTTAGCCGCGTTTTTTTTTTTAAAGATATTTTTATTCGGTTTAAGACAAACCAACAAACAGAAAAACATACAAAAAAAACACACCAGACAACCTGGTCATAAACATCAGGCAATACACTCAAACATAGAAAAATAAACTGACATCAGTGCAAAAAGCTGCGTTTTAGTTTATAGGCGTTTTTTGTTTTTGGCCATTTAAAAAAAAAAACACTTGCAAACGCGGCAAAACACCGCTAAACGCGTCATGTAAACGCATCAAAACTGACATTTTTAACGTGGGTTACTATCTGTCAAGTTTAATCATTTAGGGGCAGTTATAAAAACGTTGTTAAAGCCTACACACGACTGTTTTTCACAACGTAAAAAACGACAATGTGAAAAACATAGAACCAAAAAAATAGAGCATGTTCTAAATTTTTAATGCCCATTTTTCACTTCATGAAAAACGGTCGTGTGTACGCGGCATTAGACTTGAATTATGAGAAGGAGTAAAGTACGACCCTTGGATAGTGCTGCAAAGAATAAAGCAAAGGCTGCATGTGTAATGGTGCACTATGGCTGCCCCCACGCACATTTGTGATACAGACTATACATTGAAGGAGCTGATCTCTTATATGTTTATATAAAACATTGTAAAGACTTTACATTCACTTTAAGAAGTGCTTATTGCCCACCTGACTGTCTGACTGTATTTTCCATGGTCGGAGGAACCTCCAACTAGCGATCTCAGTGCTAGATAGGCCTGTATGTGGTCCACGTATTCCAGTCCATAGGCCCATACACACGATCGGATTTTACGACAATAATTATCTGATGGACCGTGTGTATGCTCCATCAGACAATTGTTGGCGTAATTAACGACAACAAATGTTGGCTGTCCATGTTCACCAACTGTCTGACTATAAACCTGTTACGTCGGATTATCCGATCATGTGTATACAAATCCGTCCAACTAAAATCAAAAGTACAAACACACATGCTCGGAACCAATGCTAAACATCAGACAACAATAGCGGAAGTTGCCCACAGGGTGGCGGTAAAGAGCTGAAAAAACATGTAGTTTGGTGTATGTTGGCTGAAAATGTTGGGCCGTTTGTATGCATACCAGGTTCACGGCCAACGCCCTTCGGACCAAAATCCAAGTAAAGGTCTGATGGAAGTCCAATTGTGTGTACAAGGCTTTAAACTTTGCTTTTTATGAATGACCTTATTTATTTGTATTTAATCCTTGTCTTTTTTCTTTTTATTATAGGGTCACACGGGGCACAAAGGAGAGAGAGGGGAGTCTGGAAAGGACGGACAGAAGGTAATATTGGGGTTTAATTGTCAATAGCAGCCTTTCCCAATCTTTCCAACACAGAGGAACTTGAAGACTGGAAGACTGGAACATTATAACTTGAAATAATGTTCCAGTCTTAGGGAAGCCCTGCTAAAAATTCCTATATCTACGTCTCATGATACATTAGTGTGATGGTCAGTGGGAAGAATGCTCCTCACACTTGTGGACATTCGGAAGAATTGGCCCTTACAGATGGCTAAAAAGATCAATGGTGTCAGTCGAAACTTATCTGAGAGGTAGAATTTGCTCAAGGAACCCTAATATTCCACGGAACCCTGGTTGAGAAACCTTGCTCTAGGAATACTGAGAGATCTACACATTTGTTCTACCTACAAAAAAATTGTACCACATTTGGACTGTCTATATGGCATGTATGACTTCAGTAGTTCATTTGCAGGAAAGACTTGGGTCTTGGCATTTATATATGGAGGCCTACTTACTGCTGGCCATAGTCACCAAAAGGCTCATGTGCAAGACCCATCGGGCCTATCCAATAAATTACTGGCCAAGTAAACACTTTGTCACTGTATATCAGTTGATGTCTAGATAGAAGCGGACCATGTCTAGGTCTATTAGGTGGTGGAAGGGGCCCCAGCACTGATCAGACCCACATCTAGTGTAAATATATCCCTTAGTCTCCAAGGGCCTATGTGCAGTTACACAGTTTGTCCAAATGACATGGCCACCCCTGGGCTCACCATAGCTGAACATGTGTATTGAGCAGGACGTCTACTTTTGGTTGAGTCCAACCTTCACATCTGTCATCGTTATTTGTTTGTAGCTCACTGTAGGCAACGATATCTAATTACTACTAATGATTCAGCCTGGAAGTTTGTTTATTTTTGCAAAGTTTCAGTTGCATTCCATTATAGAGTTAAGCTGATGTGTACATGTTGTCCAGATGTTTTGATTGCCTCTTTCTTCTCTGCAGGGAGATCCAGGACCACCGGGACCAGCAGGAATCCCAGGCAGTGTGGGCTTACAGGTAAAACCAATCCCCCTTTCAGAATGCTCTTTGAGATCCAATGGTATTCTGGTTGGTCGGCGCTTTGTGTACACAACGCATTGGCTGGCAGGCTCCGCCTCCTTGTGTTCTCAACAAAGATGACATTAGAAAAATTCATTATTACCTGACGTAGGGGGGATTATGATGGGGGGCTATGATTGTGGCCTTAAAGTATGATGCAGACCCTGATGGAAGGGGGTTCCCACCAGAGTTCCTACATATATCAGGGTCCCTATTAGAGTCCCCACTTACATCAAGGTCCCGATCAGAGTTCTCATTTACATTAGGGTCCCTATCAGAGTCCCCCCTAACATCAGCGTCCAGATCGTAGCTTCCCTTACCTCAGTAAAATTCCCTCCTTACTTTGGGGTCCCTATCAGAATCCCCTGGTATATCAGGGTCCCCATCAGAGTTCCCATTTAATGAGAATCCCCATTACAACACCCTTACATTAGAGTCCCCATTAAAGTCCCCCCATACACCAGGGTCCCCATCAGAGTCCCCTATAAATCGGGGTCTCCATCAGATTTCCCCTCACATCAGGGTCCAGATCGGAGCCCCCTTCATCAGAGCCCCAGTCAAACTCACCCTTTACATTAGGGTCCCCATCAGAATCCCCCTGTATTAGGATCCCTTTCAATCAAAGATCTCTCATACATTAGGGTCCCAATCAGATCAGAGTCTCCACTTACATCAGAGTCCCTATCACAGCCCCCTTACATCTGAGTCCCCATTAAAGGCTCCCTTATGTCAAAGCTCCCTTAGATTAGAGTCCTCCTTAAATCAGAGTCCCCATCGGAGTCCCATTTTCATCAGAAGGCCTGATAAAATCAGTGGGCTAATTTTGGTCCACAGGTCATAGTTTAGAGACCCCTGATTCAAAATATAGACAATATAATTTACAAATCTGTTGTTTCTTATTTCAGGGCCCAAGAGGTCCAAGGGGCTCAGTCGGACCCCAAGGGGGAGCAGGAGACAGGGTGAGTGCTCATTTACAGTACCTTCCCTGTGCTGCATGTCGATGTTCAAACTCTATTACACTTTTAAAGTAAAACTCCACTTTGTAAGAGTCCTATGTGTGTAGTCCAATGCAGAAAATGCACAACATGTTGATAGTCTAATCTCAGGTTGACCAGGGGGTGTGGCTCATTACCCAGCCACTCCCAGTTTTGCTGTAGCACCCGTTAATTTCCAAACCAGTGTGGAGTGCTCAGCTGATTAGAAATTTCAGTCAAGGTGGAGTTATGCTTTAAAACGACATTTTGTTACCTTTTGCTATCATGTATTAATTGACCATCTCTTCTTTGTAGGGAGACACCGGATTTAGGGGACCTTCCGGTCCTCCAGGACCTCCTGGGAAAGCTGTACGTATGAGCTTGAGGCATGTTTCCTCTCTTATAACTGAGTATTCATTGATGACATGTGTATCTCTGAACCATCACAGTGTTGTTAATGATAGGAGACAATTATGGCGAAAGGTTGGTTAATGCACACATACACTGCTAAACACCCAACAAACACAAACCCAAGAAGATCTGGAGGTCTCTGGACCCGGGTGACGTTCAATGGTCTTGTCAATCAGGTTCACATGTAGGGGGACGTGTGAAAGTGTATCTAGGGATTCCAAATGAGTAATTCGGGAACACTCGAAAACCAGAGCTTCACCAAATTACCAAAGGTATTGGGACGCCTGCCTTTACACGCACATGAATTTTAATGACATCTCAGTCTTAGTCTGTAGGGTTCAATATTGGGTTGGCCCTCCCTTTGCAGCTATAACAGCTTCAACTCTTCTGGGAAGGCCGTCCACAAGGTTTAGGAGTGTCTATGGGAATGTTTGACCGTTCTTCCAGAAGCGCTTTTGTGAGGTCAGGCACGGATGTTGGATGAGAAGGCCTGGCTCACTCTAATTCATCCCAAAGGTGTTCCATTGGGTTGAGGTCAGGACTTTGTTCAGGCCAGTCAAGTTCCTCCACCCCAAACTCGCTCAATTATGTCTTTATGGACCTTGCTTTGTGCACTGGTCCAAATAATTTGGTGGATGCCGGTTGTTTTTCAGGGGTTGGGCTTGGCCTCTTAGTTCCAGTGAAGGGAACTCTTAAAGAGGTTGTTAAAGGTTTGTTTTCTATTTTCAAAATAGGTTCCTTTAAGCTAGTGCATTGTTGGTTCACTTACCGTTTCCTTCGATTTCCCTTCTAAATGTTTTTTCTTTCTTTGTCTGAATTTCTCACTTCCTGTTCCTCCTCAGTAAGCTTGCCCCATCATCCGAGCCGTTCTGGCTGGGGGTTAGTCAGCGTGCTCGCCCCCTCCCTTAGAACTACCTCTAATGGGACTACATCCTTGCAGGGAGACGCTGGCTCCCCGCAGGGATGTAGTCCCAAGGGAGGGGGCGAGCACCAGGAAAAGGTAAGTAAACCAACAATGCACTAGCTTAAAGGGATTTAGAAAATAAAAAACAAACCTTTACAACCCCTTTAAGCCACTACTCTAAAGACCTCCCATCCCCTCTGTAACATAGCAATATGTGTCCCCGTGCTTGTGTATATAAAAAAATATGCAGCTCTGTACCTATATCAGAGCGTCTCCCGGCGCTCACATGATTTCAAGGCTTTCTCCTCTAAGGCCCCGTACACACAATCAGACCGGTCCGATGAAACTTGTCTTAAGACCAGCTTCATCGGACCAATTTGATGGTGTGTACGGCCCATCGAACCGTTGTCCATCGGACCAAAGTTTTAAAACTTGCTTTAAAATCTGTGCGACGGACACCTGTCCGTCAGACAGATTCGATGGTTAGTACACAAAAGCATCGGACCAAAAACCCACGCATGCTCAAAATCAAGTCGAGGCATGCTTGGAAGCATTGAACTTCGTTTTTTCAGCACGTCGTTGTATTCTACGTCACCGCGTTCTGGTCTGATCGGATTTTTGGCCCGATGGTGTGTACACACATCAGACCATCAGACCACTTCAGCGTGGTCCGATGAAAAGGGTCCGTCGGATCAGTTTCATCGGACCGGTCTGATCGTGTGTACGTGGCCTCACTGGCTGACAGCACCAGTGGGAGGAGCTGAGCACTCCCAATGATGTCAGCCGGAGAGGAGAGAGAGAGAGAGACGAGAAGTCACTTGAGCGCCGGGAAACACTCTGATATACATACAGATCGGCATATTTTTTATATAACACAGGGACAGGGACACATATTGTTATGTTACAGAAGGGATGGGCGGATTTGTACTGGGAGGAGGGGGGAATTTATGCTTAGGGGGTAAGCATGCAGATTAGTGCTCAGTTTTCGTGGGGAGAATTTTGTTGATACACAAAGCTCATACGTCTTGGGGGGGCACAGTTGGCCTCACTGGCCAGGATTGCTAACTGTCACATGTGCTTGTGTCCTCAACCAAACTGTCAAACCATGAAATGGCTGGTGTTATAACTAATCACATGTTCAGCACCATGGCAGTTGCAGATCAAACAGAATCAGCTTCCTTGACTGTTTAGGTGGGTTTAATTGCACATTAAGGCTGTCAGCAGATCGGCCTCCACAAACTCTGCAGTGCATACAAAATAGAGAGCAACTGAGCATGTGCAGAGCAGGGTGAGACATTGTATTACCGGATTTTAAACTATATAGGGAACTTATCTTAAATGTTTTACATGGCTATATCTGATAAGTGATTTCTTATCACCTCCTGCTCTAACTGGAAGTAATGGGAGGTCTTCTTATCACAGACCTGGGCATTTTATGGTCCCCAGGCCACATCCAGCCTTTTGGCTGTCTGTCCCTGTTTGGCCCACGTGAGGTTAATCAGAAATGTGGGAGTGTGAAATCCTTGAATCCAGGCCAACCAGTCAACAAGATGGTGGCAGCTGGTCCTCTGCCCTCATTGAACCACCATCAGCAGTCACACTTCTACCCTTTCTGATTGCCTACAGCAGTGTAGGTGGAGCGGTGCCACCCCTCAAGAAACTTCTGCCCTCATTGAACCACCGTCAGCAGTCACACTTCTACCCTTTCTGATTGGCTACAGCCATGTAGTTGGAGCTGCGCCACCCCTCAAGAAACTTCTGCCCTAATTGAACCACCGTCAGCAGTCATACTTCCACCTTTGCTGATTCGCAACAGCCGTGTAGGTGGAGCGGTGCCACCCTTTAAGAAACTTCTGCCCTCATTGAACCACCGTCAGCAGTCATACTTCCACCTTTCCTGATTCGCAACAGCCGTGTAGGTGGAGCGGTGCCACCCTTTAGGAAACTTCTGCCCTCATTGAACCACCGTCAGCAGTCACACTTCCACCCTTTCTGATTGGCTACAGCCATGTAGGTGGAGCAGCGCCACCCCTCAAGAAACTAGGGCAGACCATGCGAGATGGGCAACAAGAATATGACGCAGGTGAGGGCATGTTGGGAAGTGTTGCCAGGTGCCGCTCTCTACGAATCAGGTAACAGTTGGAGCCTTTGCCCCCACTAGTTGGCCTTAACTTCCGCCATACTATGGAAGTGATGGCGAATGCCAAAGGCGTGTATAAAGGTGGAGGCCCAAGTTTCTCATGTGGCCCACTAATAAAATAAATGCCCATCCCTGCCTTATCAGGTACAACAGACATCAATGAAAACATAACAGAGGATCTAGCCCAAAAAAGTTTTGGTTGGAGTTGGACTTGAACTATAGAATCCAAAAATATGTTGATTATTGCTCCTCTAGAGCAGCGAGCCATGGCACGAGCCTTCATTTTATTTGTCTGTTGTTTTTAGGGGGATCAAGGTGTGAGGGGTCCCCAGGGATACCCAGGACCAAAGGGAGACACGGTAAGTGACTAATATAACCATTTTTGAATCTTATTTTTCCAATAATAGACAGATAGCTTCATCCTGGTTAATGGAATAAAGGAAGATCCATAGATGTCAGAAGTTTGTTGGTGGAATATTCCAGATCCTTTATTACTGTTTTATTTTATTTATAAAGACAAAAAATGTCACTAATATATGAATGTAAATTTGTCTGAACTGGATAATTATTTGTTACTTCTGTTTTAGGGCAAATCAGGTCCAAAAGGAATGCCAGGTGGTCCGGGCCCGTTAGGAGAACCGGTAAGAGATCTTAACATTACAATGAAAGCTTCAGAGGTTGTTATAATATACAAATAAATATACTACTTCACTTGTTTATATGGTAATAACATATCACACATCAATAGAATCAGAACCATGCATATTAGTATAAAAAAATAAGAACACAGTAAAGTTAGCCCAATTTTTTTCTATATTGTGAAAGATGATGTTACGCCGAGTAAATTCATACCCAACACGTCACTCTTCAAAATTCCCGCTCCCGCTCGTGGAATGGCGACACACTTTGGCACTTAAAAATCTCCTTAGGCGACGTTTAAACATTTCTACAAGTTACCAGTTTTGAGTTACAGAGGAGGTCCTGTGCTAGAATTATTGCTCTCACTCTAACAACTGTGGCATTACCTTCACATGTGTGGTTTGAACACTGCTTACATATGTGGGCACGTCTTGCGTATGCTTTTGCTTCTGCACGCGAGCTTGGAGGGATGGGGTGCTTTCAATTTTTTTGGTTTATTATTTATATTACTTCTATTTTTTTTTTTTTTTTTTATACTATCCTTTTCAAAAAAATAATTGGATCACTTTTATTCCTATTACAAGGAATGTAACCATTCATTGTAATTGAGAAAAAAAAACATGACAGGACCTCTTTAATGTGAGATCAGGGGGTCAAAAAGACCTCAGATCTCACATTTACCCTTAAAAGCTATTTTTTTTTTTTTTAAAGTCTTCTTTTTTAAATAAAAAAAAAAATTGTCTCTTTGGGGCGTTGGGCAGAAGCGACGTTTGACGTTGCCGCCTTCATCAAATTGAATAGAGCCAAGTGGGGACCATCATTCCCTCACATGACTTAGTGCCAAGCAGGGGAAAGGATCGGATCGTCTCCGCCGCTACCGATGGTGGGAGGGGATTGGGTACCTCTCCCGCCGCCGTTAAAAGTGATCTTGCAGCGAATCCACCACGGAGACCACTTTTATCTTAAAGCAGACTGCCCACTGTTGAAGAAAAGCTATCTGCTGCCATAACAATAGTATTCAACGTCAAAGGACCGACGTATATCAACAACGGGCAGTCTGGAAGTTAAACAATTATTTTTTTTTTTACATGCTTGCTTAACCTTAGCCTTATTATACTACAGTTATGGATTTGTAGATTCCCTTTCCAATGGCCATCTGTATATTAGGCAAGGGAAAATATTACCCTAAAGTCTCAGCCACATAAAGAGTGCTATGCTTTTAATTAGACACAACTAACAGAGAAGCACAAGCACTGTTCAGTACTACTAAGCAGGAAGCAGAGCCTGCTTATGTAATGAACCAATATGGCTGCCCCCTCTACTCGTGTAAAGGTATTAATGCAAATCTATACATAGAAGGACTGGATGGACCCGTGTTTTTAATCAACCTTATCATCTATATGATATGTAACGTTGAATATAACACACTGATTATGTTACCTAGTTAGGATATAATGAATGGTTTCTGATATAAGCCATGTGTACCATTATTTGGTTCAGTAGTAATTTTCTTTTCAATCTTGTCTCCTGGCAGGGAATGCCCGGAAAGGATGGACGGGATGGGACCAATGGCCTGGACGGCGAGAAGGTTTGTACTGATTCAAAGGAAGTGACGTGGTCAGGGCTCTGCGGGAACACGTGGGAACGGAGTTCCTGCACTTTTTTCACAGCGGGAACTCCGTTTCCTTTGCAGGACGAAAGCAGCTGAGCCGTCCGAGCCAATCCTTCACTAAGCGGCGATGCCCAGCTCGAGTCACTGTCAGGGGCAGGCGAACCTTAGTAATCCTTTATGTTACTGGCCGCTTCCTGTATAGGGATTCATCAGGTAGTGTGCGGGTATTCCGTCACCTCAATGCCGCAATGTCTCCTGGGAGCTTTTGTCATTGTTCCCAGGAGACATTGAGGAGGTCTGCCGCGACTCATCGCAGGATTTAGAAAGAACTTGCTTAAAGATTTATTATTCTGACCCTTATGTTGCCCCTCTCCTATCCCAGGCACCTGGGCAGATTTAAAGTAGAGTTCTGGGATGCAAAATATTACGCATATGAGATTGTTTGTTGGTAACATTAACACATTAGGAGTTTTCCTGTGACATTGTTTTATTACCAACTCCAGCTAACACTTATTAAAGAAGAACTGAACTCTGGAAACTGGTCCCCAAAAAAGTCAGGGGACTAAGGACTAGTCACAAGTGCTTCCTGCTGTCTCCATGCAGTCGATCTTTTCCCCATTGCTGACTTACCAAGCCTTGTTTTGCATTCCCAGTGTGGAGGCGGCCATCTTGGTAGAGGCAGGGATTTTCTTCCTGATATCAGAGCCGCACGGTAGTGATATCATCAAATCCCCCGAGACTAGCAGTGTTTTAGATCCCACACTGCAGATATACAGCTATGATGCTGTGGACATGGGGGTGCCTAGGCACACTCACATACCAGGAAGTGATCCGTAATAGAGATTACACAGGTTTTTTAGGGTACTGATTAGGCACAATTACCATTTCTAGATGTTCCCTATAACATAGGGATAACGCCTATCCTTTTCAGTTTAGGTATACCAAAAAGTGTCTACTGAACAATGGGCAGCCAAATAATTACTCTTATGAACGATCGTCGTACTAACATACATATTCGCAAGCAGGCAAGGATGAGGGAGGTGGAGCTGTGTCAGGGGAAAACGGTTCTGACTCCCAAAGATAATCCACCTAGTTCAATTGTTTCCCTGAGCCAGCTCAGGTGGGAGGCATAAAACCACTATAAGGTGCTTACTAACCCTGTGTATGATCATTAGATCATTTCTGTCTTGCTGTGTGTTTCAGGGTGACCGGGGAAGGATAGGAGTTCCTGGAGAGAAGGGACCCAATGGGCTACCTGTAAGTATCACAACTTTCTGTACAACAGAATCAGTACATTGTTTCTTGCAACAAAAAAAAAAGTATTTACCTAAGAAATGTAGCCTATCAATTCACTAGAGATCAAAGTCATCAAAGAAAATGCAGTCTATCCATGCAATATAGATTGAGGACATCAAAGGAAATGCAGCCAATCCACTTATTGGAGACCGGTGACATCACTGAGAGTTCAGCCTATCCATTCACTAGAGACTGATGACATCACTGAGAATGCAGCCTATCCATTCACTAGAGACTGATGACATCACTGAGAATGCAGCCTATACATTCACTAGAGACCAGTGACACCACTGAGAATGCAACCTATCCATTCACTAGAGACTGATGACACCACTGAGAATGCAGCCTATACATTCACTAGAGACCGATGACATCACTGAGAATGCAGCCTATGCATTCACTAGAAACGAGTTACATCACTGAGAGTGTAGCCTATCCATTCACTAGAGACCGGAGACCTCACTAGGAATGCAGCCTATCCATTCACAAGAGACTGATGACACCACTGAGAACGCAGCCAATCTATTGACTAGAGACCAGTGACATCACTGAGAATGCATCCTATCCATTCACTGTATACTATAAAGACAATAAAAATGGATTACTTGAATGATACAGTTTCCAATATTAAGAACATCTTTCTTTCATCAGGGGCTTGGTGGTAAAGCTGGAACAAAGGGAGAAAAAGGCCAACTGGTAAGTGATCTGCAGATAACTGAAGATCACACTCGCCAATATATAGTTCAGGTTTATTAAATAATGAACAATGTTTTTTTTTTCCAGGGCAGCGGCGGAGAGCAGGGAGAAAGTGGACCTTCTGGAGAGCCAGGTATTCCCGTATGTATCCCACAACACCCAAAAGGGGTGGACCAGAAGGGGTTTGGTTAAAGATGGAATCTCCTTTAAGCTGTATATATGGAAATCACAAAGTTTTCCTTAGGTTATGCAAAGGCTAATCGTCATTCTTCCCAGGGAGTTTAACAGTGGAAAACTGTACTGGTATTGATGTTATCTCTCACATCCATGCAAAAAAATCATCATGTCTTGTCTGGTAGTCACTTTACATGTGTAGGAAGGCCCATTCCGCGGAAGAAAGGTTTTCAATGTGTGCATGGCTACAACCTTCAACAGGTCCATTGTGATTTCACTCAGTCCAAGCAAGGTCATATTTCCTTATTGGAGAGTTAGAATATTTTAGGTGGTCTGACTTCATGATTGACCTGCTTAAAATAAGGACTACAGTAGAAAGGAGGATCTTCCCAACAGAGTTACAGAGAGACAAAATCAGTCAGCTAGTATGTTATCTCATTGGGAGCCATCTGAATTTAGAGATATGTTTTAGGTCCGGCTGCAGCTAGAATATGCTGTCCAGTTCTAGGCACCAGTCCTCAGGAAGGATGTACTGGAAATGGAGAGGGTCCAGAGAAGGGCAAAAAAGCTAATAAAGGGTCTGGAGGACGTAAGTTATGAAGAAAGTTTGTGAGCACTGAACTTATTCTCTCTAAAGAAGAGACCCTTGAGAGGGGATATGATTTCAATTTACAAATACAGTACTGATGACCCCACAATAGGGATACAAATTTTTGCGTAAGGAAGTTTAATAAGACAAGTGGCCAAATTAGAAGAAAAGAGGTTTAACATCTGGGGTGCCAAGGTTCCCCATCACTGGACTATAGGATACAGTCAGGGACTACAGAATTAGTACAAGGGAAGGTCAAAGATTTCAGAATTACTACAGAAGAGAGTTTCAGAGACTGCTGAGTTGGTTAGACAGTGAGATGTCAGACACTGTGGACATTCTACAGATATTGGTGGAGACTATGGACATGTTTGTTGAAGGCATATACAGGGGACATGTTAAATGAGACTGCTAATGATCACTGTCAATACGGCTGTTTACTGTACAAAACAATGCTCCCAGTTTGGACTATTGGGCCCAAGGGTTGCATGTGGTCCTGGTCAACAAAAAACCTTGGAAGCCTATTTTTGGAAACTTTTTGGTAGAACATCAGCTCTTACTGTCTACCCACTCTAGTCGGAAACTGGTTTCTTCAGGTGATCAATTAGATCTTTCTTCAGCTGGCATGAGGATTTGTCTTTGGTGAAGGCTATGGGCATTGGCTAGGCAGAATGTTGGCTTGGAAGACATGTAAGCTTGCCAGGAGCCCTCAGAAGAACTTTGTTGAGGAGTTTCTGGCAAAGACTCAGTTGTGGTAATATTTAGGCACTTTTCTGCCTTAAGTACCACCAAATGATGACTCCATTTTATAACTCCTCCACTTGTGTCGTATGATTATTTCTAATACTGTTTGCTGCCTGATATAGCTGTAGGGATCACTAAGCAAGTGGGACTTCTTACTCCACTTCAACATAACACACTTCACTTAGAGTTCCCCAGAAGTGGGAAACAAAGAAATAGTAGCTATACAGGCTCTCATAGTAGCTATACAGGCTCTCATAGTAGCTATACAGCTGGACTGATCAAGCTTTGTATAAACTACAACAGATGGTAAAGAAAAGCAACACCTCACAGCTTCAGTTTAGTTTGAAATAAGTTGGGGGATTTTAAGGTGTCTAAATCTCACTTCAGGTTAGAATGTACTAGCTGCATCAAATACAAGAAGTGTTTACTGTGTGTCTAAAGCATGAGGTTTACTTCTTTTAGGGTGAAGCCGGCCCCCCAGGAGAGAGAGGAGAAGCCGGCCCCAGAGGAGGAGCTGTAAGTAGAATTCCCAACAGAGACACCTACTGAAACACATTAAGCCTCCTGCTTAAATATGTCTGAAAGATCTGTCCATAAAGCACAAAAAAATTCTCCCAATTAAGATTCTTCTATTAGCTACATTCATATAAACCACCATTCCCAAACTGAAATAATTTTGACTCGTTCATTATGTCACTCCAAATCAACTGTCTGTTATAAATTGTATGAAAGCCTATTAGGTCTTCCCTTGACATGTGGTGAACCTGCCTATGTTCTGGTAAAGTCCAAGCCCTCAGACACCCAACCCCAGAAGTGTCATTGTAAGTTTTCTTATATAGGCAACTATAGGCAAAGATTGCTCATATGGGGCCACGTACTGTTCAGTCCATGACCATGAACAGCTAGGTACAAATCAATTCTGCAAGTGCAGGATTATTCATCTTGTTGAATATCCACTTACCTATACTGGCTTTTTGATCCAGTAAATTAGTGCAGACAATGATCCAGGAGACTTAACCAACTGTTTATGGCCAGCTAGAGTGCTCAGGAAAATATTCACTTTTCTTTATGGCTTCTACAGGGTGGCCTTGGACTACAAGGACCCATTGGAGTTCCTGGAGTAAGAGGCTTCCAGGTAAATTTGTATTTGCTTTGTTACAAACAGTATATTGTGCACATGTTCAGTTGCCAGGTGTGCATGGCAGCTGTCTTTGAAGAAATATATTTTATTGGTGCTTTTTGTTCTATCATGTACCTAACATGGGGGGAAATTATCAGTTTTACTCTTATTTCTTTTGTAGGGACCAAAAGGCAACATTGGTGACCCTGGTTTACCAGGACCTACCGGCATCCGTGGTGGATTTGGTGAGCGGGTAAGACATGGGTAATTGCCTGTAGGACCGAATATAATAGATTTTGTGGCAGCACAGAGAAAATGGAATATGAAAGTATATAATATATTTATTGGCTACATACAATAAATAATGAAGAAATTATGTAATAGTATTGAAGCCTGTCACTAACAGAATCCCAGCTAAAAGTAGACTATTTGTTGTAACAGAATCAGACAACATGGGGAAGGTTGTTGAGGGGTAAAAGAGCACGTTGTAAACTTTGTGAACAGTTACGGTATATTGGTAATATTTTTATGTTTGTAGAAAGTGGTATTGAGTGGCCAAATAAGCCCATCATGGCCAGCTGATTCTTCCCCTGAGCAGGCCTGGCCTTTGGACATTGTTTGGATCAAGACCAGATGATTCTTCCCCCGAGCGTGCCTGACTTTTGACATTGTCCAGATCGTGACCAGTTGATTTGTCCCCTAGGCAGGCCTGGCCTTTGGACATTGTCCAGATCATGATCAGTCGATTTGTTCCCTAGACAGGCCTGGCCTTTGGACATTATCCGGATCATGATCAGTCGATTTGTTCCCTAGGCAGGCCCGGCCTTTGGACATTGTCCGGATCATGATCAGTCGATTTGCTCCCTAGGCAGGCCCCGCCTTTGCATATTGTCCGGATCATGATCAGTCGATTTGCTCCCTAGGCAGGCCCCGCCTTTGCATATTGTCCGGACCATGATCAGTCGATTTGTTCCCTAGGCAGGCCTGGCCTTTGGACATTGTCTAGATCATGACCAATCTATTTCTCCACTGGACAGGCCTGGCCTTTGGATGTTGTCTAGATCATGACCAATCGATTTCTCCCCTGGACAGGCCTGACCTTTGGATGTTGTCTGGATCATGATCAGTCGATTCTTCCCCTGAGCAGGCCTTGCCTTTGGATGTTGTCTAGATCATGATCAGTTGATTCTTCCCCTGAGCAGGCCTTGCCTTTGGATGTTGTCTGGATCATGACCAGTCGATTCTTCCCCTGAGCAGGCCTTGCCTTTGGATGTTGTCTGGATCATGACCAGTCGATTCTTCCCCTGAGCAGGTCTTGCCTTTGGATGTTGTCTGGATCATGACCAGTCGATTCTTCCCCTGAGCAGGCCTTGCCTTTGGACATTGTCTAGATCAGGAGAACATGCTCTATTGTGTGCAGGCCCCTTCATGTCTAGTTTGACCCTTAGCAAGTCTCTTAGTGAATATTAAATCTCTAGATGTCACAGGAACTCTGCTAACGGATGTCAGCCAGCCATCTGGAAATAACGCCATTAGGACTCAACGGTCTTTGTTTATCACACTGACAGATGTGCTGAGCATTCCCCTGTACACAACAGAGGGGCCACTAATCCCAAATTAACTTGCCCAATTAGTCAGCAATTAGTGCTAGTTTTGAGGACTTACATTTGGGAACACCTGCTGGTCAGGAATGTTTTACATGTTACGTGCATGCAAGATCATAACCTTAACCCAATGTTTTCTTCTCCAACAGGGTCCTGTAGGAGCTTCTGGCCCCAAGGGTAGCGAGGTAAGGACTAGAGGCCTTGAAATACATTAAATAAGATAATCTGATAGTTTTACTTCATGTACGTTAACCTGTCCCTATTTTTCTAACTTTTTGCCTGTGTTTGAAACACTTTGAGTGTAGTTGGAAAACTTTCGATGTGTTTGGGAACTATGAAATTATGTGAATTATTTGCTGCAAAGGAGAAGGATAGGCTAGATGGACATCCCCCGAGAGCTGGGGTCTAAATTATATTTTAGCAAGTTACATGTCACTTGATGTGTGGAAACAATATGAACTACACCTTTAGTTCGCTAGGCCTACCATTGTAACAGGCAAAAAACTGTAAAGGCATGGAGGAGTTACACCTCCCAGGACTTTATATGGCTTTATTAAGGCCTCTTATCTACCGGCTTTCATTGGAACCTAATCATACAAGTGTTTTGATGCTTTGTAATGGCAGACAACTTCTGTTTTCAAGAAAGCTGGAATGTGGAAGAGTTTGGTGTTACCTAAAGTGGTGTATCAAAATAAGTTGAACTCTTCCAATCCCTAACCTGTAACCAGTACCATGGTAAGAGGTAGAAATGATGGAGGCATACACAAGTAGTGTAGACTAGGGAAAGCCCAAACCTTTTTTTTTCTTCAGTTTTAGAAAGAGCAGCGAGGGACAACCCTTGTTGTGTTTTCATTGCTATCTCCATGTTGAGAAAATTCATGCCTTTATTTGTCTTGGTCGGGGGTCTCCAAACTACAGCCCTCCAGTTGTTCAGGAACTACAATTCCCATCATGCCTAGTTATGTCTGTGAATGTCAGAGTTTTTCATTGCCTCATGGGATGTGTAGTTCCGCAACATCTGAAGGGTCGTAGTTTGGAGATCCCTGGTCTTAGTGATCCTTAATACTGGGATACAAATAGTTGGGAATTCCAGAACTATAGGGAATTCCTTCATTAATAGCACCTGTTCCAGTGACAGCGTAGCAGACAGGTTTTTCCAGCAGACAAGTTTTAAAGCATACTTTAAAACTTGTCTGCTGGAAACCCGTCAGTCCGACATGTCCGCTGGTTAGTACGCCTAACCAGCGGACAGAAATCCTCCGCATGCGCCGAATGGATTCGACGCATGCGTGGAAGTATTTTACTTCCTGGTTTGGTGACGTCACCGCCACGTCACCGCCACGTCACCGCGATGTCCGTCCGCAGGGATTTTGATTTGATCGTGTGTACACACATCAGACCAAAATCTCCAGGAGACATATCCGATGAAATCGGTCTGTCAGACCGTTTTCATCGGATAAATCTCCTCGTGTGTACGCGGCCTAACAAGTTATGCATTAGAGGCTTTAGTCTTTTTTAGTCTTTAATCCTTTTACTATTGGAAGAACACAGCACAGTGCCTACCACCTGCCCTGGTTCTTTAGGGAATTATATTCCCTACTATATAAATATTGTAGATGTTCTTGAAAGTAATGCTTTGACATTTATCCATCTAGTAGACAGGCCCGTCTTTAATATTGATTGGACCCCGGGTAAACATTTTCTTGGGTCCTCCCAAATCCTCTTATCAACTATTTGTGGGCAGTGCAGGCTCAAAGGGAAGTTGCCTTGGGCCCCCACAACAAATAACTAGGCCCGGGGTAGCCGTCCCTTTTGCCCTGTGGTAAAGATGGCCCTGCGAGTAGATGGTTTGTGTTATTTATTTAGTTGGTTACAGCTTCTTTCATGTTGCTAAAGTAGCTCAGAGTAACAAAAAACAAAAGTTGCCTGGAGCAACCAATAAAAAGTTAGCATTTGATTTTTAACTGTGCTAGCGACACGATGGCTGGAACTTGGTTGCTGCGTGCAGCTGCTCCGCTTTAATGCAATTTCACATATTCTGCATGGAACTGTCACTTTCTTTATTTGCTCTCCACTCTGTGGTCCCGTGTTTATTCTTCTGTCTTTCTTCAGGGTATTGCTGGCTCTGATGGACTTCCAGGAGAGAAGGGAGAGATGGTATGTTATGTACACCTTCATGTAGACATCGTCATTTGGCTAACACATGGCTCTACAAACGTTTCAGTATGATGGCCACATTGTATAGTTTACAATTTTTTGTAATCGGTATGATATGATTTAGAACAACAGAGAAAGAACATAAGCAAAACAAAGCAAAGAAATTCAAGCCCATCAAAGACCCCCCTGATATCCAAGTCCCCATCAGAGACCTCCTTACATCAGAGTCCACATCAAAGTCCCCCTTATATCAGAGCCCCCCCATCAGCATCTTCCTTACATAAGAGTCCCCCATACATCAGGGTCGCCATCACAGTCCTATTTCACATCACCCGGCCATCTTTGGCCTACATGCCATAGTTTGGAGATCCCTGCTCTTAGAAGACATCATTGTTTACACACATACAATATTACTCCATCTGTATTTGAAAACCATTCTGAAGCAGGATTAAGAGTATGATGCCCGGGGGCACAGCTAGTCTACCACTGCCAAATATAATACCTGTATTTGCATGTTATCAATAACCATGTGCACAAATCTATTAAATAATATATCAGACTCGTCAGAACTGATTTAACAAGTACATCATGGTAATAATTCTGTTTGTGTAAGAAGGAAAAAATACAAAAGTGTTTTCAAATCCGAGTCAGAGGGAGGTCAGTCCTCTTAAAGCGGAGTTCCACCCACAATTTTTTCTTTTTTTAAAAGTTAATCCGTTTTAGTAAACAATTTTAAACCCTATTAATCCATGTTATTAATGGAATCTCCGCTCAATTCGCGTTTTTTCTTTTAAAGTACTTACTTTTTATTTCTACTCTGCGGAGCGCTTCCATCTCTAGTGTGGGCATGTGAAGCCCACTAGCATTCTTTTCCTGGATATGGTGATGCTCAGGGCTTTTTTTCAAGGGGAACTTGGGGGAACTCAGTTCCACCACCTCTGGCTCAGACCCTTTGGTGCCTGCTTACCACTATAACTAGTAAACACAGAAGTCTGGTTTCTGTGTTTACAAATGACAGCTCTGCACTCTGTATGTAACCCCCCTGAACTCCTGGTATTTAATGCCCCTTTAAGACTCTTCTACTGTTTGTGAAATTTGAATGGGGTCGTGGTTGAGTTCCTGCACCTATTTTTTAAGAAAAAAAGCTCTGGTGATGCTGGATACCCAGCATGCACCTCCTGTTCTCGCACATGCGCCGTTTACACAGGGTGCAGGGAAAGGATTATTATGTTGTTGCCATAACAACGGTCGGCGAAGGAGCCTTTGCTTGTGTCAATCCAAATGTTGTTGTCTAAGGAGAATGCTATGGATTTATGTAAAGTTGATTTTGTGGGTGAACGCCGCTTTAATGTCACAGGCCAAAGGAAAGTAGATAGCTATATACAGTAGTGCCTATCAGCTGTCATTCTCATTCTGATCAATGTCTAATGGGGAAGTATCTCCACTTAGGGTCACCAGCCCACCATATGTTATTAATAATAGGCCCAGGGGGAAAATGCCCCCAGCATGCCCCCTTGCCTAATCTTCCCCTGTTCCCTAGCATGGCAGTATGTGGAAAATACAGCAATTTTTTTTCCAGATAAGGGAGTCAATTTTTCCCTTTGTTTTGTCTTTTAGGGACCATTTGGACCAGTTGGACAGAAAGGAGAGGTAAGAATGACTATAAGTAATTTTATAAACAGGAGTCTTGTTTACAAGACGTTTGGGATGGGTATGGGCAATGTCAACCAAGAAGTTATATGAAACTTGTTTTACACAAAGTGACAACTGTACTGTGTGGCGTTCTCTGTGGGGTTGTGTTGGGCATTTGTGAAATGGCTGTTAGTGCCAGTCCGATACTGGGAAAGAATATGGAGTGACAAAGTGCCTGGTAGAAATAGAAGACTATTTTTTTTCTTTCTTCTCTACATGTACCCAATATATTTTATGGACGCTACTGAACAGAGCACAAAACTATATAGAAAATATTAACAACTAGGTCTAGTTTACTCAAGTATAGACTTGTAAATACAGTGGAACCTCGGTTTACGAGTAACGCGGTTAACAAGCATTTTGAATAACGAGCAACTTAAAAAAAAATCTGACTCTGGGAATTCAAGCTAATGGGGCATTCAGTACCGCAATTGGCCAGAGGTGCAGGGCATCGGAGCTCTTTGGAAATAACTGGAAATACTCAGTTCCCGAGCCTTACCTAGGTCAGCCGAGCTGTCCCAGAGCCTTTTTTAAGTATTTCCAAGGTTCTCCGGAGCCCCTCCCACCTCTGGCCATATGTGGTATTGCATGCCATAGAAGTCAATGCGGAACGAATTATCTTTGTTTCCATTGACTTCTATGGGGAACCTCGCTTTGATATGCAAGTGCTTTGGATTACAGGCATTCTCCTGAAACAGATTACGCTCATAATCCAAGATTCCGCTGTACTATTATGAACAGCAATGTGTTCAACGAGTGTTTGCAAAGCTAATCATGGTATTATTGTGAGTGTTGGATGTAGCATTAAAAGCTTGTTTAAAATCGTAGCCAACACCAGCAATAAATTTGCGTTCAACACGTGAGGACTGTAGTCAAAATGGCTTTTTCAAAAAGCAGTTTGAAGCTTGCCGAAGGTTTGTAAGTCATTGGTGTAGTACTCTTCATGCTAGCATATAAAAGCTGAAACCTGTGCAAACATTTAATAGTAAATGTATTCGTTTTACTGCTCAGCCACTACAGGACCAGTTGACTGAAAGTACGGTTGTATGTTCTTCATTACTCTTCTGTGTCTCTACCAGCCAGGAGTGAGAGGTGAACCAGGTCCTAAAGGTATCTCTGGACCCAATGGTACATCTGGAGTACTAGGCGTTCCCGGTCCACCAGGAGCAATGGGGCTTCAAGGAGAACAAGGTGTTCCAGGATTAACCGGCAAAACTGGAGTCCCAGTGAGTATCTCTTCGTTGGCTCTTCTAGCTTGTTCTTAACTTGGAGAAGGGTCAAGGCCCTCTATGCAGTCAGGGTCTTGGATGTTGGGTGGTTCCTGTGTACATGGATTACTTTTACTTTATAAGCTCATCATACAATTTCCAATTTAGAGGATGTTGTGAAAAATTTGCATTTTTTGCACCTTTTAATTAAGTCTTGGACCACATATTCTGCATATGAACACTACCTAGTTTTCCAACATGACTTTGCCCAAAATGGAATGAATAAAACACTATAATATTACTTTGAAAATTGCTTAGTTATGGAAAACATGTTACCAGGGTCGTCTTTAAGGCAGGGCAAAAGGAGAAGCTGCCCCGGGCCCTGTCATTATTGAGGGGCCCAATGCAGCTGCCTCATACTTGCCAACTATCCCAGTTTAAATTCCCTTGTCCCTTGAAGTTTTAGTCCTTTGCCGTGTCCTTATATCTCAGTGTGGAGTGCTGCTAATAATGCTGCCCAGCACTATTGTTGTGTACAGATGACTCACCTGCAGACCCTGTGTTTACATGTAAATAACCGCCATTCATATGTAAATAACAGGAGCATTCATATATAAATAGCTGACGCAGAGAGCATTTATATGTTATCAAAGGCGGCATTCATATATAAATAAAGGCGGCATTCATATGTATATCATGCCCCTCTGCAGTGAGAAAATGATGTGCTGTAACCTCTAGCAACCAATCAGTAAGCAGTATTACTGTACAGTAATCTCTAGCAACCAATCAACAAGACAAAATCATGTGCTGTAACCTCTAGCAACTAATCAGTGAGCCGTAATGTGTGCTGTAACCTCTAGCAACCAATCAGTAAGTGGTATTGATATGCTGTAACCTCTGGCAACCAATCGCAATCACTGCCTGATCTGATACAGTAAGTCTAGTTGATATTTATTGTATATCTCAGAGCAGGTGTAGAGCAAAATTGCATGGGGGGGCCCAGGATTTTTTTTGCCCAGGGTCCAATCAACATTAAAGACGGCCCTGCATGTTACCCTGACCATACAGGGCAAAGCAACAGGTTCAATGTAATTATGGGCCCACCAGCAGATCCCAGATGGCCAACAGAGGTACAGAACAGAGAAGGGGAGATAAGTATAAGCAGCTGGTAGGGCCTTTATTAAAGGGAACCTGTATAGGCAAAGCACATGTTCTGCTTAAGCTGCCCAAATAGTAGGACACATTACTAATGATATGCTTTGGTTTCTAGGGCAAGCTGGCAAGCGAGCAGCGCATCCGGGAGTTGTGTGGTGGAATGATAAGTGGTGAGTCGTGGTCACGCAAAAGTTTGTTTTTGGTTTTTGCCCATCAGTGCGTCATTCTGCATTCAATATATTTATATTATTGGCCATATAGGTAGCCGGCTCAAAGCTCTGAAGCTTTTTGAAATGTTAAAAATAATCAGGAAAAGGGGGCCCTGAAATGGGGCCCCCTCTGCATAGTCAAGCAGGACAATTTGCCAGATAGTCACAAACAATGTGGCTTGTGTATCTGGCTCTAGTTTGATCTCAGCAGATTTTATTTTCTGAAAACCCATTTGGTCACTAGCAACCCATGTTCCCTATTTACCTAGAAGCCTGAAATTTCAAAAACATGAAAGGTTCATGTTCCTGAGCCCACACATAAGGTTGCACAATGCCTTAATTTCCATGATGGTTCTAATATTGCAAACTTTAAGTCCCCCCGGTTCTTAGCATAAATTAGTCCCCATCATTCATATTTTTCCCCATCACTGCTGTCTGACTTCAAAAACATCTGTATGCGTAGAGGCTACATATCAAATATCAATTTGCTGGGCAAACTGTATAATATTCTGCATTAATAGTGGACTGATTGTATTGCTCTTTGATGTCGTCTTCTGTTTTGGAAAATAACGGTTTACAATTTGTCTTCTCTATGTCTTCCTAGATCAAATTGCACAGCTAGCTGCTAATCTTAGAAGGCCTTTGGCTCCAGGGGCAGTTGGTCGACCAGGTTCTCCTGGACCACCTGGACCTCAAGGTGTCATTGGACAAGTTGGACATACTGGTTCTCGTGGACCTCCAGGATATAGAGGGCCACCTGGAGAACTGGGTCATTCTGGTCCCAGAGGTGAGGACATGCTGCTCATACACCTGTGTTTATTTTTACTTTGATTGGCCACATGAACAACACAACTGTCGCCATTTGTCAGTACCGCCTGTTATTATACCATACATAGTTTGGAGGGAGTACACGTACCATAAAAGATGCCCATGTTACACTATTAAAGTACAACTACTGGCAACTAAATACTCTGTAAACCTGTAAGGCAAATTTACACAGAGTTCCCAGTTAATTGTAACTGTCTGCTACGATTTTAGGTAACCTGGGTGACAAAGGAGACAAAGGACCTGTTGGAAGAGGCATCGATGGTCCACCTGGAGATCAAGGAGAACAAGGTATAACTATCACATTATTGGGACACATGTATCAGTCTTTATTCCATCTTCATCATGACTGGCACATCTCCGGCAGTCTGCTTTGTAGGGCACTTTCTTTATATATATACACCAATATACACCAAATTCAGAGCCACTACTCCCATAAATCTTCTAAAGCCCTTTTAACCTCTCCCATAAACCTCCAAGCACCCTGAGCTTCTCATTCAGCAAAATGTAAAAAAATATATTCTCAAGGAGCAACTCATTTTTATATGGCAACTATTTTTGCACATCATAAGAGCTTGTTATCCGTTGCATTGATATCAAAGACCATGGAATGAAGGTGGTAGGTCAACAACTTAATGTGAAGTGCACAGACATTAAAAAAGGACTTGGAACTTAAGCAAATTGGTGGTTTGTCCATAACACACCCCATAACAGTTAGTTAAAAAAAAATATTTATTTCAACTGATATAAGCAGCTAAATACATGCTTATATAAGGCCGGTAATGTGTATGCTTTGCAAAAGAAACACATTTGAGTGAGAGCTTGTAATAATGTGGTGAGTTTTCAGGGTGCAGTTTTTCCATACATGCTCAACTCAACGTCAATGCTGACCACTAACATGGAACAGTAACATGTAGGTGTGTTGGCTCAGGCGATAATAGCGCTTCTTATTTTGGTGGAGAACTTAAATTAGCTCTCCAAAGGTCAATTAATCTTTTGTAACATAAAATGTTCTACACATGGGATTTTCTTCAATATGAAAAAGGTGAGACTCTTCGCTTTAGCTGTATTATATAAATTCTAATTTAAGGCACTGGTAGTATGTTCTCACGCCACATCCACTGCCCTGGTAACTAACTCCCCGAGTTGGTGCTTAAAATAAACATATCTGGCTTTTATTATCATTTCTGCCTAGCCTGGGTGTCCAAACTTTAGCTTAAAAGCCCATTTGACCGCATCCGAATACAAGAAGCTGCAAAATAATACCTCAAGTCATCCTGAACCCTATTGACCACAAGGATAATAAGTTACAAATAAGATTCTAGTCCTCTAAAGCCATAGGAACACACCGATCGGCAAATTCAGTGGGTCAGCAAGCAAGTGGTCTGATCTATTCCCTTGAATCCCTGTATCAGCCTACTACACCAATGATCCAAAACATCATCTTAAGGCTACGCCACTGCAACATCCTTTGCTGTCTGCTAACACCATGAGCTACATCAATAATGACTATTAGGAGTCAGTGATCAGTTTATTACTACTCGTTGATTTACTTTTAATGTACTAAGTTTGAAGTTGAAAAGGCTGGCTACTAAAGCTAGGTCAGAGCTGGACTTTGGCTCAGGGGTTTAGAAGCTAGTCCACAGACCAGCTGAGATTTTGCAGTTGTTGGTTTGAATCCTGGTTTAGCTTTTTGACTTAATAATTTTTACTCCTGAAGTAGGAGAACAAACACACAAGCCACCGAGCAGAGGCAATTAGCTCAGAGGATAAGAGTGTTGACGAGGGTGCCATAGACACAAGTTCAAATCCATAAAGTGCTGTATCCCCCAAGAGCCTATTCATGAAAGCACTGTAGACCCAAGCTCAAATCTTTTCTCCAACCTTTATAAGACCATTATTGTTGCTGGGAACATGGTTATTGGATCAGCTGTTGCTAATTCCTCATTAGTTGGCCAATGCTCTATGTGACGTACAAAGACACGTGCATTATTAATTGATGAAGTTACTGATTATTTTACTAAATCTTGATTGAACAACTCTAAGTCCCAGGAAGAGCCGTGAGTCAGAGCTGTGGTCTGGCTTAGAGGTTGAGCAGCCAGCTAATGACCCTGCAGTAATTCTGATGTTGCAGGTTTGATTCCTGGCTCATCTAGTTGCATTTAATTTACTAACTCTTCATTTCCCATGTAATGTTCAAAGGACTGGCTTCTACAAGCCACCGCTCTTCTAGTGTGGAGGTTTAGCAGCCAGCCCATGGGCCAGTATAGATTTTGGAGTCGCCGGTTCGAATCTGGACTTATCTGTTTGATTCTTAGAAGATGTTGTGAAATAGGAGAACAAACACATGAAATGTTGAGCAGAGGCGAGTAGCTCAGAGGATAAGGGTATTGACCAGGGCGCCGTAAACCCAAGTTCAAATCCTTGAACATGCCTGTAGACCCCCAAGGACCAAGCAATGAAGGCATAGCAGATCCCCAGGGCCAATCCACTAAAGCATTGTAGACACCTGAGGGAAAAGTGCTGAAGACTCTGAGTGAAAGTCTGGAGGCCATGGACAACCCACCAGTCTGTAAATCTTGGAGGCTAACCCTGAGCTGTGCTATGGTGTAGGGGTTTAGTAGCCCTACGCCCTTCATAGAGGCTTTTTGGAGTTGCAGGTTCAAATCCCAAGTCTTCTATTAGAATTTGTGTTTAATTTACTCCTGAAATAGAAGAACGAACTCACAAAGCACTGAGCAGAGGCGAGTAGCTCAGAGGATAAGAGTGTTCACCCAGGACGCTGTTGACCCGAGTTCGAATGCATGAAGCATTGTAGTATCCGAGGGCGCATGCTTGAATGTGCTGTAGACCAATGGTCCTGCATGACCTTCAGGTTTGTGGTTCGAATCCCCATCCATTTATTAGAATGTCGATGATCATATTTAGCTTACTAAGTCTTGATTGACAATCCGGTGATGAGAAGACTGTTTGGCTCAGTGGTTTATTAGCCAACCCAAGGCCATCAAGCTGGTTTTGAGTTGCAGGTTCGATTCTTGGTTTCCTCTTTGAAATTTGAGACCTTGTTATAGTCCTGAAGTAGGAGAACGAACACATAAATGAATGAGCTGAGGCAAGTAGCTCAGAGGATAGGAGCGTTGACCCGAGTTTGAATGCATGAAGCATTGTTGTATCCGAGGGCGAATGCTTGCATGTGCTGTAGACCAATGGTCCGGCATGACCTTCAGGTTTGTGGTTCGAATCCCCATCTATTTATTAGAATGTCGATGATCATATTTAGCTTACTAAGTCTTGATTGACTGTCGTGGTGATGAGAACACTGTTTGGCTCAGTGGTTTAGCAGCATACCCAAGGCCATTAAGCTGTTTTTGAGTTGCAGGTTCGATTCTTGGTTTCCTCTTTGAAATTTGAGACCTTGTTAGAGTCCTGAAGTAGGAGAACAAACACATAAGTGATTGAGCAGAGTCAAGTAGCTCAGAGGATAAGAGCGTTGACCCAGGACGCTGTTGACCCGAGTTCGAATGCATGAAGCATTGTAGTATCCGAGTGCGAATGCTTGCATGTGCTGTAGACCAATGGTCCGGCATGACCTTCAGGTTTGTGGTTCGAATCCCCATCTATTTATTAGAATGTCGATGATCATATTTAGCTTACTAAGTCTTGATTGACTTTCCTGGTGATGAGAAGACTGTTTGGCTCAGTGGTTTAGCAGCCAACCCAAGGCCATCAAGCTGGATTTGAGTTGCAGGTTCGATTCTTGGTTTCCACTTTGAATTTTGAGACCTTGTTATAGTCCTGAAGTAGGAGAACGAACACATAAATGAATGAGCAGAGGCAAGTAGTTCAAAGGATAAGAGCGTTGACCCAGGACGCCGTAGACCCGAGTTCGAATCCATGAAGCATTGTAGACTCCACGGGCAAATGCTTGAAAACGCTATAGACCTCAAGCTCAAATCTCTGAGTGAAAGTCTGGATATTGGATGCTAATCTTCATTATTCGGCCAATTATGCCCTAAAGATTAATTGGTTGATTGATTAATTAATCATATTGGTGATCATTTATTTACCAAGTCTTGATATTTAAAGGGTTGGATGCTAAATCACTGATCCAAAGCTGATCTACAGTCCCTAAATGATAAAAGGAAAAAACATTCTAAGTCCCGATTTTCACCTACCTGGGTAAACCGCTCTTTAAAAATACAGTTGTCAAGAGATTAGTAAATTGGTTACTAAAGTGTTGATGTTCAAAGGGCTGGCTGCTGAACTCCAAGCCAGAGCTTTGTTCTGGTCTAGAGGTTTAGCAGCAAACCAATGGTCCAGCATGACCTTCAGGTTTGTGGTTCGAATCCCAATCCATTTATTAGAATGTTGATGATCATATTTAGCTTACTAGGTCTTAATTGACTTGGCTGGTGATGAGAAGACTGGTTGGCTCAGTGGTTTAGCAGCCAGCCCCATGGCCATCAAGCTGTTTTTGAGTGGCAGGTTCGATTCTTGGTTTCCTCTTTTAAATTTGAGACCTTGTTATAGACCTGAAGTAGTAGAACGAACACATAAATGAATGAGCAGAGGCAAGTAGCTCAGAGGATAGGAGCGTTGACACGAGTTCGAATGCATGAAGCATTGTTGTATCCGAGGGCGAATGCTTGCATGTGCTGTAGACCAATGGTCCAGCATGACCTTCAGGTTTGTGGTTCGAATCCCCATCTATTTATTAGAATGTCGATGATCATATTTAGCTTACTAAGTCTTGATTGACTGTAGTGGTGATGAGAAGACTGTTTGGCTCAGTGGTTTAGCAGCCAACCCAAGGCCATGAAGCTGTTTTTGAGTTGCAGGTTCGATTCTTGGTTTCCTCTTTGAAATTTGAGACCTTGTTATAGACCTGAAGTAGGAGAACGAACACCTTAGTGATTGAGCAGAGGCGAGTAGCTCAGAGGATAAGAGCGTTGACCCAAGACGCTGTTGACCCGAGTTCGAATGCATGAAGCATTGTAATATCCAAGGTCGAAAGCTTAAATGTGCTGTAGACCAATGGTCCTGCATGACCTTCAGGTTTGTGGTTCAAATCCCCATCCATTTATTAGAATGTCGATAATCATATTTAGCTTACTAAGTCTTGATTGACTTTCCTGGTGATGAGAACACTGTTTGGCTCAGTGGTTTAGCAGCCAACCCAAGGCCATGAAGCTGTTTTTGAGTTGCAGGTTCGATTCTTGGTTTCCTCTTTTGAATTTGAGACCTTGTTATAGTCCTGAAGTAGGAGAACGAACACATTAGTGATTGAGCAGAGGCGAGTAGCTCAGAGGATAAGAGTGCTGACCCAGGGCGCCGTAGACCCGAGTTCGAATCCACGTAAGCTCTGCAGACCCCCGAGGGCAAATACCTGAGAGCGCAGCAGACCCCCGAGGGCAAATACCTGAGAGCGCAGCAGACCCCCGAGGGCAAATACCTGAGAGCGCAGCAGACCCCCAAGGGCAAATACCTGAGAGCACAGCAGACCCCGAGCTCAAATCTCTGAGTGGAAGTCTGGAGGCCATGGACAACCCACCAGTCTGCTCCAGTCCCAGGTCCCCACAGGCCTGTAACATGTGTGGGCATCACATTAGGTTGTGGACACCCCGCCTCTTCGGTCCATGGTCTGTGACATCACTGCAACATATATAATAAGAATGGGCTGTCTTACCGGGGTAGCCCATTCAAAAAGCAGGGACTTAGGTTTTTATTGGCCTCACCCCCCCCCCAGGTGCTGTGCAGTACCTGGACCCCTTGATGGTGGGACAGGACAGTGGGTCAGAAACATTTCCCACTGCCGCATCCCACCATCAGGGGGCCTAGGCACTGCACAGCACAGCACCTGGAACACACCGCACCTTCCTTCAGAGGGATTCGAACCCAGGTCTCCAACAGACCAGCCATGGATCTAACCTTCTGAGCCACCAGCCATGCTCAAGCTCTAATGTGTTCAGTGTTCTATTTCAGATGTAAGCAGAAACACACAAAAAAAAAGTTATGTGCAGCACCTGGAACACCACAAGGCTCAACCTCTGAGGGATTTGAACTCAGGACTTCAGCTGACCAGTCAGAGGCCTTTACCCACTGAGCTACACCTATGCTCAAACATCAAGCTGGTCATTCTCCTATTTCAGACTGTGGTGGGATGGGATGGGGCAGTGGGAAATGTTTCTGACCCACTGTCCTGTCCCACCATCAAGGGGTCCAGGTACTGTACAGTACCTGGGGGGGGGTGAGGCCAATAAAAACCTAAGTCAGCATAAACTGACGAATAATAGATTTAAATTCAGGTCTCCGGCAACCCATGGAAAGCTATTGCATCAAAGTGACAACTTCATAAAATGAGAATTAACATCTCCAACAAGCAGCTCCCATGTTTCTTAGGTTGGGTTTATGGAGTATATTAGCAGTTAAATTAGAACAGTTACCCTCAAAACTATAACCTGCTTTCAAGAAATATATGGCATTCACTAACTAGAAAAGACAAAGTGAATCAAAACCAAGTCTCCATCACAATGATCATAGACTATACCCACCAAGCTTTCGTGACTACTCAGTCACATTGTATTTCACAAAGCACATTAAGGCCACAAATGAAAATCTCACAAACGAGTTATGGAAGGTTTTCGATTTAGGTCTTGGAACTATGAAAGGCAACAGCTTTTGTTCTATTTCAGAAGAACCCACAAAAAATAAAGCACCATTGGCATGTCAAACCTTGTCACTGGTTATGCATGTAGTGATTGTTAGCTCATGAGCCTCTCAAAAAGGATGTTTATTGGCACATATGGTAACAAACAAAGGTATAGGTACATATACAAAACTAGAACAGGCATTCCATAAAACATTGGAATTGTACAAACTTAAAGCGGGGGTTCACCCTAACAAAAAAAATTCTAACATTACAATGAGCTGACCTGTGTCACAGACAATAGGCATGGTCTTTTTTTTTCCCGTACATACCCTTTCATCGGTATTTTCCCCCTGTATTCCCTGCGGGAGTGGGTGTTCCTATTCACAGGGTAAGTGATTGACATTCTTCCGACCGGCGCATACAGCGCATCACAAGTTGCCGAAAGAAGCCGAACGTCGGTGCGCAGGTGCCGTATAGACCCGACCCGACGTTCGGCAACTCGTGACGCGCTGTATGCGCCGGTCAGAAGAACGTCATCACTTACCCTGTGAATAGAAACGCCCACTCCCATGGGGAATCCGGGGGGGGAAATACAGATAAAACGGTATGTACGGAAAAAAAGACCAGCCTATTGTCTGTGACACAGGTCAGCTCATTGTAATGTTAGAATTTTTTTTTTTAGGATGAACCCCCGCTTTAACTAATATATCCCTCTTGCATTCCACAAAACTAGCAAATAGTAAATATACAGCCAACCGGGCCGTAACATATCTCCCCCTGACAGACCAATACATAGGTGCGGTTGCAGACAGTTGTGCCTTCCACTTGTGACCTCCCATCACACCGCTTAAAGAAGCAGTCTGTCCATTACCAGTTCGAGCAGGGCCAACCCTGGGGTATTCAACCAAGGGGCCCACAGGAGCTCAAGTTTCCCCCGTCAGCCTATGTGTTGGTATATATATTTCTCCAGGCGCAAAGTAGCACCCATCTGCGTTTTCCATTCACCGAGCTTAGGAGACTCAACTGCCTTCCAATGATGGAGGATACATTTACAGGCCTGGAAGAGGGCTCTGCCAATGGCTTGCTTAGGATTATCCGTAGGAAGATTGTTTGACTGTAAACAGAATCCTTCTACAGTATCATGAGCATAGGAGATATAATGGTAATGGATAACACTCTTTTTTAATTTCCAGGTACCCAAGGAGCTGTTGGTGTAAGTGTAGATGGTCGGGATGGTTCCCACGGTGAGGCTGGTTACCCTGGAGAGCCTGGAAGACCTGGTGCTGTAGGAGCCCACGGTACCCCTGGAATATGCGACACCTCCGCTTGTCAAGGTGCCATGGCTGCAGAAAAATCAGGTTCCAGAAAGTCATAAACATGACAGTGAACTAAGAAAAGGAACTGTCTTTAATACAGCCCTCTTTCGTAAAGCAAGACCTTCCCAAGCATTCAGAGAGGGTGGGTTTGTATCATATCCCCAAAACGAATGGTGGAGGACCAACATCAATACATCAACTCCATAAAACAGGAGAACATTTGATTAAAGTACCTTAGGTGATGATTTTATTTTGTTTATACATTAACTATAACCCCCTTTCCCCTGAAACCTACATTTATTTGTTACCTCTTGGAAACCCCCTCAACTTTAGCGTTCTTTTTTTTTTTCCTTCTGTGCTTGGCTTGCTCATCCCAAGTTCACAGGCCCGTGACAATAAGCCTACCATCCAGACTAGCCAGGCCAAGCACATCCAATCCTCTCACAGCCTTGCCTTGCTAGAGGTAAGTGTACATAGAAAACTTTCCACAGAAGACAATCTGGATATTCCACTGTTATTTTTTTTCACCTCCGTCAACTTTCGGTGAAATCAGACACTCTGGTGTGACTGCCGTGTTGTAATAACTGTTCCCGAAAAAACCTAGATGCGTACTGTAAAAAAAAAATGTCTTGTAAAAAATAAAGAATTGTTTTTTTTAAAACCATGATTTTTTAAAACACGTCCTGTTTTCGCGTACCGCGGACAAATAAACGGCTGCAAACAATGTGAATATCGGTGATTGAAATTTAGTATTTATTTTGGTGACTTTTGTGTACAATGAAAGCTGTTGCACCGTCTGTTGTAAGAATGAAATAAAGCCACTTTCACCACACGGAAATCCATCAAGACATCTTTGCAATTTATTGACAACTCAAAACTTTACTACAGGGGTACAGGCTTGTGAAAAATGCCCTAAACAACAAAAAGGGCGCCGTAGCTAAAAAAAAGATAAATATGTAATATAATAAATAATATAATAAAATATGTCTTTGAAAAACACTGCTGTTCTTTCATTAAGAAGATGTAGATTAGATGTCGTCTCTGAAATTTCAGTTCATGGGTGGAGGATCCAATCCAGCACCAGTCAGTGCAAAGCGAAACACCACCACACTGGTAAAGGGAACCGGTCATGAAAAAAATACAGGTGGAAGGGGGTTGGTTGTCAGTGATAACCTTCTTTGGAAACCCGGTGGCTTCAATGCTTCGTAAATGACTGACCCTTGAAGTCATACATTTAGATGTCCTTATCTGTGGGTCTTCTAGCAGTTGTGGCTGAAATTTTAGTTGCTCTACCTGACCGTGGTTTGGTTTCAACAGAACCAACCCCTCATTTTCCACTTCTTGATTAGGGATGAGCTTTGAGTTCGAGTCAAACTCATGTTCGACTCGAACATTGCCTGTTCGCCGAACAGCGAAGAATTTGGGGTGTTCGCGGCAAATTCGAAAAGCTGCAGAACACCCTGGAATAGTCTATGGGAGAAATCTAAAGTGATAATTTCAAAGGCTTATATGTAAATTATTGTCAAAAAAAGTGTGTGGGGACCTGGGTCATGCCCCAGGGGATATATATCAATGCAAAAAATACCGTTTTTTCGGGAGCAGTGATTGTAATAATGCTTAAAGTGAAACAATAAAAGTGAAATATTTCTTTAAATTTTGTACTTGGGGGGTGTATAGTATGCCTGTAAAGCAGAGCTTGTTTCCCGTGCTTAGAACTGTCCCTGCACAAAGTGTCATTTCTGAAGGATAAAAAGTCATTTAAAATCACTGCTCCCAAAAAAACTGAAGTTTTTTAAACTTTTTTTTTTGCATCGATACATGTCCCCAGGTGCAGGACCCGGGTCTCCAAACACTTTTTAGGACAAAAACTTGCATATTAGCCTTTAAAATTAGCACTTCAAACGTTTGAGTTCCATAGACTTTAATGGGGTTCTAAAGTTCACACAAACCTTTGGTCTGTTCGCAGGTTCTGGTGCGAACCGAACTGGGGGGGGGGGGGGGGATGTTCGGCTCATCCCTATTCTTGATTAGAGTTTAAACACTTGCATTCTTGATTCCTTGGATATCCTTTATATCCCTTTCCTGTTTTATACAGTACCTTTTTCCGCAGATCCTTTGACAATTCTTTTGCTTTCCCCATGACTCAGAATCCAGAAACATCAGTGCAGCACTGGATGAAAGATGCAAGGGTCTGTCAGAAAACCAGAAACACATTGACCTTTTATACACACACACTAATTACAAGCAAACAGATCACAGGTGAGGATGGTTACCTTCAATAGCCATTCAAACCCCTTTGTGCCAACTTGTGTGCATGTTATCAGGCCAAAATCACCAGGGTATGTAAACCTTTGATCAGGTTCATTTGGGTAGTTTCTGTTGTCGATATGATTTAAAAAGTGTAAACACAGTTGATTGATAATAAATTGCCAAACACCAACCATGAGTGAAAGAAAAGTTTTTGTGTTATTCATATTCTCTGAAAAATGGCCAAGAAATCATAAATTCTGCCAGGGTGTGTAAACATATGAGCACAGCTGTATTTACAAAACAGGTTTAAATTCTAACCAAAACTAGAAAATAAAATACAAAAATTTAGCTATACTTGAAACCTTTATGTTTACATGATAGAATCCTAACTGTTAATACACGTGGTTGTGCCGGCTCTGCTCCTGCGCGGGGCACTGTAATGACGGAGAGTATTTTCACGTTTGGGTCACGTGACATCCGGCAGTCAGGTGGTGTCTGAGATTTGCTGGACAGCTCTCAAAGTTTCTTATTAGTTGCCTTTGTGGTTCCATGGTAAGTGCTTTCAAATGCCTGCAAGGTAACACAAAAGAGTACAATAAATAATAAAAAAAAATATATATTTCTTTTGCTACAAACATTTTTATATGACTTAATAACAGGACAACAATAAAAATGATAATACTTCTCAAGCTCTTGTGTTCTCCTGCCAGGGCCCAGACATAAAGAGAAATGATATCTCTAGCTCAGTGCATGGGCCTGGGAATGGCGTTGGGAGTACAGACCTCAGCATCAGATACAAAATGCGAACCGCTCTGGGCAGGCCAGGGAAGTGTAAAGAAAGATAAAAAAAAACAAAAAAACAAGCATTTATGTGGCAGCAAAAACCCTCCTCAAAAAACTGAGCGCTTATCTGCATGATTACTCCCTAAGAATAAATCCCCCCACCCCCAGTAAATCCCCCAAATAAGACCTACCCCGAGAATAAGACCTGGTGCTATTTTCCAGGAGGGCTGCAATATAAGCCCTACCCTGAAAATAATCCCTAGTTTAAAATGCTTGTAAAATCCTATAATCCTCTCTATTACAGTATTATATAATGTACAATGTGTGTGTTTCTGTAATATAATTGCGGCATGAGAGCTCCGGCGGGTCCCAGAAGCGCAGAGCGGTGATATAACTAAGGTATTTGGCACAATTATATTACAGAAACACACATTGTACATTATATAATACAGTGGATTATATGATTTTACAAGCATTTTAACTCGCACTGGGGATTCCTGACAGGCAGGAAGGGGGAGGGGGAGAGAAGACAGCACATTACATGGTAAAACCTACCCTGAAAATAAGTCCTACTGTGCCTTTTGTTGCCAAAATTAATATAAGACCCAGGCTTATTTTCGGGAAAACACAGTAGCACAAATCTTCTACCCCTAAAACTTCCCCTCCAAGTATACATCCCCTTCCCCCACTCCAAATTCCCCCTGATCCCCCCTCCTACAACATATTCCCCCTCCCCAATTTTTCCCAACTAGCACAAAATAACCCCTCCCCCCAATCATCCCTACTACCACAAATCATCCCTCCCCCCAAAAAAAAATCGCCCCTAGCACAATTGCACCCCCCCCCCTCACAACACACACACGCACACGCACTTTCTACCATACCACCTCTTCTAGCACAAAAAACCCAACTCCCCCCTCCTAGCACAAATCCCCTTCCTCTACCTCTACCCCCCTCCCAACACAGATCCCATTAAATCACCACTCCTAGCACACACACACACACATTTCCCCTCCTAGAACAATTGCTACCCCATGCCACCCTTCAAATACAAATCCACTCCCCTCCTATCTCCTCAGGAAACCCTGCCACCTCACATGATACCGCAGTGCCCAGGGCAGCCGCCCATCCTGCCCACCTCTTGTTCCGGTGTCTTGTCGAGCTGGTTCCTCCATCGGACAGGTTCCTGCCTCGACTGCGCAAGCGCGGCCAGGTGAGGCGCATGTGCAGTAGGAGGCCACAGAAATCTTTGAGCCTCAACAGCTGAGTGTCAGCTGTAGACGAGCTCGCTCCAGATGCCTGATTATTTACACTTGGAAATACACGCCGCTCTATAGTACACGCCGCTCTATACAGCAAGGGGTGGATGTGAGACGTGCATTTTATTGAGAAAACCATCCCCCAAAAAAGGACTGCTCAATATCACATCCACCCCTTGCTGTATAGAGCGGCGTGTATAACCAATCAAAAAAGCACTGCTCAATATCACATCCGCCCCTTGCTGTATAGAGCGCTGTGTATAACCAAGCATCAACGGCATTTATAACCAGGCAGGCGGGAGCGAGCACACCTACAGCGGACGAACAGCTGTTCCCGCTCTGAGATTTCTGTCGGCTCGGATTGCGCCTGCGCAGTCAAGAGGGAACCATATCGATAGGAGGAACCAGCTCGGCAGAACACACACCCTGGGTTTAGATCTGCTTAAACTAGGAGGGAGTCTACCATAGCATGGAAAAAGTTTGTGTGTGTCTTTCCTTTAACATCTGAAATATAAGTCCCATTTTAAGATGAACTTCAAGCAGAAAAAGTCAAAATAAATATTAAATGTATTTTATAATAGCAATGTATGTAAACGTGAGCTGGTGTCATCCTTCTGCCTTCCCATATAGAGCTGTGTTTATACTGGGAGAAGGAGAAGCAGCACAAGTTATGCTACAGTGCTCTTCTGCAAACAAGGAACACGCTAATAGGAGGAGAGAACAGAGTGATGGAGGGATGAGCTCATCAATCTACTGCTTCTCCTTTCACTGCACAGTCACAGACTGAGGGAAGGATAGGACCTGTAGATGTTACTGAACTGCAGTAGATAAAAATCAAGTTCCCTCTAGTGCTGGACAGGGTTGTGCTGTGTGCCAGAGTGTAAATCTCAGGACAGGATGGAGAGAAATAGAAATCCCTTGGCATATAAACCAGGTATGTTTATGTATGTATTTCATCTGTGTACAGAAGTTTAGAGTAAAAGTAAATTACAGTTCAGTGTCACACAGTCATACATAAACTCAGGGCTGCTGTTAGGCGGTACAGAGCCCCGTGAGTTCTATCTGACAGGGCCCCGCCCTCTTTTTTTCTTACAGCCTTTATGGAAGGACCTTTGGTGAAACGTCAGGGGTCTAAACTGACCCATGATGGCTCCCATTTGAATCAGAGAAAGGGACTGAGGACAGAGATTTCCCAGACCTTTTCTCTGTAGCCTCAGCTGCACTGGACAGTGAACAAATGGGAAGCGCTCTGAGGCTCCCTGTTCATTCACAGACGGATGCATAGTAAACACAATTTACTATGCTTCAGTGATGAATAGACACAATGCGTGATCGGTGCCAACCGCTCACGGTGTCAATTCAGGAAAGGTAGAGGCTGGTAAATAGGACATATTTGCTGCGCACACCCCCTCTCTATCCTGAAACATGCCTCTGTGTGCCTTAAGCAGCTGCTGGCGGCGGAGGAGAGAAGCAAAGATGGAAACGCTGCAGGGGAGGGGGCCACAGAGGATGGGGGCATGGACAGCAGGGGGGTGGGGATGCAGATACTCATCTCCCTGCAGTGCAGCCAAAGGAAGAACAGGGAGAAGAAGGCAGAGCTGCAGGGGGAGCCACAAGAGTTGGCAATAAGGCACTACAACAATCGTGCCCGGGCCCCCCCTTTTGAACTGGTGGGGCCTGGGCCCGATACAGGAGGGCTGGCTGTACTGCCTACACTATATGGCTAAAACTCTGTGGACGCCCCTCCATATTATTGAGTCCACAGGTTTCTAGTGAAGGGTACTATTAGGCCGGGTTCACACTGGTACGACAAACGCTCCTACATTGGAAGCTCATGTCTCATGACGTGTGAAAATCAATGTTTCCCTATGGGAACTGTTTTAACTGGTCCGACACAAGTCGGCCCGACTTTGAAAATGCTCCCTGTACTACTTTGGTCCGACTTTGATCCTACGTTAGTCAACTAAATATCACTGAAGTCGGATCAAAGTCGGATCGCCGTCTTAACGGCTCATACTTTGGCATGGGACTTGTGCTCTGATGATCTTGAAGGGGAACTCCACACCAAATAAAAAACGGCATTAGTTCCCCCTCCAAGCGCATACCAGGCCCTCTGGTCTGGTACGGATTTTTACATTTTGTGTAGAGTTCCCCCTAAAGATTCATACCAGACACAGTGCCTGGTATTGTCGGAGAGCAAAGTCTGATCCCTGTTCACTGAAGTCGGACACATGTCGGACTTCAAGTCGCAGGGCAAAGTCAGATCAGAAGTGGTACAACTGTCGTACCAATATGAACCCGGCCTTAATGCTACAAGATATTATTTTTAGACTTTTTGTGTACTGCCAACATTGTTCAGTAACAGTTTAGGGGGAGCCCCTTTTCTGTTGGCGTATGACTGTGTCTCTCCAGCTCCATAAGGACATGGTGTTATGATGACTTATTTGGTCTAACATCAGTACCTGACCTCACAAGTGTTCTTTTGGCTAAATGAGTTCCCCCAAGCACACTCCAAAATTCTCTGTAAATCCTCCCCAGAAGAGCAAAAGCTATTAAAGGAGCCATCAGGGCCGATCCTAGGCAGGGTGCACATGGTGCTTTGCACCCTGGCACCTGCAGAGGTGGGGGTGCCAAAGTTCTCCCCTCCCTCCTTCTCTACTTGTTTGTGTCCATCCAGAACTAGTGTTCTGAGCATAGGTGTGTGTCCGTCCAGAACTGATGTGTCTCTGACCATCTCCTGTACTATGTATGTAGCCTCCGACAATCTCCTGTACTGTGTCTGCAGTCTCTGATCATCTCCTGTACTGTGTCTGCAGTCTCTGATCATCTCCTGTACTGTGTCTGCAGTCTCTGATCATCTCCTGTACTGTGTCTGCAGTCTCTGATCATCTCCTGTACTGTGTCTGCAGTCTCTGATCATCTCCTGTACTGTGTCTGCAGTCTCTGATCATCTCCTGTACTGTGTCTGCAGTCTCTGATCATCTCCTGTACTGTGTCTGCAGTCTCTGATCATCTCCTGTACTGTGTCTGCAGTCTCTGATCATCTCCTGTACTGTGTCTGCAGTCTCTGATCATCTCCTGTACTGTGTCTGCAGTCTCTGATCATCTCTTGTACTGTGTCTGCAGTCTCTGATCATCTCCTGTACTGTGTCTGCAGTCTCTGATCATCTCCTGTACTGTGTCTGCAGTCTCTGATCATCTCCTGTACTGTGTCTGCAGTCTCTGATCATCTCTTGTACTGTGTCTGCAGTCTCTGATCATCTCCTGTACTGTGTCTGCAGTCTCTGATCATCTCCTGTACTGTGTCTGCAGTCTCTGATCATCTCCTGTACTGTGTCTGCAGTCTCTGATCATCTCCTGTACTGTGTCTGCAGTCTCTGACCATCTCCTGTACTGTGTCTGCAGTCTCTGACCATCTCCTGTACTGTGTCTGCAGTCTCTGATCATCTCCTGTATTATGTCAGTAGTCTCTGATCGTCTCCTGTACTATGTCTGAAGTCTCTGATCGTCTCCTGTACTATGTTTACAATCTCTGACCATCTCCTGTATCATGTCTGTAGTATGTCTGGGGCTCTTTCTAACAGACTCTCTAACAGAAGCCCTCTCTGTGTCTATCACAGAGGCCCCCCTCCAGGTCCCAATAAAGTACTCTGCTTCTCTTCCTGTATTTTCTTTATTGTTAAGAGATAATGTAAGGATCCCAGGGTAATTGTGACTTTGTGGAGGAGCATCTCTGTGGTTGAGTCATTGCCATAGAAACATTTGTAAAGGGGAGGAGTTAGTAAAACAACCACGCCCATGTGGGGGTGCCAGAAATGTTTCTGCACCCAGGCACCTGTGGCCCTAGGATCGGCCCTGGGGGCCATCACCATACTAATGGCTGTGGTTTTGGAAAGGAATTTCCAACACGTTCATATAGGTGTGATGGTTAGGTGTCCACATTGCTTTTTGGTCATATAGTGTAAGATAAGTGTAAAGTTCTGTACCTTTTGCAGGGAATCCTGATGCTGCTCTTGGGTGTATTTCAGAAAGCTCTCTGCCCACTTTGATGTTGCGGCTTTATCCATACTTGTGTTACCAAAGGGAAGGCACAGCTTCATCTCATCCCAGTACATCCATATCCTATGCCTGGAAGGAAAGACAACAGCTTTTATGAGTAGCTCAAATACACTAAACCTTCCCAACAATTACACTACGACGAGCAGAGAAAAATGAAGTTCAATGATTCCGAGCATTTTTTCAAATTGATTCCGAGCATTCGTAGGATTTGTGTGCATTGGAATTGGCTACAGACGATCGGAATTTCCGACAAGAACTTTTGTTGTCGGGAAAAATTGAGAACCAGCTCTCAGACATTTGTTGTCGGAAATTCCGACAGCAAATGTCAGATGGAGCCTACACACAGTTGATATCTGACCAAAAGCTCACATTGAACATTTGTTGTCGGAAACCACGTACACACAGTCTGAATTTCCGACAACAAATGTTCAATTTGAGCTTTTGGTCGGATATTCCAACCGTGTGTAGGTTCCATCGGACATTTGCTGTGGGAATTTCCGACAACAAATGTTTGACAGCTGGTTCTCAATTTTTCCAACAACAAAATTCTTGTCGGAAATCGAGCCAACATTTCGTCGGTAAAAAAATCCACGGTTTTGTTGTTGGAATGTCCGATCGTGTGTACGCAGCATAAGACCCCATACACACTATAATGCCGTGTACACACAACCGTTTTTTGGGTTGTAAAAAAATTAGTTTTTAAGGTCTAGAAAAAACGTTCGTGAAAAAAAAAATGCTCTAGAAAAGCGTGGTGATGTACAACACGTACGACGGCACTATAAAGGGGAAGTTCCATGCGGATGGCGCCACCCTTTGGGCTGCTTTAGCTGATTTTGTGTTAGTAAAAGACGATGTACGCTTTTTAGCCTGTTATAACGTGATGAATGTGCTTACCCCATTACGAACGCTAGTTTTACCAGAACGAGCGCCCCCGTCTCATAACTTCCTGCTGAGCATGTGCGTTTTTTTCACGTTGTTAAAGCCCACACACGACCATTTTTTACAACCTTAAAAAATGACGTGAAAAAATAGAGCATGTTCGAAATTTTTAATGCCCATTTTTTACATCGTGAAAAATGCTCTGGAGCCCACACAAAAAGATTTTTTTTTACAACCCGAAAGATGGTCGTGTGTACGCGGCATTCGATTTTCTTAAGATCTTTGTCTTCAGAGTTACCAAAACCATGTAGTACAAGGGCCTGCCTGATTGCCTACAAATTGAAACTCTTAAGGTTTGACCTCATATTATATGGTTTCGGTAAATGTGTGTATGGGGTCTAAGTCCAGCCAGAAATGTTTTCCAATTTGGATACATTAATTAGCACTCGTTAACATTTATGACAGCACAGGATCGTAGATGTAACTATAATCATAGGCTACTATGGAGGCCTGTTGGGGTTCTCAAATGGTTGACCCCACTCTCTTCCCTCCATGCTCTATTCCAGGGATCTACAAGCTACGGCCCTTCAGCTGTTGCCGAACTACACATCCCATGAGGCATTGTAAAAGTCTGACATTCACAGACATGACTAGGCATGATGGGAATTGTAGTTCCTGAACAACTGTAGGGCCCTAGTTTGAAGATCCTTGCTCTATTCATTACCTCCTACAGCTTTTAAACTGTTCAGAGGGTAAATCAGGGTCTTTAGAGGGTTTTCAGTCATTCAAGCAGCTTTGCAAAGCAAGCATATGCATGATGTGACTGTCCTCAGTTTAACACTGACCCCCCCCCCCCCCCGTAATGCTTTGCGTCTTTCCAATGTTAATGGAAACCCATAATGGTTATGTCTACAGTACAACTTGATAAGTTGTATACATAATAGTAAATAAAAGTATAAGGTGGACACCCAGTGCAGGTCACGTTGTATTACCTCATGGGGTTCCCTATAGAGCCCTATGATTTGTAGATACTCCCATGCTCTTGAGCTAGCCAACGTGTACATAAAAAAAGTTCAAGTTTTGGTGTAGAGTAATGTGTGTGTATAATTTCGGAGTTGTGTGTACAGTTATGTACAGAATACTGGTCTACACAGAACATTCCATGTACCTGCAACCATGGTGAGAATTCAGTTCTGAACATATCCAGGGGTTATATTGGCTAGTTATACATAAGGGATTGTATAGACTAGTGGTCCTCCTCCCAGGCCTGTAGCCAGCTGGAGTTCTCCTAAACCTACCATAGTACCTCCCAACTCCCATAGTGTTCCAGAAATTCCCATAATTGCCCATAGTGCATGCATCCCCTCCCCCCCCCACGGGTGCCCCAAGGCCTTTAAAAGCCCTCAGGTCCATATTGCCCCCCAAAATCCCACAGTGCCCCCACTCTCCTACAGTGTTCTTCAGCCTGCTGCAAATCGATCCTCTGGCCCCCATTAGTACCTTCAACCCCCATTTATGTGCCTCCCAGCATCCCACAGTGTGCCCTAGCTCCTGCAGTGCATTCCAGTCTTCCACAGTGCCCCTGCAAAGCCCCTAGCCTCTTGGAGAGACCCCCAACCTCGTCCAGAAAACTCTAGAGTACTACCAAGCCTGCTGAAGAGTTTTCCTAAGTCCCTTCAGAGCCCCCATCTCCCCCCACAGAGGCACAACTTCCATAGTGCCCCAAACTTCCCATAATTGCCCACAGTGGCTGCATCCCTCCACAGTGCCCCCAGGCCCCTAATAGCCCTCAGGACCATACTGCCCCCTAAGCTCCCACAGTGCCCCTATTCTCGTACAGTGCTCTCCAGCCTGCTGCAAATCGATCCTCTGGCCCCCATTAGTAGCTTCAACCCCCATTTGTGTCCCACTGTGCCTCCCAGCATCCCGCAGTGTGTCCTAGCTCCTGCAGTGAGTTCCAGTCTAACACAGTGCCCCTGCAAAGAACCCAAGCCATCTGGAAAGACCCCCAACCCCCTCCAGAAAACTCTAGAGTACTACCAAGCCTTCTGCAGAGTCCCCCTAAGTCCCTTCAGAGCCCCAATCTCCTACCACAGAGGCACAACTTCCATAGTGCCCCGAACTTCCCATAATTGCCAACAATGCCTGAATCCCTCCAGAGTGCCCCTGCAAAGAACCCAAGCCACCTGGAAAGACCCCCAACCCCCTCCAGAAAACTCTAGAGTACTACCAAGCCTGCTGCAGAGTTCCCCATAATTCCCTTCAGAGCCCCCATCTCCCCCCACAGAGACACATAGGTCCATCTGGAGCCTTCCAACATTTCCATACTTTTATTGTGCGAGTATTAACTTTTTTTTTTCACTTTTGGGGCATGGAAGGTTTTAGAAGAATTTACCAGGGCCTGGTCACAATAAGATTGGAAACCACTGGTGTAGACAGCAATTTCAGCATGCTTTCAAGGTAATTCAGCTTCAATTTGACATGCTTTTGAGATCCTCATTAGCTGTTTCTAACCTCTTACTGAGCTTTGTTTACCTTCCCATTGACGTGCATTATAGAAAGGTAGCTAGTTCTGCCACAAACACCCATGTACACAAATCATTAAAGGTGTAAGAAATAAATAAGACAATAAAATAACATTTAATCCCAAGAAACACATTGCTCTCTCCAAATGAAAGTTAGTATTGACAGCAATGGATTCCATAGAACGCCCTAAATATCTAAAATGCAGGACACCAAAGGTGAAAATGGCCTGCAATGGCATTACTTTAACCCCTTTGCTGCTGTGCCAACTTTTATGACAGCACTGGGAGGTGACAGGTCCTCTTTATGGAAACACCGGTCTCCCCTGCCCTCTGTTACATCTGATCAAGCACAGACTGTGCTCATAGCTGAGCTCTTCTGAACTTAAAGGGTTTGTAAAGGAAACATTTTTTTTTTATCTTAATAGTTTCCTTTACCTTAATGCAGTGCTGTTTTCATGTCCTCATTGTTCGGTTTTTTTTTTCTCTCAAGTTGCTGTAATTCTTCTCTGATCTCCACACTTCCTGGTTGTCTGTTTCCTGATGACCACAGTGCTGGGAGCTTTCTCTCTGTGGTCACTAACTTCAAGGAAATGTGATTACTGAGTCTCTAGTTTCTAGTTTTGCTTTCCAAACCATCACTGCCCTCTATTGGCTCTGTAAGGCAGAGAGGCAGGAAACAACATGCAAAAAAAAAAACTAGAAACTGTAGGTACATTATATGATTGATCTTTATCTATTTTTAATCGTTTTTTAAAAGGAATCAGTTAACTATTATGTCTCTATACCCTGTAAACAGTCATTTCAGATATTTTTTTTACAACTCCTTTAAGAGGACACAGACAGCAAAACATAACCCTTCTCTGCTCTATCTCAGACAAGCCAAGAACAGCACAGACACCAGGGGGTTGTGTGATCTCTAAACTGGCATATCAGTCATCAGTAATGGACACTTGGCACAAAAGTAACAGCAAATCTCACCTTTAACTTTACTCCAGACCTGCTCAGGTATTAGTAGGTTAGTTGAGCTTCTGCTCTTCTGCTGGTAACAATGACAGGAGTTCCTATGAAGTGACATGTCTTGGTACTTGGTGCCACCATCATGGGGCAGGAGGGTCTACAGCTGCAGGAGGCCTGAAAACAGGAAAAGACAACGTAAAGGCCGTTCAAGGAAAATACAGAAAAAAACTGCAATGAATCAAAGGTCTTGTTTTCCTAGGAGAAACCAAACCTGATTGGTAATAGCATAACATATCACTGCAGGGGTGGATTACCTGTGTGTGTGGGAGGAACCAGCGTTGTCAGGAGGGCTGATGCAGAGAAAACGGAAACTGGTGTTATCTGAACCTTCACTTTTCACCAGAGAGCCATGCCTGAGAGCTGGGCTTCAATGTGGGGAGGATGGATGGTGGACGTTGGTCACAAGGCTAGAAGAGAAATACAAAAAACATTTAGACAACCAAATTTCAGAAGGCAGAACTGTGACATCATTAATGACTGTACAGACTGTGTAAAATATTTAAATTACCTAGAAGACCAAAAGACCCAAATGTACCTTGATATATATACGCGTGTGTGTATTGATTTCCTCTTTTTTCGTGTGTATTGATGCAGACAAGTGAGACCTGTTTCTCTTAGACTACCCCTGCGTGTGTCCTGATGAAGCAAACCAGTGAAATGCGTTGATGTACAGTATTTTACATGATGCAACAACATACTTTTATAGTATCATGTTGTCTATATTTCACACATATATAAACACATGTTTTTAAGCTTCATGTTTTTGCTTTAGGCAAATTATTTTTCATGTGGTCTACAATGCCTCTAAAGTTCGAACCTTAAGGTTTTCCCTTTCCCTCCTATCTCCAATTATTACGGATGTGGCAATATAAGTGATCCCAACTCTTATAAATAACACACAACCACATAACAGAAATTAACACTGTATGATCAATATCAAAACGGAAAAAAATACTGATTACTCACTTGCTAGATGAATCCTTTGTCTTCTGATCCCCAGACCCCCTCAGACTGGATTCTGTAAAATCTTTCCTCTGAATGTACACAAACAATGCATTTCAGTCTGGAATCAGATGTGAGCTACTGTATATTTTTGTCTTTCACATCCATTCTAGTGGTGATGCCATCCTTCCTCAATTGTAGAGTGCACTGCCCTGAGGATCGTTTTCACACTCTTTGGTAGCTGTGCAATAAAATGCATGCTAGGTTCACTCTTATCTCCTAAATGCCAAAACCAGGGTTCATGCAGAGTTTAGGTATCAGCACCAGTTGGTATAGTGTAGGGGAAGCTGCTTTGGCTTGTTAGGTTGATAGACTGGTACCAAGGAATATCAGAGGAACTACTGACCAGGATAAAAACTGCCCTAACAGTGGCCTCCATTCCACATCTTTAGGCTTTGCCAGCCCTTTGGAAGAGTCTGAGGACAATATTTACCCAATAGAGAATGTGCCTTCAAAAGAGTCTGAGGACTTAGATTTTTTTATCCTCAGGTTCTTCTAATGGGCTGATATGAGGACAAAATATATCCACTTGAGATCTTCAACTAAAACAGCCAACACTAACCCCAAATACTAAAACAGTGGTCTTTCATCAACACAAATTCCACTTACCAAATCAACCAATATCTACAATATCTACCCAATGAAGGTTGGGCCTTTAGAAGAGACAGAGGACAATATTTACCCAATGGCAGTTGGCCTTTAGAAGAGTCTAAGGAAAATATCTACCAAATAGAAACTGGCCCTTTAGAAGGGCCTCAGGAAAATATCTACCCTATAGAGGTCTGTCCTTTAGAAGAGTCTGAGGAAAATATCTACCCAATTGACGTCGGTCTTAAGAAGAGCCTGAGGACAATATCTACCCAATGGAGGTGCGCCCTTTAGAAGTGTCTTAGGACTATATTTACCCAATAGAGACAAAATCTATCCACTTGAGATCTTCAACTAAAATACCTAACACTAATCCCAAATACCAAAACAGCGGTCTTTCATCAACACAAATTCCACTGACCAAATCAATTTCATCAAATATAATTACCTACGAGCAATAAATTCTGCACACCAAAGAGCCAGAATGTTAAATATGACCAATCGTGAGACTACAAAACACTGCAATCTAAAAAACATGATGGAACATCTAAGTGCCAACTACAATGGGAAGGTCTGAGAAACTATAGAGTTAAAACCTAAGTACATGCAATCCACAATAGGAGCGCACTAAGAACCAAATTTAGGAATTTCATCTCTTGTGAAGCTACATATGTATTATATGCACTACAATGCCCATGTGGCCTCCAATATATTGGTTGCACTGAAAACCTAGGAAGGAAAGGAAAGAAACACATAGCAGAGTATACATAACATTGAAATAGGTTAAAAAAAAATATATTATTTGTGTCATTAGTTTACATGAATAAAATATATCTTTTTTTTATATACTGTATATTTGATATATCAGGGTGCCCATGTTGACCCATGCTTTTGGCCAAAAGCACTTACAATGGGTACGTGAGCATTAGAACTGGACGACAGAGGAAGATGGTAGCCTTGTCTGATGAATCATGTCATCATCTGAATGGCTGGGTGCGTATGCATTACTTTCCCAGGGAAGAGATGGCACCAGCAATAGATGTAGTAGAAGATTGCTATCTGGCGTGATCTGCTATTGACGGCGTGGTGCCAGATACCACAGCATACATTTGGAGGTCTAGTGGAGCCCATGTCTTGACAGGTCAGGGCTTATTGCAGCAAAAGGGGCACCTAATCAATCTTAGGTGGTTATAATATGGTAGGTGGTCATAAAGTTAAGGCTGACTGGTGTATATGTTTTTATTTTTTTATATATGAATATGGGGGGTTGAGTATATACTTACTTGGGATGGGTATTATATTAAAGCTCAAAACAAAGTTTTGAGTGTGTACTGTATATACTCTATGATTATATTGTTTATGGCCCCGGGGACACTGCAGGAACACCTTCGCAACGTGCAGTCATTTACACATGAGGGCGTATATTAGAATGGTTGCGTCGTACAGCCAATCCCAGGATGACGATGGAATGACGATGGAATGACGAAACGGGTTGGCACATGGCTGTACGTCAACCGAAAGTGACACCACACGTAACATCAAAAGTGATATCTGTTTGGTAGATCGACATTGGTGGGGTGAGACACGGAGCTGTTGGCTTGGGTCCGCCGCACCCATGATATGCCTGATTCTCTATACCCATGCGATTTATAGTTTGACCAAATGTGAGTGCAATTACCTGTGGATCTGTTTTATGGTGTTTTAATAAATTGTATCAGATGTTATTTGCACTATTGCCAAGCATAAGAATGTGAGGCAATTATTGCTGGTGAGTGTATTGCCTATGGGGAGTGGTGACATGCGTTGTGGAGTGGATATCTTCCATTTTTGATCTTGCATGGATTTGCGGTTCTGCTGTTCCGTTTGTGGACATATTTGATTATGATATTTGCACCTTTTGTATCACTGGGTGTTTTTTAGTGCATCAGTAGGTGCTAGCGCCACCATTTACCCCTTCTGTTAACATTAAGGTAGATTTGCCAACTTTTATAGTATATTGCTTTAACCATTGCTTTTTCTTTTATATTGGTGCCATAATGCATTTATTATGTGTATTAGCTATAGCCCCTGGATCCACAAACTGTTTTATTTCTGGACCTGCCATCCATTGATCCTATGGGGTGGGAGGAAGCACGTAACACATGTTTGCAGGCAGAAGCCTAGCAATGATTTTATCTGGGAAGGGTCATTTCATGTCTATCTACTATAAACACTCGATCCCTTCATCCCGAAAGAAGACACAGCAATAGTGGTTGGAACAATTATCAACTCCAGGCGCGACTATGCAAACTCCCTCTACCTCGAACTCCCAAAATACCAGATTGCTCGGCTACACGTCGTCCAGAACATGGCGGCACGACTGGTAACAGGAAAAAAAAAAACCCTGGGAATCAATCACTCCCTCCCTGAGATCCCTCCATTGGCTGGCCGTAAAGCACCGAGTCACATTTAAGACCCTCTGCCTGACGCACAAATGTGTACAAGGAATCGCCCCCCCCACAATTTAGGTGAGAAAATAAAATACCACAACCCCAATCGCGTCCTTCGATCAACTAACCAAAATCTACTCCAAATCCCCAAGGCCCGTTACAAGACCAAAGGAGAGCGAAGATTTGCAGTCCAAGGACCTCAATTGTGGAACGCGTTACCAACTAACATCCGAACGGAAGTGAATCACCAGGCCTTCAGGGAAAAAAACTCAAGACCCACCTATTCTGAAGGCTAAAAAGAAGGAAATGGATACCAAGCGCCTTGAGGCGATTCAGTTCGCATTTGTAGCATTATACAAGTAATTCACTCACTCAGAGGCCAACTACAGCTGGCCATAGATGGAGAGAAATCTGTCCAGTTCAGTAGGGATTGGCAACATTTCGATCAATCTATGGGCACTTCCGCTAGACCGCAGTGGTTCTCAACTCCTGTCCTCAGGACCCACTAACAGGCCAGGTTTGCAAGATAACCAAACGATATCACAGGTGATCTCGTTTGCTGCTCAGTGATTGCAGTATTCTAGTCTGCATCTCCCCAAGGTAATACTTAAAATCTGGCCTGTTAGCGGGTCCTGAGGACAGGAGTTGAGAACCACTGCGCTAGAGAGAAGTTGATCTAATGATTGGCGTTTCTTGTGAACAGGAATGTTGGTAATTTTTCACTTGATTAGCGGCTGAATCACAGATCAGTGTATTCTGACAGCGGAGGGTTCCCCATTGTCAGAATACAGCAGTGCCACTAGGAGAATTCCTCCATCCACCTCAAATGTGTGGATGGGGGAATCCGTTGAGTTTCTTTATTTTTTTTGATGAGCCAGCTGGCTTTAAAAAAATAAACCTATCCATCTATACAGGGCTGTCTTTAAGGCAGGGCAAAAGGGGCCCCTTAAGCCTACACTGCCTGAAAATAGTTCACAAGTGGATTTGGGAGGGCCCAAGAAAATGTTCACCCAGGATCCAATCCAGAGCTTTTTTTCTCAGAAAATAGGTGCAGGAACTCAACCACGACCCGTTCAGATTTCACAAACAGTAGAAGGGTCTTAAAGGGGCATTAAATACCAGAATTGCATTACATACAGTGTGCAGAGTTCAGGGGGTTACAAACCAGACTTCTGTGTTCACAAGTGATTGTGGTGAGCGGGCACCAAAGGGTCTGAGCCAAAGGTGGTGGAACTGAGTTCCCCCAAGTTCCCCCAGAAAAAAAGCCCTGATCCAATCAATATTAAAGACGGCCCTGCATCTATGGCCAATTTATGGGCCAGTTCACACCTGTATTAAACAGGAATGTGGTTCTCAATTTAGTGAGCTACTTTTTGCAGCTCATTAATTTGAATGGGCTGAAATCACCCTGGATCACACCGAAAGTAGTGCATGCACTACTTTTAAAAGCAGTGGAACCAGATCAAGTGGTACTGTGGTACCATTCCATCTGATAGAGGCAAGTGATCTGAATTGGGGTGTACTTAGGAATACATTGATACCTGCAGAAGATCACACACAGTGTATTTTGAGCATGCGTGCCTTGCGCACTTCACGTACCGCGTTCTGGTGCGAACGGGCCCTGGAAAGGTGAGTGCCTTTCCAATTTGAGGTGGAGGACTACTGCACATTTTATAGGGTGGATACCCATCGTCGCATCTCAAATTTGGAACGGCTGTACGGTGCTCCACCCACAGGGCTGTGTCATTCATTTACAGGAGTCTGTGAATGAGGAAAAACTACATGTCCTGTCTGCCACAGAAGCAGACAGCTTGTAGTTCCAAATGAACTGCAGGCGCGCCGATGAGTACTCTTGTAGTTCATTTACACTTCAGCCAGCTTTTTAAAGAGGAAGTAAACCCTGGTGGGTTTTACTTTCTCTTTGTTCTCTGCAAAGTAAAAGAATAATGGGCTAGCATGCATTGCATACTAGCCCATGATATGCCACTTACCTGCAGAAGAAGCCCGCAATGTAATCACGTCCATCTTCAACCCCTCTTCATTCCGGGGCCGTGGACTCCAGCTCTATTGGCCGCGCGTGGGAGCCGACGCTCCCGGTACATGCACTATACTATACAAACGTCACAGACCGTGCCCTTTCTTCAGTGCGCGTGCACCGATTATGTCAGTGCTGGCGTCTATCTCCTAAACCTTAGAAGTTTAGGAGATATTTCCAGTACCTACAGGTCAACCTTATTTTAGGCTTACCTGTAGGGAAAAGTGGTTGTACAGGGTATACAACCACTTTAACAGAAAGCACATACAACAGAGTTACAGGCACAAAACTAGAGGACATTACTGCAGCAGGAGCCTGACATTGCACCCCTGGTCTGTGGATTTGCAGGCTCCTAGGAAAAGGCTTCTGCAAAAATATGTGCATTTATTTATTTTTTTCACTCAAAGGAGAACTTGGCTTTTAAAAAGTAACTCCACATTTGTTTAAAAAAAACTTTTCCCTCTGGGTGATCGATGTACATTACAAGGATTTTAACTAACTCTGTTGCAGATTCCTACCTTCTTAAGAAATCCCTGTGTGTTTATGCCCCAGTGGGAAAGTGAATCTAATGGGAGTGGTTTCATAATTATCAGCCAGCTGCAGCACCTGCAAAGCTCTAATGAGGAAAGCTGGGGATGCCTGAAATCAGACTTGTATCTAAAGCCTGGAACATACGATCGGATTTTCTACAGACAAAGCGTAGGACTTTTGTCTAAAGCGCGTTGGCCATGAACTTGTCTTGCATACAAACGGCAAATAATTGTCAGCCAACAAACACAAAGCAACGTGTTTTTTTAGCTCTTTAGTGCCACCCTTTGGGCAACTTCCGCTAATTTGTTATGGTTAGCATTTCTTCTGAGCATGCGTGTTTGTACTTTGGTGTTTTGTCCGATGGACTTGTGTACACACGATCGGATAATCTGCTAAACCACTGTTGTGGGAAGATTTGAAAGCATGCTATACATTTGTTGGCGAAAAATCCGACAACACTTGTCTGATAGAGCGCACAAACGGTCGGATTTTACGACAAAAGACTGCCATCACAAAATTCCAATTGTGCGTATGAGGCTTTAGACCCCTTTCACACCGAGGCAGCTTTCAGGCATTTTAGCGCTAATAGCGCCTAAAAAAAAAACAGCCTCATGCCTCTCCAGTGTGAAAGCCTGAGTGCTTTCACACAGGGGTGGTGCACTTGTGGGACCAAAAAAAAAGTCCTGAAAGCAGCATCTTTGGTGTGGCGTTGGAGTGCTGTATACAGCGCTCCCACACTGTCCCTACCCATTGGAATGAATAGGCAACGCCGCAACACGCTAGCGGGGGTTAAAAGCACCGCCAAAACTAGCTGCTCTTTACCACCGACAAACCTGCGGCCCCACTGTGAAAGCACTCTTAGTGTAGACTTCTGGGAAAATCAGTGAGTCAATCACACAAACAGGAAATGATGTTTCTGGGGGCGCTCTTGTACACATTCTGGGTACAGAACACCTCCGGGTAGCCATATTGCATTTTCAGAAAATAACAGCGGCTCCAGATTGAAAAGGAAAGGTCATTTTTAATAACATTCAATTACAATAGGACTTGTGTCACAATTGTATACACTATATTGTTTTTTTACTTTGCCACCCCCCCCCCCCCCCCCATGAAAGTGGAGTTACCCTATAAGGATTAGGCTGTGATGCATACATCTTTGATGTCTTTGCCAATTTGCTCATCAATTTCTGGCACCAATGGGCATGCTTTGAGATATGATTTAAAATATATATAAAAAAATGCCAGCTCTCTATTGTCAAAACAGTGATCCCACTCAAAATTAAACACAATTTTTTTTTATATAGTCCTTATATTAGTGGTCATAAACACAAATGTTCACAATACTATGCAGCTCTTTTTAAGGGTCCTTTCTGGTCAATTTTTATATGGTGTACTGCTTGGAGAGAATAGACGCTGCAAGGTGTTTTTTCACCTGTCGTTTTTCAGAACCTGAAAAATGATGTGAAGCTCGTTTTAAATTACGTTTTTGAAAAACGTTTTTTTAATGCCGAAAAATGATCGTGTGTACGCGGCGTAAGGGTTTCTTTTCCTTTTTATTTTCTCTCTTCTCTCTCTGGTTCTATCTTGCCCCTTTTCCTCCCCCTCCTTCCTATTTTTGTCTCCCCTAACTGGTGGATTAAGAATATGGGGGACATAGGGTTAGGTATATAATATTTAAGATAAGTAGATCTCCAGCAGAACTACCATCGATATTAGCTTACTTTTTATGAAGGGGTTATATCGAGACCTTACATGTGTGTCTTATATGCGTTTCTTTTTTGTATTGTAATGTTTGGAATATTATGTTGAAAAAAAAACTAATAAACAGAAAAGTGAAATAAATAAATAAAAATAAACCAGACATTGTATGGTTGTATCCTCCAAGCCAGGGGTCTCCAAACTTTCTAAACAAAGGGCCAGTTTACTGTTCTTCAGGCTTGAGGAGGGCCGTAAATTGGTATCAGTGGGAGGAATAGTGCCCCCTCATTGGTGTCAGTGGGAGGAATAGTGCCCCCTCATTGGTGTCATTGAGAGGAATAGTGCCCCATTATTGGTGTCAGTGGGAGGAATAGTGTCACCATTCAGTGTCAGTGGGAGGAATAGTGTCCCACCATTGGTATCAGTGGAAGGAATAGTGTCCCACCATTGGTGTCAGTGGGAGGAATAGTGTCCCACCATTGGTATCAGTGGGAGGAATAGTGTCCCACCATTGGTATCAGTGGGAGGAATAGTGCCCCATCATTGGTGTCAGGGGGAGGAATAGCATATCATATCCGTGGGAGGAATAGTGCCCCAAGGGCCTGATAAAGGCAAGCAAAGGGCCGCATCTGGCCCCCCGGGCCGCAGTTAGGAGACCCCTGCTCCAAGCAATTGTTTTAGCAGCAGATAACCACTCTACACGTCGTCATATAATACAATCCTAAAACCATAAAACAGCAAGCTTCCAAATATGTGAAAGTGACATTAAAAATCACTGACTTTTAAAATAAACTTTTACATCTGTCTATCTCTTCCCTGATAAAGTGTCAGAAAAAGTACCACTATAAAATAATTTAAATGATGTAATGATTTACAAAAAGCAGGGAAACAAACTGACCACATAGTAGGTTTTTATTCTACTTAGAAAAAAATATATATATATTTTACAGTTAGTGTACAATAAAGGGTTTCTTTTTCATATAAAAAGCTATTTTACAGTAACCGAATTTTATGAACACATTGTTGACTCATAAATGCTTCTCAGATAACCGATAGGACTGTACATCACAATTGTTTCACCCTAAAGAAAATGTGCTGTTATTGTGCTGTATAGTTGCAGGGGGCTTTTTTTTTTTTAAAGGTTTCTTAAAACGGAGGGTCGTGAAATTTCACTCAACCGAAATCTTAGCAGCAATTCCCACTGGTGTAAGGTAGGGAAACAAGTTGAAGATTATAAATCTACCTGGTTCACGTTAAAGGAGAGTTCCGTGACGCAACATGTTCCCTCATCTCTGAAGACCTCTTTGTAGTAGTGGAGGACCCCTTTTCCCTAACTCCAGATAAACAAGTCCCCCCCCCCCCCCCCCAACCATTCAAGTTTTCCATAGGCTGCAAGCTTAGAATCCCAAATGGATCAATTTGGAGATCATGATGTCCATGTTATTGTTAGTCTAAGTTAGAAGTGGTGTTGACTCCTACAGGGTAGACTGCTTTGATTATATGTCAGTATTTAAACAAGCACATTTTTTTTGCCCCCCCAAATCACCATATACAGGGCACTGCTTTGTATAAGAGAAGAGAAAAATGCACTGATGCTTTCTTGGAAGATGCCATAAACAAAATACTTCATCAACTAATAACAACGTACATGTACAGTGAGATTTTCAGTGCAAGGCAGCACTTAATCAAGCTACTGCCTACTTATAAAAATGACAACATAGTGCGGGTTTAAAAAAAAAAACCTTCTGTCCTCTTTAGTAATGGAGTACGTAAAAATGTACTACTGTTTGTGTTGCGCAACAGACTTTTAACCAGTCTTCATAAACCAGCGAGTTTTAAACACAGCGGAAACAACTTGTCCTTTAAAGGACTAGACATATAAAATAAAAATTTAATATTTACAGATATGTACACTATTTTATATTATTACAAGTCCATGTACTCAATTTTCTTTTTGCAAAGTCCATTACATATGACTGGAGGGTGTGGGCTCTTGTGATGTGCTCTTCAGAACATCTCTTGATCGATCAGATTTAGAGTCTTTGTTATCTCTGCTTCCGCTACGCACAGAGCGATCTTTTCCTCGATCCCTATCTCTGTCCCGGTCTCTAACTTTATCACGCTCTCTGTCCCTGTCTCTATCACGATCTCTGCTACGAGATCTTTCTCTGGCCCGATCTCTATCCCTCTCCCGGCTTCTGGATCGGTCTCTACGTCTATAGACATCTCGATCACGGTCTCTAAACCGTTCCCTGTCCCTTTCTCTTTCCCGGTCACGATCTCGGTCTCTCTCCCTTTCTCGATCTCTCTCTCGTTCTTTGTTATCTCGGTCCCCTTCTTTATCTCGATCCCTTTCCCTATCACGGTCTCGCTCTCTTTCCCGCTCTCTTTCACGGTCCCGGACTCTAAAATTATCTCGTTCCCGGTTTCGGTCTCTATCTCGGTTTCTGTCCCATTCCTTCTTTTCAGCTTCTTTGTCTCCATCTCGTCCATTTCCTCTTTGTCTATCAATGTCTCTATTTCTGTCTCTGTTCCAATTTCTTCCCCTATCTCTGTCCCACTGTACATCATGCTCTCTTTCTCTTCGTCTATCGTCAGATCCTTGATTTGGTACAAGGTCAGATGATTCTGGATCATTACGTCCTTCTAAGTTGCGAGGTCTACCTTCAAAGCCTCTGTGGTCCTTATTTTGCCTGAAATTGTTAGAATCCCAGAGTGGCTCTGGCTCTTGCCTACGGTCCGCATAATTCTGAATTAACTCTGAAGGTCTAGGTTTGTCCCAAGCTTCACTTCTATGTGGAGGAGGAACAGTTGGGAGTTCAAGCAAAGGCCGTAACTGAGGTTTCATGGGATGAGGTTGTTCAGAAGGCCTGGAAGTTACACTAAATGAGAGAGCATTAGGGCCTCTTTGATTTTGACTGGGTGGCAAGTTTCTATTTGAGTCGTCAAATGCTGGAACCCTTGGTCCAGTGAAAGGAATGGAGGCTGGGCCTCGTGAATCTTCAAAATCATCTGCATATTGGCCTCTAGGACCACCAAAGAGGCTAGAGGCTGGGCCTCTAGGTCCACCAAAGGAAGAATGAATTGGAGCATCTTTGGAAGGTTTAAACAGCAAGGGTTGTGGTCTGTTCTGAACTTCAAAATGTCCTCGACTACCCAGAAATGGAGCTTGCATGGGTCCTCTTGATCCTTCAAATCTAGGCAGATTGTCATGCTGTGGGGGACCATCGAAATGACGAGGACTATCAAACTGAGATGAATCATCATACCTAGGCAGATTTTGAAATCTAGGAGGAACATCATTTGGTCTACCAAAATGAGGTTCTTGGAATTCCATTTGAGGACTATTTTGTCTATCAAATCTAGTAGGTGATTGTCCTGCTTTAGCAAAATGAGGAGGGAGAGAGCCTCTGTCTCCAAATGGGTGATAAACTGGGTGTCCAAACAGTCCGGGTCCTGCGGGCTCAATGTTTTGTTCAGGTGACATATCCCTATAATTATCTACATTAGATGAAATGTTTTCTTCAAGATAGACAGGGGAAGCCCGTAAACCTGGAGGATTAGGTATAAGAGGTGGTCTTTGTTCACTATAAACAGATAGAACTTCACGCTGCAATTGAGGTGGGCCTACTGTGGGGCTCATTGGAAATTTTGTCTCAGGTCTATTATTGTCCTGTGGATTAACTGGATTGATACAGTCTACAAAAGGACCCGTTGGACTGTGAATCTGCTCATTATGCGGAAACATTTCACTTTTAGATTCAAAATCATCTGTCTGATTTTCTAATGAAGACTTTGCCTGATTAGAAAAGTGAGCTTGAGCATTGGTTTTAGGTTCCCAAGCTGACTCTTGCTGATAGTGACCGGTTTTGAACTCCACATGTGGCAATGGCCTAAGCACAGGTGTTGGCAGAAGAACTTTACGTGCGGGTTTAGTGGTGTCTACAGGTTCAGCCGTTTCGAAGATACTTTCCTTTGTTGTCAGGTTACTAACAGGAAGTATGATCTCATTCTGGATACTAATAGAGGATGTTGTAATGGGAGAGGCTCTTTGGGCTTCAACAGGAACAAGTGGTGTCTCAGTTTGTGATTGTATAATAGGAACATTTTCTGTGTCTGGCAGTATTCTTTTTGCTACTGCTTGTCGAGGGTCTCTTGCTTGCCTAGGATCTCGTCTTGGGATAACATGAATATCAGTATCGGTTCCAGCACTTGCTATACTTGGTTCATTTGAAAACAGATCGGCGCTTGAAATGGAATTTTTTGGTGGAGGTGACATTAAAGCATCAGATACAGAGAAATGGGCCATGGAGACGCCTACTGCTGCCCTTTGTTGTCTAAGAGCTTCCTCCTGTTCTTCAAGTTGTCGCTTTTGCTCTTCTATTTGTTTGTTTAACTCGTCCAGCATTTTTTGCTGTTCTAGAAGGGATGGTGAATCAGAAGACTCAGCTAGAAATTCTGCAGATTCCTCCAAAGTTTTGGTTTTATTTTGGGCAGCCATCCTATTGGGAAAATCTTCAACTGGAAATTTAGCTTCCTCCAGTATAGTTTCATCCTCTGGGTCATAGGCCTCGTCGTCATATAAATTTTCACAAGGCTGTTCAGGTTCGTAGGGTGTATCATTATTGTCAAAAACCACTGTAGGGGCAAAAACTTTTTCTGGATTATACTCTTCTTCTGGGTCATAGGGTCTATCATCTTCCTCCTCAAAAGCTTTATCCTTAGACATCTGTCCAAACTGCTGCACAATGGGATCTACAAAGCCTCTCTCAGTTACAGTTTCTACTGAAGTAGTAATGGTAGAAGTAACAGCAGTAACAGGGGCAGGCGTATTCACATTTTCATTTTTAGTTTCAGTTGTTTTTCCAAAGAGGGTCTTCAAAATGTGCTCCAATGGAGTGGCTGTTTTTACGGATGACATAGGCTGTTCAGCAGGTGGAGAAGAACCCTTTGGTACGTTGCTTGCGGGGACAACACTCTCCATTCTGGTAAATGGCAGCGTAAAAATGGGAGGAACAACCTTTGGAGTTGGCTCAGAGATTGGTGGTGGTGATCCAGGGGGTGTGGTACTTCTCATGTCAGTAGATAGTGGTTGATATTTCTTCTTTTCTGGCTGAGAAATGGAAGTGGTTAGCTTGGTATATGTCAGGATGTCCGCCTCCTCCTGGCTTTGAGCTTTTGGACGTTTCTCTTCAATCTTCTCTGGCTCAATAGGACCAGGGCGTTTATTTCTCTGACAGATCACTAGCCCCAGAATCAAGTTTGGACGTGTGGACTCAAGTCCTAAAACAACAAAAGACGACATTTTGTGAGTGCCACATTGCGTGTGTAAAATTCGGTAGTTAAATCAACTTGTATATTACCCAATGCTAGAAAATTGATATACCGTCCTACCCTACAGACCAAGTCAGCTACATCAGCACTTGTAATTAAATGTGCATTACACTAAACAAAAGCAGGTGCTGCTTTCTAAAGCAAACAGCCTGAGAACTGTAGCAGCTGACACTACTTACCTTGTAAATGTTAGCTACCTGGCCGTCATGGTGATGCAAGAACAATGATTAAAAGGTAAATGAGCTGTTTTTTCAATGGAAATTTCCCTAGAGCTTAGTGAATGAGGTGATGTTCTGTTGGATTCCACCATCCAATCATGTGCAAACAAAATTATCTTTACATGCGATTGGATATTTCAGCACTTGGGGAAAATTCCCTTGCAGAGCAAACAGCCCATTTGCCTTTAGTAAATCAACCCCCAATGTCTTCATCTCTCCTTGACATTGCAATTGATTTTGTTAGCTGCATGCTGGTTTAATGCTAGCGACACCCACAAAAGCTAGATACAGCCAGGTAACTAGCATCATCAAGGAAAGGTTTGCCATTTTTCCATTTAAAACTGCAAATGAAACAGAGCTGGCAGTAACAACCAAATACCAGTTGCCTTTTGTTTCTGTGGGCTTGTACATGTACACCCATCTTAGGGTTGTTGCACAAACAGTGACGTGAAGCAAAATCTGATTGTTAAAGGCAACTTTAAAAGTCAGCTCCTGTGTGAATGTCGACAAGGACAAGCATAACACTGCCAACATTAATGTATAAGTACTTGCAAGGGTATGTTAGGGCTTAAACAATGAACATAGTGAAAGTAAAGTTCACGGAAAATTGGAACCCAATGCGGGAAAAAAAAAAAAAAAAAAGTGCTGATGAAAACCTCACTATAGTTCTGATGTGTTTTTACTTGTGGAAACCAGGCTTTCAGCACTCTTTATGTAGCCTATTATCTTCCCCTGTGCAGAGATGTGTGCTAAAGTAGAATTTAGGTGTAGTCTAGAAATTATACATCACATGCTGGTGTTACTGATGTAATGTGGAAGGCATGTCCAGTGAGGCAGCCATCTAACGTGAGTATTTTGTTTGGTATTCCTCATACTACTGTACGGAAAACAGTAGAAATTGGTGCATCTCATACTACTGTAAAGGAGGACAGCAGAACAAAATATCTTGCCGTCATAAAAATCTGAGGAAATGTGGTTGATTAAACAGGTCAATAAGGTACTACAAAAGAAGAGGATAGGAACTGACTGAACATTCAGTGAGGGCAATATATCTATAGGAAGGATATGGGATGACTGCTCAGCCTGTTAAGTATTGTGTACTTTTTCCTTCTCTTTTATGCAAGAGTGATAACCAGGTTATGGGACTTTCTGCAAGTTCCCAAAAAGAAGCCAGTAAAATTGGCTGCCATTGCCGACCTCTTTCTGAAAATGTCAGTTTCCTAGCCGTTGGGTTAAACGTTCAGCCTCAGAACTTTAAATGGCCACCCCAGGAAGTTGTAGCTTCAGTTTCCTTTGGGTCTGTTGTTCGGTATTGAAGCCAGTGGATCAAAAGCAGACATTTTCAGAAAGCCAGCATGTTGATTTTTTTTTACACCCGTTGGCAGGTCGTATGCAGATGCTCAGCTAACCAAACTAAGTGTTGCATTGTTGAAGTGCCCACCTGATAGCTGTAGGTTTACCTACACACCTCCACCTGCTGCTCCTGGGGCAAAACTAGATGGACAGCACCATGTATTGTAAAAGAGCCTGGTTTACTCTTTGTGAATGATCTCCCACTCTCAGCTGGATATGCGAGAAGATAATATAAAGGGTGGATCAGGCATGTATGCCAGCGGCGGTGTTTGAAATGCACTGGGAAGTTTTTAATATGTAACTAAACTTAAAATGTGATTATAAAAGCCTAGGATCTTGAGTCTCTACTGTGATTATACAAATTCTAAATGTTTATTTTACTTTGTGTGATGCAGTTTACATCTGTTCCTTGTTGTGCTGGTGTGAGCCCGATTCTTACTTCCAGGTTGTCTCGTGTTCTGAATTTAGGTAAATGAAGTGCAGTGAGTGTATAACAATGTGTGCTGAGATAATGAGGTTGCGCTAACAAGCCACATCTGGAAGATTAACTTAACTACTTTACTATGGGAAGGCAATCCGTTTTTCTTTCAGGACACTTGAGAGGCCAAATAAGCTCCACTACCATCTTGTGCAACCAACAATGTATTTTTTTTTGTGGTACTTTTGATTGCTACGTGACAGCTTTCATTTCAGTGGCTTAGGTTCCATCAAGTCTGGAAAGGTTGTATGTGGATGCAGAACTGTAAGCCTAAGTTCAGATGAAGATTGCTTAGCAGAAGACGCAAATGACGTTGTGACAATTCATCTTTCGGAGGGCGGATCCTCGAAGTCTTCTTCAGGCATCCCATGTGTTCCCACTGGATCTTCCACATACCACAGGCAAGCAATGTTAAAGTATGTCAGCGAAATACCAATACTCAAAACAGACAAACTTTTTTTTGTAGAAATTGTTTATTTTTTTTTTAAATCACAGAAAATTTAGAAAAAAAAAAAAGATCAAATGTTAAATTATGCATGCAGGATTCTGCCAAGATAAAGGAAATACTTACCCTTTGCCGTCAACTATTTACAGTTTGGGGAAAGCTCATTTTATTTTCATTCTAAACAACAAGCTCCTTACCTGGTCCCTCAAAGGGCAACAATTTCGATGGAATAGGGTCCTTGGCACTCAGAGGGATGAGATAGAGGTCCTTTATGTGCCTGTTGTTATTGGCCACTACCCCAAAACGTCCACGACTACTGAAATACGAGTAGAGGGAGATGTAGGCCACTTCCTCCTCTTCTGTGGCTGGGTGGAAGCGAATTAATGACAGCTCCTGTAGATGGAAAAATCACAACAGTCACATCTAAAACATAACCGTATGATAAAATAAAAATACTGTTTAGCAATGAACATACATTCCACATTGATAGTTATGCTACAAAAATTAGCGTGTGCTGTAAAATGGCTTCCAGCTTTGCTCCTGTTGCTTCTTGGTGGAGGCTGCCATTTTGCTAACGCTGGGAGCCTCCAGATTGGCCTCTTGTGGATCGGATTTTAGGCACAATACCAAAAGTGGAGAGCAACTGAGCATGTGCACAGCAAAACCGTGTATTACTGAATTTTAAACAGTATAGACATCTATTTTTTTTTAGCTATACTTGCAAAAGGGGCCAGCCTGCAGTGATCTAGCGGGACTAAAGTACATAAAAAATATTAAATAGCCTTAAACGGGGTTATTGCGTTCCAAGCTCCACCTACCTTTGACAAAGATGATTTCAGTTTTCCCACATAATCCCAAACAGTCTTTGGGGAGATTCTTCCTCCAATGTGGATGGTGTCTGGCAAGTCCTGAATAAAATGACATTTCAGTATTACACACTATTGTATTGTAGAAGAAATCAAACACTGCAAACAGCTAAATGGACTAGCCCAGGGGTCTTCAAACTATGGCCCAGGTGATCAGGAACTACAATTCCCATGATGCCTAGTCATGTCTGTGAATGTCAGATTTTTACAATGCCTCGTGGGAAGTGTAGTTCCACCATAGCTGGAGGGCTGTAGTTTGAAGATCCCTGGACTAGCCCAATGTCACTGTTTAAGAAGAGATGACAAACTGGCCCTTCCACATAGAAAATATTCTCTTAGGCTGGGTTCACATATATGAGAATTGGATGTGGGTTTCATATGTGAACCCGGCCTTAATGTATATGTAAATCATTCCTGTTAAAATCATGTAGGATACCAAAAATGGTAAAAAAAAAAAGCTGTATATGTAATAAAACTTTATTCTGTGGTCATGTTACTGTTCGGGCTTCCATATCCAAGGACTGGGGAAAAGTAGGTAGCTCAGTCCATCATGATGCTACATGCGGAAAGACTAAAGTGTTGCAAACAGTAACCAGTCAGGTCCTAGCAGGTTCAAGCTGTATGTGCCGTCTCAAACCTCAGGTTCGATTTCAGAGATGAGCAATTCATTAATGTTCAATAATTAGTTGTAAAATAACTATGAATTTAGAAACATTTATCATAAAAAGTCAACAAAAAAAAGCAAACTCAACCATGTGTATTTGCTTTGAGCAAATTTGTTGAAGTTTAGCAAAGTTCTGTGCTGAATTAGGTACAAATGAACCTGCTTTGTGCTTGTAACTGGTCTTTGCTTTTGCAACCATTCAAAATTACATAAAAAATAAATAAAAAAAAGAAGGATGTTGTATATTCATGACAGAAAAATAAAAACAAAGAGCACCAGAACAAACCTCATTCAAGTACTCGATAGAACCAGACACTGGGAACGCTTTAGTGACAAACTTGGCTACCGATTGCATGTTTATAAATCCCTTCCAGATTGGGTTGAGACGAGAGAGGAAGAGTGAGGTGCTTCCATCTTGAGGTGACCTCATATCAGGCATGCTGTAAAAAGTAGAATATTAAAGTGTAAAAGGACTGAGCAGTTGCAATTAATCTATCCGAGATTCAAGGGATACAGGTATATAAAACTGACACACTGAAATAAACTGAATACTGTGCAGCTGTATGCAAAGAAACCAACTTGCTTCCTATCAAGTATGCTTGGGTAAAATAAAGTTAACATCACATTTAGTACGTCTCTTCCATACATAGGTTTCTCTAGAGATCTGAAAGAAATCCAGTGAGCTCCCATCTTAACGTAGAAGACTGACAACACTGCCTCTGCTGCAGGGAAATCCCACGCAGTGTTGTCAGTAAAACGATCTCTGGTCCATTAGAAGAAAACTGAGCAGGGCTGAAAACACTGCTTGGGACCTCAGAGCAGCAGAGGCAAAGGGGGTTTATTTACTACACCTGGAGAGTGCAAAATCTGGTGCCGCTATGCACAGAAACCAATCAGCTTTCAGTTTTTTCAAAGCTTAAATTGAACCAGCTGAAGTTAAGCCCATTTTACACAGGGTTCAGCTTGTATAAAAGGAGCGTGAACAGAAAAGCTTTGACAAAGCATTTTCAGAACTTTAACCACTTGTCCACCGCCCACCTTAAAATGACGGCGGGCGGAGGACTCCATTATCCTGACATCACGTCATATGACGTGATGTCTTTTTAAAGCCGCGGGCGGGTGCGTGCACCCGCCGCTCTGCTGGGATCCCGGTGTGAGTGCCCGGCGGCAACGATCGCCGCCGGGCACACGCGATTGTCCAGTAACTGAGCGGGGACGTGGAGCTCTGTATGTAAACACAGAGCTCCACGTCCTGTCAGGGAGAGGAGACCGATGCTGTGTCCCTTGTACATAGGGACACAATCGGTCCCCTCCCCCTACAGTTAGAACACTCATAGGACACACATTTAACCCCTTCACTGCCAGTCACATTTATACAGTAATCAATGCATATTTATAGCATTGTTCACTGTATAAATGTAAATGGTCCCAAAAATGTCAGAAAAGTGTCCGAAGTGTCCGCCATAACGTCGCAGTCCCAATAAGAAAAAAAAATCGCAGATCGCCGCCATTAATAGTAAAAAATAAATGCCATAAACTATCCCCTATTTTGTAAACACTATAAATGTTGCGCAAACCAATCGATAAACACTTATTGCATTTTTTTTTTACCAAAAATATGTAGAAGAATACGTATCGGCCTAAACTGAGGAAAAAAATATTTTTTTTATATATTTTTTTGGGGATATTTATTATAGCAAAAAGTAAAAAATATTTTTTCAAAATTGACGCTCTATTTTTGTTTATAGCGCAAAAAATAAAAACCGCAGAGGTGATCAAATACCACCAAAAGAAAGCTCTATTTGTGGGAAAAAAGGACGCCAATTTTGTTTGGGAGCCACGTCGCACGACCGCGCAATTGTCAGTTAAAGCGACGCAGTGCCGGAAGCTTAAATTTTGTCTGGGCAGGAAGGGGGTGTAGGTGCACAGTAGGCAAGTGGTTAAGCAAGCTTTGCTGAAGCTTTTAAAGTACCATTTAACCTGGTCGAAAATCTTAAAACACAGATCCTAATTAGAAGCATCGATTGCCACTTTAAGCAAGCTGCTAGTAGGCTTTCATCAAGCTTCAAGAAATGCTGAAGCCTGCTAGCAGGTCGTTTAGAGCAGCAATCAGCACCCCCATAAGGCCTGCGTCACACCTATGCATTTTGAACTACAAAAAAACGTGTTCCATAGGAAACCATGTTAAATGGACTGTAGTGCAAATTTGCAAAATGCATAGATGTGAATCGGGCAAATCTGTAAAATGCACTAAAAATGCATCGGTGTGAATTAGGCCTTAGAATCTGTGTTCAATATTTACAAACTGAAGCTGCACGGTACTTTAAAAGCTTCAGCAATGCTTTGCCATAACTTGCTGTTCACACAGCTCTTATACAAGCTGAAGCCCGTGTCAAACAGGCTTAGAAGCCGATTGGCTGCCATACACAGCTGCATTAGGTTTTGTACTCTCCAGTCTTAGTAACTCAACCCCAAGGTGTGAGCAGTGGCAGAAGGGAGTCAGGCGCACACTGGCTTTCTGGTATTTTTCTGTACTTTCCAGTAAAAAAAAAAAAAAAAAAAAGATATAAAACATGAGGAATTGTGTGTGTTGAAGAAATATGCTGAATATGTTTGACCAGATTTTCAATATAAATATAAGTGCCAAACTGAAGATTCAGACTGGGTTTTAAGACTAGAGCACAATTTTGTGTATTTTTAAACTTATTTTCCTACTGAATCTTTACACCCCTATACTTCATGTATTAACAATGCATGAGTGTAAAAGAGTGTCAAGTACAAGGCCTTGATTGCAGACGTTTTAAAGAGGGCGTTTAAAATGTGCCTTACACCCATTACCCCCCCCCCTGGCTGAAAACGTCTGACTACACTAAAATAGAAACAGCCATATTGCTCCTCAGAATAGTCACAGCCCCCCACTATAACTCTGAGGGGGACAAAGCATGGCAAAATGCCACCTGAAAGGTGCCCCATGCTAGATGTGCTTTCTTGCATTGAAGCCTGTGTGAAGGAGCCCTTAGTGACTTTCGATGGGCTGGCTTTCTTTTTATATAACAAATGTTGTCTTCAGCTATTACTTACAGGCTTTGTCAGTGAGGCAACTGATCCCGGGCAACCAATGTGACCCATAAATGGGATTACTACTGCTTACTATGACTGGATCAGATGTCAAACACCCAGATCAGACTGTGTATCTAGAAGGGGCTCTTGGTGTCTACCCACGTCAGGCAACGCCCAGTGGATGTACAACAACCGATGAACGTTTGTTACAATCTCAAACGTGAAGCAACAAGGAGGGCAATAAATGTCCACCCTTCTTCCTCTGCAGATGTAGAGTATCTATAGTGGTAGGGCCAGATTCTCAAAGGAATTACGCCGGTGTATCTACAGATACACTGGCGTAATTCGAATTTCCCCCCCGGCGTATCATTGTTTTCTATCCAGAAAACATGATACGCTGGTTTTACACTAAGATCCGGCTGGCATAAGTCACTTACACTGTCGGATCTTAAATGTAATGTTACGCCGGCCGCTAGGTGGCGTTTACGTCGATTTCTCATTTGACTATGCAAATGAGCTGGATACGTCGATTCCTCGAACGTTTTTGCACCGCCTCATAGTCGTTTACGTAAGGTTACCCCTGCTATATGAGGGGGTAACCTTACGTCGGTCCGCCGTATGCCATGTTAAGTATGGCCATCGGGTTTTTCCGTCGTTTACGTAACTCGTCGCGAATAGGGCTGTGCATTAATTACGTTCACGTCGCAACCAATGTATTTGCAGCGTACTACGGAGCATGCGCAGTGGCCCATGTTTTAAAGCCGGCACATGCGCAGTTCGTTCGGCACGGGGGTGTGCTTAATTTAAATACAAGCCGCCTCCTTTGATTTACGCGGGGATACGCCGGGCCATTTAGACTACGCCGCCGCAAATTACGAAGCAAGTGCTTTGAGAATACGGCACTTGCTCCAGTAAGTTGCGGCGACGTAGTGTAAATGGCATACGCTACGCCCCGCTCGTAGATAAGTGGATCTACGAGAATCTGGCCTGTAGTGTCTTTCCTGTAGGATGACTTGACTATATTTAATGGTTCTACTTGCATGTATAGGGCAGTAAAATGTGTGATCTTCAAGTGTTAGATGAACATTCCAAACAGGTATTAGTGTCATTTAGCAATTAACAAATGCCATTGGACACCAGCACTAGGACATATGTGAAGCCAAATGGCTTTTTTTTTGTACAGAATATGGTGAATAGGGCTGCTCACATGAACATGCAAATTACAAACTATATTTAGCAATATTAAACATTGCTAAATATAGTTTGTAATTTATATGCTCATATGAGCTGCCGTATTTAAATTATATACAGCGGCTCCGCTTTTTAGAGTAGGCCTGTGCATAGCTGTCTTTCCATGCCACCAGTCTGTTCAGATTGATTGATGGAAACCAATACTCTTGCTATGGCCAAAAGATTTGCAGAGAGCTTCATACACAAAAAGAGACATTGGAACATGAACCCAATATCTGTATATGAAATGCAGTTATAAAAAAAAATATATATAACAGCAAGCCACAATGTGAACCACAGCAAAAAGTACTTTCAGGTAAATGTTATGCCGCGTACACACGATAATTTTTCGGCATGGAAAAAAAAAATGTTCAGCATGTCCAAAAAACAAAGTTTTTCCAACTTCATCATTAAAAACGACGTTGCCCACACACCATTGTTTAAAAAAAATGATGAACAAAGCGCGGTGACGTACAACACATACGATGGCACTCTAAAGGGGGAAGTTCTATTTGCCTTGGGGCTGCTTTAGCCAAATCCTTGTTAGTAAAAGACGATTTGCGCTTTTTGGTCTGTTACAGCGCGATGAATGTGCTTACTCCATTCCGAACGGTAGTTTTACCAGAACGAGCGCTCCCGTCTCATAACTTGCTTCTGAGCTTGCGCGGGTTTAAAACGTAGTTTTAGCCCACACATGATCATTTTTTACAACCCGAAAAATAAAAATAAATTAAAACGACATGAAAAAATGCAGCATGTTCGAATTTTTATTTGCAGTTTTTCAGAAGATGAAAAACGATGTGAAGCCCACACACGATCATTTTAAATGACGTTTTTAAAAACGTTTTTTCCCCCCATGCCGAAAAATGATCGTGTGTACGCGACATTACTTGTGTAACATAAGTGCAATGAAATAAAAATATCCCCCTCCCTTTGGGTGCTGTGTTAGTAGGTGTACGGGGGTACATGTGTGTTGAGTAGGATTATCCAAAGATCCCCAAATAACCTGTCCTCACATGGCTCAGACAAGGGTCTTTTTTTTTCTATAGATTCTTCAGACAGGGGTCTTCAGTCACAGTCTCCACTAATTTGTCATCCCTCCAAAATTTCCCCTAATTACAGGCATCTATATCCACATTACAGTGATCACTCGTTCAGCAAGACGGGTGGTCGGTCTGCCCGCCAGGTCGTAATGCAATCTTTTACTTGTTTTAAAGGACTGCTACGGACACAAAGACACCAAACTATTTCTCTTTTACAGAAATGGCTCATGTAGTCAGCCTAAATGCAGACAGAGTTCTCCTTTAAATCTACCCATAGTGGGGTAAAAACAGAATGCAAAGTCAACTGCCAGAGAAGACACCATGAGGTCACAGCTCTAAACCTTTCTTAGGCTCGCTGATAATCATAGCTGCTCACCCACATGTGCACGCTCTACTCAGTACACACCCCGGGTCTCAGGCAGTGCTGATAAAGAACAATCGTTGTGTGAATTGGTAGAGCCTGGCACCTCACAGTGTCTTGTACCCAGCAGGTTGCTGAGCATGCTGCAGTTTTGCAGCAAGTATATACTTGAGTTTAATAAAAAAAATATAAAAAAAAAAGCAAAAAAAGAGGAGGAACACAGTGCAGTAACCCACAGCAATATGAAATATGTCAAGGCACTTGTTACGGCCTACTGCACTCTGTACTTTGACACCCCTTTGCATTGCCTTATTTGAATAAGCCTACTACTGTATATGTATGTATCTGGTCTACAGAGTTCTAAAGACTTCACTGCTGTATTTGTATTTTGTTCAGTTTTGTCTTAAAATGCTAATGGCATCTGCAATATTTTTCAATAAACAGTGGGCTTTGTATTTGTTCCACATCAATGCTGAGACTACGCACTTTACGTTTGGTGAAGACGCGGTTAGGTATCGAATATCGGAGGTGGTTGGCTTCGTCAAGATTGATTTTGGAGCAGAGACAACAGGAGGCGGTGGCTGCGATGTTGCTGAAGCCTCTTCATTATCCCGGGTGATTCTGGGGCTGCTCTCTGGAGGTGTCGCAACGGCTGCTGGTACAGGTGGCCGATTAATCGCTCTTCTGGGGTCCCTGCCAGAACCTGTGACTGTGGTAACAGGGTTGGTAACAGGAAGTATGGGAGCCTGACTAGCTACAGGGGACTGAGGGGGTGGAGGAGAAGAACTGGGCAATGAAACTGGTTCAGGGACCACAGTGGGGATGCTGTCTTTGATCTCATTGGTCTCCATCGGTGTATCAGAGTCATCTTCTGGAGGTGGAGGAGGCTCATCATCATCATCTGGTTTTATTTTAGGTTCTAGCTTCTTTACGGCTGGAGTGGACGTTGTAGTGGTGGTCGTCGTTGTCTTCTGACGTTTAGGTGGGGGTTCATCATCAGCAGATATCTGACCTGTTGAGAAACACAAAGATTCAGCTTAAAACCATCCAGCGTTCTGGCTTTGTAGGGCAAGGCATGCCCACTTCAAGAGCAACTGAAAACCAGATGCCAAGCCCAAAACGTCAGAAAGGGTCAGCAGTATTAGCTATGGTCTCCCTTCTGCTAGTATTTCCTCATTACTGACTTAGCATGCCATGTTCTTGCTGTATAGAGATGGCCAACATGGTAGCGGTTGGACTTCCTCATCTCAGCAAAGAATACACTGACACAGCAGTACCCACAAGACTAGCCGCTAGAGGTTGCAGTGTCCTAAATCTTACACTACAGATATAAAGCTATGAGGTTGTAGGTACAATCACATACCATTACTACAACCAGTTGGGATGTAGCTGCAAAACTGCAGTAAAATAGTGAGAAATTTACAGCACAATTTTAAAGAAATAGAAGAAGCTGGGGTGCCATCTATTACAAGATCTATCAAACACACTTTTGGTTAACTGATGCTTTGTTTTGTGTTTTCTTTGCCTTTAACATTTTTTTTCTGGATAGAGATTTTGGATATAAGCAGTTCCACCCAGAAATGGAACTTCAACATATTGGATCCCCCCTCTGTACCACATTTGGCACCTTTCAGAGGGGAGCAGATACCTGTAAAATCCAGGTATCTTCTCCCACTTCCAGTGAAAGATCACCATACTCTATGCGATGAACTGCGTAATGTCCACACGCACCCCTCTCGCCTTCTGGGAGCCACAGAAGTCCCAGAAGACAGCAGGGACCATTCAGAACACAGCTCGACTCGTGCATGCACAGAAGGAAAGAGGCTGTGAAGCAACAAGGCTTCACTTCCTGTTTCCTTTAGTAAGGCTGCCAGTACCTGCACCTGGAGCCGAGGATGAGTCGGCTTCGGGTGCCGACATTGTGGGATCCGTAGACAGGTAAATGCCCTTATATGTAAAAAAACAAACGCTGCTTTAAGTTTACCTCACAATCTCGCTTGGATCTACAACAGGGATATGCAATTGGCAAACTACAAGTCCCATCATGCCTCTGGGTGTCATGCTCTGTATGAGTCTTGCTATGCCTCATGGGACTTGAAGTTCTGCAACAGCTGGGAGGTCCACCATTTGCCCATCCCTTGTCAAAAAACTAAATAGTACAAGAACCTCCCATTGGTTACAAAACAAATGGATTGTTTAGGTAGTGCTCACCTTACAGTTAATAAAGATGCACATTTAGATTGTAACGCTAGGATCAGTTCTGTGCGGTAACCTAAAGAAACCAATCACATGCAACAGCTTTCCATGCTTCAATCAAAACTCCTGCAAAAGTCTTTTTTCTATTTTGTCAGTTAAAGTGGTTGCAAACCTTTTCTTTTTAAACAAAACATGTCTATACTTAAATGCTCTGTGCAATGGTTTTGCACAGAGCAACCCTGATCCTGCTCTTCTGGAGTCCCTCTCTGATGCTCCAGGCCACACTCCTCTTCATCAGATGAAAGCTTCATACATGGACACAGAGAGCAGGACTCTGCCCCACCCTCCACGTCACAGGATTTTATTGACCGCAGCTGGAGCCAATGGCTCCTCCTGCCATCAATCTGTCCAATGAGGAGTTTGTGGAAAACACTGGATCGGGCTCAGGTAAGAACAAAGGGGGGCGAACTGCAGCACAAAAGGTTTTTCACCCCAATACATAGAATGCAATAAGGTTAAAAACCTTAAGGCTTTAGAACTACTTAACGCTTTTATTGCTGTCCATGGGCAATCCAACAGAGTTATTGTATTGTAAGCACCAATATAAAGCCACAAAAGCAGTAATAACCTGTCTTACCCTTACCATACTATGGGGCCGATTTACTAAAACTGGAGAGGGCAAAATCTGGTGCAGCTTAAGCATGGTAGCCAATCAGGTTTTAACTTCAGCTTGTTCACTTAAGCTTTGCAAAAAAAAATCCTGGAAGCTGATTGGTGCAGCCCTGCATAAAAACCAATTCGCTTCCAGGATTTTTTTTTGCAAAGCTTAAGTAAACAAGCTGAAGTTAGAACCTGATTGGCTACCGAGCTCAGCTGCACCAGATTTTGCACTCTCCAGTTTTAGTAAATCAACTCCTATGTATTCTGTAGCAGTCGGTCTCCATTGGTGAGATTTCATATCGCGTCCTCTTGTGACCAACTTCACATTACTTCCTGTCTTGTGCAGTGTGGCAAATGTGTGTAAATCTCACAGCTGGCTAAACCAAACTACAAATCCTTTGGTTGGTAAAACAAGGGACCATTTACTTGAGGTATCTTACCGTGCACTGCATTAAAATTGTAAATGGACTCAACATTTAGGCATTTCAATTGTGTTTTTAGCCTGGAGTTTCGCTATAATATACCTGTACAGATTTTGCACTTGAGATCAAATAGATGGGCGCGATGCTGGCCTGTTGTGTCTTCCAACATACTGGCGAAAATGTCTGGGAGGGCCGAGGTGCTTTTCTCCGGAGGAGGAGGAGGAGGAGGAGGAACACGAGCCGTTTCTTGCTGCTCCTAAACCAAAATTTTGAATAAGGAAAAGAAAAAACAGGGGACAAGAAGTTTCAATCCATGCCTTTTCAGTAGTAAATAAGCTTTGTTTTTCTATAGTGCTAAAACCCAAGTGACATTTCAGCATGGAAGGAAGCAGTGTGCCAGGAAAGTGTTCCCACAGTAGTTTAAGTGTGCAAAGCAGTGGGTGAGTGCTGGAAAAGTGATTCATGACAGCCAGGTAGCATAAAGCACATTAAATGTGGGGTCACTTTAACATAATGGCAAACATTCGCAGATTAAATCTTTGAAGGAAACAGGCCCCTCATCTCTGGTTGGCCAAGAGAGTGTATAATAAATTTCAAAACCAAAATGAAAACACCAGCTGATGTCCATTTGAGGTTGTCCTACAATAGAACAGGGTCTGGAATAGTTGGCCAGTGCAAACGTGATCCCACACAAATTATACAAGCTATGCTACAAAAGACCTGAAACCCACCGTGTCAGTATCGGACATGGGAGGGGATTCCTCCATATCTATTAAGAAATGTCTTGAGGGGGCTCTATGTTCCATACGAGACTTGGTTTTCAGAACCGCAGTCTATTGGAGTGAAGGAAAAAAATACACAGCTCATTTAGCAAAACATGCAATATTAACTGTGCTTGCCTAACCAGTACTTGGAAAGTGGTCTCTTATTAAACTCTTATTAATCCAGTTGCTGGTGAGTTTCCATAAGCAATAGGACCAATAGTGTAACATGGCCCCAAGAGTGGCCAAACAATGATATGTATGAAGTGATGCCCTTAGAAAGAAGCAAGCATGGGCAGCAGACATGCTCATTATTGCTCACGGCAGTTTTCCAGCACAATGAGAAATCAGAGCAGCATTGTTACCAAACTATATATAAATACACAGAGTAGTGATCATTTAATTGCTTTGTAGAGAAAAAAAATAAAATAAAAAGTACTATCATATACGACAAAAACAACAACATCTTTAAGTGCTTGCTATTTTTTTTCCCTTTTAAAACGAGGCCTGCGTGTCTATATTCTATTTGCACCAATTTCTTAGGCCTGCTTTAAACCCAAACACCAAGTTTCACCTGGTTCTTAGCTGGCCGAAATTCACTCAGTGGGTGACCCCACTGGCCACCTCCCAGGCGTCATTACTCAATTAAAAAAAAAAATAATATGCTGGGTGAAAAACTTTCAACTGAAAAGCTCCTGCACCCAACCGGATGCAACTGCTGTCTAATGCAAACTCCAAAATGAAGGTTTAGGAAGGAAAATGTTGATTTTTACAACCAAGTAAAACTATGTAACTACGTCCTGCACAAGTCTTTTAAATGCAACGGAATGTGTAATGCGAATGGACTACAAAAAGGGTGAAAACCGGCTTTTATGGGCACAACAAAACAGTTGTCAATACCACCCTGCAGCTATGCATTATTAAACAGTGCTTTAAAGCATAGTGATAAATGTTTTAGATCGGAAAATTAATTGATTGCATTAATACGACAACAATGTGCTACTTTAATTCATAGTATATCCCCATGAATGTTACAAGCTTATTACAAAACAATTCATAAGATGACTACGACATACCGTTTTTGTTTTCCAGGAAGAAACCCTCTTTGATGCGAGGACTTCGGGTTTCAAGCGCACCAATTTTACCGGTCCGATTTCTCCGCGAAGAACACGCTGGAACAGACCCTGGACACCACCACAGCGAGACAAAGTTTACTATACAACCCAGAGTCTAGTGTTTTTTTTTTTTTTTTTTTATAACATAGGGACTTACAAGTTTAAACATTTGTAAAGTTTTAAATACAAGCTAAAAATGTATGTCAGCATCATTTATAAAAGTGTCTGAAAAACTAGAAATCAAATTCAAAACCATTTCCCAGAAGTACTGAAATCCAATTGGATATTAGAAGGCAAATCATACATTTTTGTTTTGCCCCCTAGGCACTAAATGAGGTTCAGCATGCACTAAAAAAAAAAAGTAAGCAATGAAGTTTTCCCTAAAAAAAACCCCCCAAAAAAACAAAAAAACAATCACCTCACTTCCCCGTTTGAGGCCTGGTTCACATCTATGCATTTTCAGTTTTGCACGCACTACAGTCCATTTCACATTTTTTATGGCTGTAGTTCACATCTGTGCATTTTATGGAAAGGGCCAGGGTTTTTTTTTATGGCTTTTGGTTCCATAGACTTCAATGGTTTAAAGATGTGTATTAAAAAAAAAAAAAAAGGCAAAATGCACCTGCAATATGCAAACTGTACAAGTGTGAATTAGGCCCAAGTCCCTGACAAGCAACACAACCAGTAGAGATCTTTTTGGTAAGACGCTGGAAGGCGACGCATTTAATGCTACATGTCCTCTGATCCCCTTTCAAAGTAACCCAGAAGTTGCAAGCGCTGTATCCCCAAGATCTTACCTGATTCTTTGGGTCCTTCATGTTAAACATGATGGTCCTATACTTGCTCTTGTACCCACTGCCAGTGTCTTTAAAAAGGTGGAACATCTCTTTTTCAATGCTCATCGCAACATGCGCCACCTCATTCTCCGACATTGTCAGATCATCGCTGTCATTCACCCTAAATCACAAAAGAAGCCACACCAGGTTACCACATTAAAGTGTAAGACAATGTACATATACAAGATGCAAGCACAACAAAAGCCATTACAATAGGGGGTTTGCTCTAAAGTCCTAACCCACACGTTTATTTCCATTGCCAGATTTACATTTAAAAAGTTCACCTTTACAGAAAAATAAGCAAGGTGAACTTACACTGGACCCCCTTCCATCCCTCTGACCTGGAGCTCGGGGGATCACCTGCTAGAAGACGTCATATAGCTGCCTCCCTGGTTTGGGGCTTAGAAATTCCCTTGGCTTAATTTCCTAAATGTACCTCGTCAGGAAGTACATTTAGGAGCATTCCAATTGGTTGGCGCCGACCAATCCGAACCCACGCTGCCTGTCCTGTCACCACAGGCGAAAAGGAGAGAAAGCCAAAGGGATTTCAAATCCCCAGACTGGTAAAGCGGCTATACGATCTGTCAGAACAGGTGATCACCGGGACTCCAGGTTAGTGGGACCGGGTGCAATGGGAAGGAGGTCCTGTGTAAGTTCACCTTACAGATTTTCTGTAAATGTGAACTTACACCTCAAGTAAAGCTTTAAGCACTCATAGATGCAGGGATTCTCAGCTGGTTCAGCAGGGACTGGCTGAGATTCAATCCATCTATGGGGCAGGTTGATTGTACCAAAGTCGATCCATTGATCAACTTGGGTACAACCAGCATGTCAGATTTTTTTTAGAATGCGATTGCCAGAGGCCATAGCAATAATCATTGTGCTCTCCCAGCCGTCGTCTCCCCGCACCCACTGCTGGGAGAACACAATAGCTCTGCAGGAGTGATTTTATTTCCTGCAATCTGTGGTTGCAGGAAAGAAAAATAATCTATGGCTTGCCAAAGGCATGAAAACTCTCTGCAGTACTTCCAAGTTCATAGATCATGAACCTAGTTATTACTATAATAGAAAAAAGATTAGAAAACAGTTATAACTATAGGTCCCTACTACAGGTACTCTCCTGGAATACATTAATAGCAAACAACTATTAGAGCAGCCATTCTCAACCAGGGTTCCGTGGAACCCTAGGGTTCCTCCAGAGGTGGCTAGGGGTTCCTTGAGCTGTGGCTGATTTACCTCCTGTTTGATGGTGCCTACATGGAGCCAGTGGTATTACATCAATGATCTTCATAGTTCTCTGTAAGGGGGGCATTCTTACCACTACTGTAAAAAAAAGCATTGTTCCCACTGACCCCCAATGAATGGGTTTTATCAGGGGTTCCCCGAGACCTGAAAATTATTTTTAGGGTTCCCCAGCGGTAAAAAGGTTGAGAAAGGCTGTGTTAGAGAAATACCACGCATGTTAACCTTAATCAATAAATATATAATATATATATATATTTTATGACACAAAAAAACTTGGATGCACTCAAAAAGGTGCATTTTGATATCTTGATTTAACACACCACCATCTAGCCAATTTTGCCGACACATTTAAGCAAACATGCCTTGTCTTGTATGATCTAGTATTGTAGGATCCCAGCTTCTTCCGAGGGTTCAAGAGGTAATTCAGACCACAAATAACCATTTTAGAAAAAACCCCATGACAACGGAAGTTTCAAAAAGAGCTTGCAGAGATTTTAAAGGAAGTGAAATATCTTAAAACGCAGAGGAGCTTCTGATTAGTGGCAGTAGGCATCAAAGATATGTACCCAACTAGAACATACATTGGTGCTCCTGAGAATAATCTAAGCTTCTGACTAAGGTTGATTTGGCTAGAGAGTAGTGCAAGTCTAAGTTCCCATCTAATATCAGGCCCAAAATCGGCAAGACTCAAGGTAGGCGGGTAGGTACAGTGGCTTCTCTTCTAACAATTAGGCCTTTTCACAACAGAAGATTTGAGATGACAGGTCAGACCTCATGAAGCCATCAGTTGAGAGGCATAAATCGAGCAACCCTCTACATAAACAGAGAGCATATCTCGTTCCTACAGAACATTTAAAAAATAACCCAAAATATTCAGTTATAGCATAATTACACTATGGACTAAAATAAAACATTGTGTCGTGCAGCTCACACTGATGACATTTAGCCCCAGCCTAAAGCATCTAAACAAAGTTTTCCCACACCTTTTGACAAGGATCTCCTTCAATGACCTGCGGATGTTCTGCCTGATCTGATTATTGGGCATGGGATGAGAAGAGCTGGATGCCGCCTTAGGTGGAGCACTAGGCGCAGATGAGGATGATGAGCTAGGTGCAGACGTGGAAGACGAGTGGGACGGCGAGACCCCAGATGCTGGTTTCTTGCTAACACTGTTTGAAAGTGCTGCCTTCCTTGGCTCAGATGTAGAGGATGAAGGTTGTATCTTCTTGGGTATCTTTGGAAGTTTACTAATAGCAGATGAAGTGGGAGGTGGAGGGGGACGGGGTCGGGGTTGCGGTTTGAGAGGCAGAGGTTTGCTGCCGCTACGACTGCTGCTAGTACTGGTAGACTGCTTTGCTGGGGGCTTGCTTGAAACTGGGGCAAGAGGGACCTTCTTCAGCATGGGGATCCGGGGCAGAGCGGAGATCGGTTTCATCACCAAAGATGTTGGAGAGAGTGGTGGTTTTTTAACTGGAGGAGCAGCAACGGGAGCAGGAGCAGCAACAGGAGCAGCAACAGGAGGAGGGGGAGCAGCAACAGTGGCAGGAGGAGCAGCAACAGGGGCAGAAACTTGAACAGCAACAGCACCGTGAACTGGCAACAGGTGCAGGACCGTGAACAGCAACTGGCGCAGAAACAGCAACAGGAGCAGGAACAGCAACAGGAGCAGGAACTTCTGGTTTCTTTTCAGGTTCTTCCGTTTTCTCAGCTACAAGAAAAAAAAGAAAAGGAAAATAAAGCTTCTGTATAGCAAGGTTTTTGTATTAACAGAGACAGGCTAGTGTTTGCTGGAAGGTATGCCTGCTATGTGACAAATAAAAAAGACACAGAAAACAGAAGTGGTTTGTTATGGACTACCCTGTTCATTGACTGCTGTTCATGCTTATGTAATACCTATAACAAAAAATGTAAAATTGGGCACGTAGATTAAGGAAGCCATCATTTCTTTAAGGCTGGGATCACACTGGAACATGCAGCGGCTCACAGCAGGAGAGTTTTAGGTGCCATTTAAGCCCAAACTTTTGGCTGAATTCAGACCTCAACGAAACCAAAAGATGCACTGGGCTCCTGTGCAATTCACACCGGAGCCGCTGCCGATGTGTGAACCGGCTCCATAGAGAGCATAGGTGTGAACCCAGCCTAAAACTTTAGGTACCCAATATCATGCAACACAATCTTTGCACATGTTTATAAAGCAGCAAGAAGTATGTCACGCTTATGATGCCATTCATTGTAAATGGCACCACAAAAACCCTTGCACAAATGCACAAAGCTCAGAAAGCTACACAAGCTACTTTGTCACGCATAGAGGTGTAGAGAAGCCCATTGAATTTAATGATACGTCTTTTGTGTGTTGCACAATGGCATACAAAAACATGCACCTACACGCATCTTAAAAACACTAAACTGCGAATGCAACCTTGTGCCTAGTACACACGTTAAGTTTTTTTTTATTAAACCCAGAGGGCGGAACAAAAACAAAGGCGGTCGCTTTACTAACTATGCAATGTTAGTACAGCGATCTCCCCCACTGTACTACTGTGTTACGACAAGGGGACCACCCTTTGCCAGAACAGGTCAGCGCTTGCAGCTGCAAGCGCTGATCAGCTGCTGGTTTTCCAATAGGCTCATTTGACAAAAGCCACACTCACGAGATCCGTTTGTCAGACAAGCAGCAGGCCGAAAGTCAGCCGGGTTTCTACGGCAATGACCGATTTCGAACGATATTCCTCCCATGTGTACAGGGCTTTGGTTGCATGCAAAGATTCTCCTGTTTGTAATAGAAGCATCCGGACAGAGGTGCACGCTGTGTCTGGATTCCCCCACATCTTTTGGGCACTCTGGCACCTGAAGGTCATTGTGGGATGCTAAGGAAGAATACACGAGGGCAGACTTGGAACTCAAATTAATGTTACATACTGAGTGTCTCGACTAGGTGACATTCTGTTGAAGATTTAGTCATCTTAAACCTTACTGCATTAAATCTTGCATCAAAAGTGGGAATTGATTTTTAGCACCCGAAGATTCTCAGTGACTGGACCTTCAGTCCACATTTGGATTGTACAGACACAGTAGCAAAACTCACTAGTAGTAGGTAGCTCGAGTTTAGGATTTGCTTTTTATATATTAAAGTTCTTAGAAATAAAAGCATAACCAAAGTCCATGACGCTCCCTTCCAGCGATGCGACGTTCACAACCATCCCCAGTGCCGACATTTGGTCTGCTTCCAGGCTCAGCATCATCGGCACTTTCCATTGGCTGGCTCAGGACTGCACAACTCCTAAATATGTTCATTGGAGTTTATTCACACCCTGCACATTGTCCAGTGTACATTGTGGGCATGGCCGAGTACATTTCTTTAGCAACGGAAAAAGCCTCCTGGCACTTTTTAAAAAGGTTTTGTGCTTAACCTTAACCATCAAAACTGGGAACAATTGGACTTGAAGGCTGGATCACATGCGCTACAGGCCACAAACTATAGCACCATTTTTTTTTTTTTAATGAGGATACGATGTACGATTAACATTTATAGGTTTATGTGTAATAAAACTAAACAGAAGGGTATGGCAAAGTACTGCTCATAGGAATTCAAATAATTCTGCAGGTCTTAAACATGACCTGATGATCCTCCCATAAAGGTTTTTTTTCTCCGGCACCTTCCATTATGGGGTGACAACCATCTACCAACTGTGCTCCTGCATGGTCAAGTACCCCAGGTGGAGAATTAAGGTGGCAGCACACATTGACACTGGTGAACACGGTCTGCACAATCCCAGGAAGCAAATCCACATAAATGATATGTAGCATGTAGCCAACACACCGAAGTGAGTGCATATACTGTAGACAGGAAGTGGTTTCAAAAGGTTGTATCAGAGTACTGGATGAAGAAAAAAAATTAAAAAAATTTGCTAAAGCATTCATACTTAAGCGCCTCATAATCAATGGACATCAAGTTAGGTCTAGAACTACTTTAAAGGTCATAATAGATACAAGGGCACATTGTGCAACCGGGGAGGGTATACGACTTTTGCATATAGAAAGTATTCTTTACTGTAAAGATGGGAAGTAGCATCCTACAGGAACAGGTAAAAACTAACTTAGATAACATGGTATTCCAGAATGAACCCAACTAATCTAACTGGTGTAGACCGCTCCAGTCTGGTTCTGTTATCTTCCCTGCATCAACCAGTGGTGGCTGCAGGGGAGAAGAAAGTGCTCATCTACAGCTGGAAATGCCTGGGAGTTTTGACATAACACACCCATTGTCGACACTCCTCCCTTTCAGCCACTGCTGGCCGACACAGGCCAGCCGGAATAAAGCGACTGTTCCAGCCCAAAACCAGGTAATTATACAGATCCTAATAAGTCAAAAGTAGGAGGAAGGAGGGGACATTAAGGATTAGTTGGTTATATACCAGAATACTAATGTACTAGTATTACTAATAAAAAATGGTCACTATTTTATGTTTGTCATCATCCTCTGGATACACTGCATACTTAGAACTTGGTTGCACTTTCAGAGGGCAGGTATCTTCTCACGAAGTAACTATGGGACAACATTTGCCATACAATAAAAAAAAAAAAAAAAAAAAGAAAAGAAAGTAGTAGTAGTAGTAGTAGTAGGGCAGATTTGGGTTAGCTTCATTATATATTCCTCCTCAGCTGCTTTAAAACGCCCTATGACAAGCCATTGACCACTACACATACATGCAACGTCTTGTTTCAGAGAAAATCTTCCACATCTTAAGAAGAATCTCTCCTGTCCAGTGGAGCATCTCTCAGATCTGTGCAAACCCAAACGTTTAGATCATGCAACCATTTCATGGTAATTTTCATATTTAACATGTTCCACAATGTATTTTGTAGGGATTATTATAGACACAGAATAATGCTGTGGAACAATGTTTGTGACCAGGATCACACACTGGACATTGCAAACAATTGTGAGTCCAGCTTAAAAAAAAGTTAAATGTGAATTTATTATGCTGCGAGTGGAAGAAAAACCAGGTATTCATGGTTGAAGGTAGTGGTTTATTAATCACACAGCCAAGTATATTTTAGCATGTATGACCGTGGACCAGGCAAGCTGGTACCAATCATGCTCCTATGCTACCAAAATGTAGTAATTAGCTTAGGCTGCTTGTGACAAGGTGGCACACACACAAATTCTGCTTAATGCACTAGATAAGATCCTTCTAGTCCTTTAGGATGTCCGTACCCATGCAATCCCCAAAGTAATTTTAAAATTTGACTAGTGTAACTTCTCTGTACCATGTCTGTGCATGGTTTAGCGCAGCGTTTCTCAATCTTTTTTTCAGTCAACGTACCCTTTAAAAATGGACAGTCTTGAGGCACCCCATTATAAAATGTAAAAACTGTTCTAAATAGATGAACATAATGCAGCAACATCCACACATGTAGGATGCCCAACGTTAGACAAGATTTAGTCTTCCTGAGCAAATACACTTTTGCAAACAGGTACTGACCATTATTCCTATGTTTCTCTTCTCCCTCAGTTTTTCTCCATCACTCAGCTAATGTGATGGGAGAGGGCCTTTGAAGAGGGGGATACAAGGATGCTATGCAGGCAAATGTCATCCTCCTTATCAACTGATGCCATTGATTGTTAGGACACCGGCAGCTAGAAGGTTGTAATAGTGTACAATGAAAACCTGTGACTAAAAGGCAGGTTTCATCCACACGCTGGCTTGTATATAATTTTTGGGCAACTTTGTCAAGGCACCCTGGTTTAGTGTACACCTTGGCTTGCCTAAACAGGTAGGCTTAAGCACTTAGGCATGGGATCACTATAGTCTATAGAAGAGGCAATGACAAAGCGTGCTCAGGCCCGAAACAATATGAGGGCAAGTCACCAGTAAGGACAACTGTACTTTGGCACGAAAGAAGGAAACCATGGCTAGTGCAAGTATACCCTTAGGCACTTCTATTTGGTATGCGATTACTTCTGCCATTGTGGTTACAACTATGTCCATTTTCCTTATGGTGTGTTGTACGTCTAGGCCTCTGAATGTCGGAGACTGTCTAAACTCTGCCTAATCTCAGCTTGTATTATCTTGATCCCCGCTTCAGAAGTCACCCATTTGCCCTTCTGCTCTTTGGTTACCTGCCTGCAAATTGATATTTCCCCAGTTGGATGAATACATGAACTATGACACAGATATAGCATGCACAGAAACACTAAAATCCACACAGAGGTCTTTGGTCCAAGCAAGGCATTCTGTCTCAACAGGAAACGGCTTTGAGATGGTGACCTAGAGGGTCCACATATCCTGAGATAGATGTCCATAGAACCTTGCACTAAAAGGTCCACAAGCTTGAAATTTTTCTGTTAGTCTTATGTCAGGTCTATTTACAGCTTGTTGTAAAAAGGTATACTTTTCTTGCAACTGTAGCACGGAAACCAGAACTGACATGTCTCAATGTATTGTTACATCCTGAGGGCATCACTTACAGGCTAGGCTGCCTGAGTTGGAGAATAGGTTACCTATATGGAAGAATAAAACCAACTTGAGGGAACAAAACACTTTCTACATAATGGATACAGGGCTACATATATCTACACTTAAAAAAAAAAAAAAAATAGTATTCCTACCCCTTGAAATTGTTCACATTTTGTCATGTTATAACCAAAAATGTAAATGTATTTTATTGGGATTGTATGGGATCTCCAAACTACGGCCCTCCAGGTGTTGCGGAACTACACATCCCATGAGGCATTGTAAAACTCTGACATTCACAGACATGACTAGGCATGATGGGAATTGTAGTTCCTGAACATCTGGAGGGCCATAGTTTGGAGACCAGCTAGACCAACACAAATTGGCACATAAAATTGGGAAGTGGAAAGAAAATTATAAATGGTTTTCAATTTCTTTTTTACAAATATGTGAAAAAAAGTGTGGTGTGCATTTGTATTCAGCCCCCCTAGTCAATACTTTGTAGAACGTCCTCTCTCTGCAATTACAGCTGCAAGTTATTTAGGGGGATGTCTCTACCAGCTTTGCATATCTAGGAGAGTAACATTTTATTCCCCATTCTTTGCAAAATAGCGCAAGCTCTGTCAGATTGGATGGAGAACGTCTGGACAACAATTTTCAAGTCTTGCCACAGATTCTCAATTGGATTTAGGCCTTGACTTTGGATGGGCCATTCCAACACAAGAATATACTTTGATCTAAACCAGGGATCTCCAAACTTTTCAAAGGGCCAATTTATTGTCCTTCAGACTTTAGAGGGGGGGCCAGGTTGTGGCCAGCAGGGGCAGAAAATGTCACGTCAGTGAGAATAAATATGGCCTCAGGGTTGGGGGGCAAAAGGAGGAGTATTGGCCCCTATTCGTAGGAGGAATAGTATCCCATCATTGGAGTCAGTGGGAGGAATAATGCCTCATATCAGTGGGAGGAATTGTGCCCCAAGGGCGGGGTAAAGGCCAGCAAAAGGCCACATCTGGCCCTTGGGCCACAGTTTGGAGACCACTGATCTAAACCATTCCATTGTAGCTCTGGCTGTATATGTTTAGTCTTTGTCCTGCTGGAAGGTGACCCTCCGCCCCAGTCTCAGGTCTTTTGCGGAATACCAGGTTTTCTTCCAAGATTGTCATGTATTTGGCTCCATCTTCCCATCATCTATGACCAGCTTCCCTGACCCTGCTGAAGAAAAGTATCCCCACAACATAACGCTCCCCCCACCATGTTTCATGGTGGGGATGATGTGTTCAGGGTGATGTGCAGCGTTTGTTTTCTGCCAAACATAGTTTTGCTTTTAGGCCAAAAAGTAAAATTTTGGTCTCGTCTGACCAACGCACCTTCTTCCACGTTTGCTGTCCCTCCAACATGGCTTCTCATAAAGGGCAGATCTGGAGTGCACAACTAATAGTTATCCTGTGGACAGATTATCCCACCTGAGCTGTGGATCTCTGCAGCTCCTCCCGAGTTACCATGGGCCTCTTGGCTGCTTCTCTGAGAAATGCTCTCCTTGCCCTGTCAGTTTAGGTAGACGGCCATGTCTTGGTAGGTTTGCAGTTGAACCATACTCTATTTTCTCATGATGGATTGAACTTTGCTCCTTGAGATGTTTAAATCCTGGGATATTATTATTATAACCTAACCCTGCTTTAAACTTCTCCACTTTATCCCTGACCTGTCTGGTGTGTTGCTTGGCCCACCAAGGTTCTCCAACAAACCTCCGAGGGCTTCACAGAACAGCTGTATTTATACAGAGATAAAAATCACACACAAGTGGACTCCATTTATCAATTAGGCGACTTCTGAATACAATTGGTTCCACTAGATTTCAGTTATGGGCACGGAGCAAATACAAATGCACACCACACTTTTCGCGGATTTATTTGTAAAATAATAATTTAGAAAACAAATCATTTTCCTTCCACTTCACAATTATGTGCCACTTTGTGTGGGTCCATCACAAAAGAAAAACCCAGTAAAATACATTTACGTTTTTGGTTGCAACATGACAAGACGTGGAAAATGTCAAGGGTTCGAATTCTTTTTCAAGGCACTGTATATGGATACAGGCAGAGCCTTTGTGGCATATCCCATTGTCTAGCTGTATCTGGGCAATGGATGGTAGAAATGCATTTAATCTTACACAGCATTGCTGAGCAGTTGACAGTTGAGTAATCTTGAGCTGAAGAATCTAATGTCCAAAATGGTTCCTTGGTGCTAGTAGAAAAACATTTCAGGAATTCCTCCTGCAAAGCTGTTGATGATCCATATTGGTTTGATCCTGTTCTTTAGAAGCTCTTCGCCTGAATTAAATCCCAAGCAAAGCGTTATCTTGGCTTTTGAGTTGGTCAGTTATCTTCATGCAGCATAGATAATCCTGATTTAAAACTCTGCTCATTTCTCAAAACAGCCTCATTGTTATAATTCTTTAGTCTTGAATCGCATTTTCTTTTAAAGATCAGAAACATTCACAGCACCCAAGTTTCCAAATGCTTTTAAGATAGGAAGGACGGCGCATTGACTTTGCAGTAAAAATCATTGTATAAAATGTAAAAAATGATTTGTAGCATTGTACCTTCCATTATAAACGCCAAAACAAGTCATGTCACAGTTGAAAAGGAAACTGAGCTTTGCCCTATCTGCAATCTCGGCAGGTTCATCTGGTCTCCCTAAAGCAGGGGTGCCCAACTAGTGGCCCGGGGGTCACATGTGGCCCGCGGAGCCCTCCGATATGGCCCGCGACCTCCTGCTCTAGGTTGGAATAAAAAAAAAGAATACTGTTATTAAAAGGTAAGTTTATTACTAAATCAGTGTATATATGAGCATATCTGTTCTGCAGGGGTTACTGGGCTGCTTTCAAACTGAGCCACAGGTTCAGAGAAGAGCACCTGTGGGTTACCTGCACTGAGCCATAGCCTTCTATTACCTGCGAGTTTGGTGTGCCGAGAGTAGAGTGGGCTCTTTAGAGCCGAGTGGGCTGCCATCCATCTGCTGCACTCATTTTGGCTCACGACCGGTTACCGAATCACTTAGGTGGCCCTTGCTCTTCAAAAGGTTGGGCACCCCTGCCCTAAAGCATACATCTCGTAAAAAGAATGGCAGGGATTGATAAATTATAGACAGGTGATCCATCAATCACAGCAGGCATGAGCAAATTAGTTTTGATGCCAAACCACCAGCAGGAATTTTAAAGTATGAGCTGAAATTAACAAGAATCAACTGGACCCCCCAACAAAAATGGCTAAACCTGAAGTGTGCCAAACATGTCTGCCTCAAAAATAGCCAAGTCAATACATTTCAGGGAACTGAAGAAAGTGCAGAGAAGAGCAAAAACTAAGAGGCATGGAAGAGCTCAGCTATGAGGTAAGATTAGAACTGAATTTATTCTCTTGAGAAGAGGAGATTAAGGGGGGGGTGATCAACATGTACAAATACATAAGCGGTCCGTATAGTGACCTGTGTGTGTTGAGTTATTCACTTTAAAGGTCATCACAGAGGACAAGGAGCACTATTTACTCTAGAGGAAAAAAGATCTCACCTCCAAATACGGAAAAGTTTCTTCACAATAAGAGCTATGGAGATGTGGAATAGACTCCCTCTAGAACTGATTCTGGCCAGCTCAGTAGATTGCTTTAAGGTCTGGATTCTTTCCTAAAATGTACATAATACTGGGTCCGAACATTTAAAAAGGTAAAGTTCATACAGGAAAAATCAGATTGCCTCTCGGGGGAAATCGGGAAGGATTTTTTCCCCCTGCTATAGCAAATTGGATCATGCTTTGCTGGGGTTTCTTGCCTTCCTCTGGATTAACTGTAGGTGAAGAATTGTGTATATGGGATTATACTTTTTTTTTGGGTTGAACTAGATGGACTTGTGTCTTTTTTCAACCCGACTATGTAGCCAAACTCCTCGTTTTGGGTCTCAAAAAGACTCCTCTACAATTTCAGGTAACAAAGCGCCCTAAGTTTTGAACCAAAATACGTCCTCCAAAACCGTTTGAGAAAACATTGAGGGCTTGAGGATAAAACCACCAAGAGATACTACCACCTACAGGGCAAAAAGATACTAAAACTTAAGACCAACCTCCCAGTGAGGCTATTGCCCCCTTGCAGATCATACCTGCTCAGTTGTAGCAAGCAGTCCGAAGACCATGAGTGAATTTGAGGGGGAAGGTAGAACCCTCAATGCACTCACAAAAGTTTTGGGAGGTACAAAACCCAGCTTCTCAATTGTCCACTTTAGGGACAGCTTGATAACAAGCATCCTAGGAACATCCAAAAGTAGTCCAAATGGAGAGAGGCAAGCACACCGTTAAACCAGCCCAAACAAATCAAAATAGAAAAGGTAAACACAAAAAGACATTAAAAGTAGCAGGTTACTGAGCCTTTCAACCCCAAAAAACTTGGTGTGCTAGAGTGGGTATTGACGTGAATGACAGACAGGGAATCATTCTGCCTAAAAGCAGCAGTGACAATAAGGTAAAAAAATTAGCAGCCCTCACCACATCCAGAGAATTTAAAGGTGAAAAGCAAAACACTTTTTGTAAAAAGGAAGCTCTTGGTCTCAACACAACCTGGACTTTGTGTAAGATGAAACTGGGCTCTCTACAGGACAACTCAGAAATCCTCCAACTCTTCAAAAGTGATGGCCACAAAAAAAGGCTACCTTACAAGATAGTATCATCAGGGAGATGTCGGGAATAAGTTTAAATGGAGATCTTTGTATCCCCGAAAATGAGGTCAATACTTTGGTAAAACCTCCAGCTCCTAGTCCAGACAACATGGTATGGGAAGGAACAGTATAAAAGGGCCTAGATCAGGGTTCTCTTAACTGCAGCCCTTCACTTGCTTCTATCTGGACTTTGGCGCACTATTCCTTCCACTGCCGCCAATAATGGGGGGCACTATTCTTTCCACCACCAATGATGGGGGGGCACCATTCCTTCTGCCAACAATGGGACATTCTTCCCACCAAATGCCAATGATGGGGGATTGTTTACTCCCATTGAGACCAAGGCATTTTCTACTTACACAGTCCAGCCCCCTCAAAGTCTAAAGGAGGGTAAACTAGCCCTCCGTTTAGAAAGTTTGGAGACCCCTGACCTAGATTGTTAAAAGGCTAGGGTTTCCTTCTGATGTAAAACACAGCTGACAGAAATTGGTCCAATGGGATCTCATCCACTAGGGAAGAAAGGGAAAAGGTCTCCGACAATCCTCCAACAGAATTTGAAACCAGCATTCAAATTGGCTGGGAAAGGTGGCAGTGGGCATTTTACCTTTCTCAATCAGGTCATGAAACAAGATGCACCGAGCCAAACATTGCACTATAGGCAGAAAGAATGAGTATCTAGAAATTAAAGAGATAGGCGAGTGGGGGCTCAGTAACAGCTGGTGGTAAGTGCTTTCCCTGCACTTAGCCCCTATTTTGCACATAGTACAAATTGGATCTCGAGTAGGTGGATCACTTGCAGCTGTAGTACAAAAAACGCCCTTCCATTTTACACTACATATGCTAAAGTTAAACTATTACCTACATAACCACTTTATCATGACGTCCAGCTGGAGGCATCATCCCGCTATGGCATTTTAGGGCTTGCAATTCTCTGTAGTGTAAAAGCCAAAAAGGGGGGTCCACCACTCCCACCTCAGTGGAGAGCCCGACACTAAAGCCACCGGTTCCACCAGCTTACCGGGTTAGAGATGGTCGGGGTCATGATCAACCCAGATCAGAGGTGGACCACTTGAATTCCAGACACAAACCCAGACTGTCCACTGTGCCCCTTAAATTAGGCTGGCAGAAGCCTTAATCTGATCAGGTTTAAATTTCACCTATAAATACATTACTATGTACAAGCCTGCAGTAGTTATATATAGTACAGATCTGGACCCAGCACAAGCTGGACACTCCAATTTGAACAAACTCAGTCTCACTGCTGGCAGTCTGGAAGCACACTCACTGGACCATTTCTGGTTCTCCATTTTGTGTGTATAGCGGGTCAGTCTCGATATCTCCAGGAGAGGCATGTGTGGCAGACAGGCACAACAATGAATGAGCCAGGCATGACAAAAAATGGCGGAGGGAAAAGCAGAATTGTGCCATAACATGTGCATCCCCTTACTCAGCAGTACCATCATAGTATGGCTTGAGGAGATGCCCAATTCAAAATGGCAGTCCAGGCATAAAAAACAGTTCCCAGCTACGAGACACTACACTGCCCCAGAAAGACATAGGTACAGAATCCTCACATAGCAAAACAACCCCCAGGTTGCTAAACTTAAAGTGGTTGTAAACCCTTACATAGACCCAGTGAAGTGACTGGCCTCAGGTGATACACAGATGAAACAAGATCATCCTACACAGGTTGTACTGTCCATCTACAGACATCTTTCCCCTACCTCCATTCAAAGTGTAGAATTTACACATGATTTCAGCTCTAAAAAGCAGGGAACGTGGAGCTAAAGTTACGTCCAGGAGAAGAGTTCCGATATCCGATTGGAGGAAAGGGACACACCCACATTTAGAAGACACTGGAACAGAGGTGAATCTGTCAATCCCAGGCTATGACCTCCCATGGTGTCGGAAAACTCGTCAGAAGTGACTCATGCCGAAAAACAAGGCAGCAGACAGAAATGACACTTCATGCTTAAGAAAAGTACACACTATAGAGGGATATGCTTTGTTCATAGTTCATGTCCAAGGTTAACAAACACTTTAAAGCAGTACTAAACCCTCAGCATTTTTAGCTTTACAGAACACAAAATAATACTTCCCCATTTATTAAAATACTTACTCCAGCACTTGCAAGTTTACAACTGTGAATGCTGCAGGCTCCCGCAGTGCTGATTTCCTGAACATTCAGTCCTCACAAGAAATAATTAACAGTGGACAATGCAGTCAGGAGTCAGTCAGCTTGCAGAAGAGAGCAGCAGCAGGGGAATACCTTGCCACCCTAGGCCATGGGGATTTCTTTTGAGGCTCACAGTGGAGGGAGACAACCAGTACCCGCATGCAAGGGTGGCACCATAGGATACAGCAAGAGAAAGGAGCCACCCCAAAACAGGACACCTGGGGGCAGCAATCATAACACTAGCTTAACCTGAAACTTAGGCAAGGATCAAAAGACGCTGCACACTTAAAAATACTGTTTATTATTTCTTTAAGAGAAACAAGTCTAGAAGCATCTTCACGGTTCTTTTTACAGCGTATGCTTCGTCTGCTGCATTTGCTTCAAGGGTAAAATACCACCAAAGAGACTTTGAATATCCAGCGTTAGTCCATCATAAACTGTTGATTGTAGACTTTTCTTACAGTTCAACCTAATTATATATGGAAAAGATCATCCATGACAGTTTAAAGGGCTACTCATTCAAAAGGGGCTGGCATTTAGATTTCGATGGGCCTAGTGTCCATTTACCCTACTGGCAGTATAACCCTAGGTTGCTTATTCAACTGTGTCCTGCAGTATGGACGTAGCAAAGGTGCACGATTGCCAAATACGTTTGTAGTGTAGTGATAAGATCGTTCTATTGTGGTTAGTGCTGTGGACATTCACTAGTCATGTGCAGCCCAAGCAACAAGTCTATTTTGCAGAAAATAATGCATAGTATTGAATGCTTTAAATAAGCAATTATACAGGTGTTTATTCAAGCATTGTGTTGGAGTAATGTGCGCCTTACTTTAAACACAAGGAAGCACGGATTCTCATGCTATGTTGCCATTCATTTTTAATGATACCCCAAATAGTCTAAAGTAACATACCTATGCAATATGCATTTGCGCTGCTTGGTAACACAGATGCGTGGTGCTGGAAAAGTTAGTGCGGCCTTGACTGCCTAGGTCTCGTGTGTCAATCCAGCCCACCAGGACATTTCATGTGGTCCTCACACCAATCCCCCCCCAGAGGAAAATGTTGCCCTCAGATCACAACTGTCACTTACAAAACACAAAAGCCTTCTGTGTTTACAAGGCCAGCATTACACTCTGTGGTCCTCATAGGTCCCTATACTCAGTACGGGAACAAAGGGGATGCCGTGTGGTCATGGGTGGAATGGGGGCACTATGATCCTAATCTTTGCCTGGACGCACAGGTGCTAAACAATAGTCGCCATGCAATAAAGGAGGAGCCAAGGGCTGTGGAGGGAGGTTTATGCAGCGGCAGAAAATGGGGGAGTGGTGGTGCAGATTAGAGCCAAGGTGGGGTGGAAGAGATGTGGACAGCCTGTGGAAGAGCTGAACCCTGCACACCCGTAAACCCTTCACTTTGTATGTAGCACCCACGTAAACCCTGCATTCCTGGTATTTATTGCCTCCAAGATCCTCACACGGTTAGTGTCATTTGGCCACATCAACAAGTTTGATGCGGTTTAGCGGCGGCAGGTGGAACATGGTTGCGTTCCTGCACCTATTCTCTGGGGGGAGCCCTAAATACATTTAGTCTTCTAGCTACAACCAGCCCTTTGAGAGCAACCATGATGCGATGCAAACTGCAATGAGCTTACCACCCCCTGGCCTAGGGTGTACATGGGCCTTCAATAATAAATGTATAGTTATAGCTTGGTATTCATAGGTCTTTGCATATTTGGATAAGCTGAAAGAAATGGCAATGCTCCACTTTTTTTTGCCATAGAACAGAACAGGTATGAAGCTGTTGGTAATACCACTGCATATTTAATCCAACAGCAGATTATCCTCCCTTTTATACAAGTAGTTATGCAGCCGTTGGTAAGTGAACTGTTCCATTAGCTCACTAGGAAAGCAAAAAAGGCCAATGCATGCATCCGAAGATGGCTTGTTAAATTGTATTTTAAATTTTTTGGAATGTCTTAATGCCCAACTTGCTTATAATAAACTATGAAATGTTCTTGCTATTATGGAGGGAATCGCGCCCCCCCCCCCCCCCTTTATAAAAAATCCTGCAAATGTGGACGGAACCAATAAATACCTGTAGATGGCAATCTAACCTATACTGGCCAAGGAATAGTCTTGAAGCCAAGTTATTCATTATGTTTTTTCTTTTATACCCGCCAGCATCTGAAGAATAAAAGTCCAGGCACTTAAACAACTTGCAGATGTCAATTTCAGGCCATCCCACTGGTCTTCAGGTTTACTTGTCCAGAGAAATTACAGCACAACGTGGCAAAGAAATTCAGGGGTGTTGGACATCTGCGGATTGCACGCATGTGTGCACCATCTTCAGCGTTTGACCATCAGAACACTGAAAACTAGCATCTAACCATAAGAAATTAAGTCCCAAAACTGCCACAGCTATCACAGCATTATTAGCTATTGAAAAAATTTAAGAATTTCATCTCCAACGCTTACAAACTTGAATATTGGAGACATACATTCCTCAAAGCAAATTTTCATTTTTACAACAATCACACCAATATGACCCAGAACCCACTAAGTGTTATTCTAGTACAGGTGAAACTCAAAAAAATTTGAATATGGTGCAAAAGTTCATTTATTTCACTAATGCGACTTAAAAAGGTGAAATATACGAGATACTTATAACATGCAAAGCAAGATAGTTCAAGCCGTGATTTGTCATAATTGTGACGATTATGGTTTACAGTTCATGAAAACCCCAAATCCACAATCTGGGAAAATTAGATTATTACATGCAATCAATAAAAACAAGGATTGTATATAGAATAATATCGGACCTCTGAAAAGTAGAAGCATGCATATGTACTCAGTACTTGGTTTGGGCCCCTTTTGCAGCAATTACTGCCTCAATGCGGCGTGGTATGGAGGGGGATCAGCCTGTGGCACTGCTGAGGTGTGATGGAAAACCAGGATGCTTCAATACTGGTCTTCAGCTCTTCATTTGTTCGGTCTCAAGTCTCATCTTTCTCTTGGCAATGCCCCCATAGAGTATCTATGGGGTTTAGGTCAGGCAAGTTTGCTGGCCAATCAAGCACAGTAATCACAAGGTCATTGAAACAGGTTTTGGTGCTTTTGGCAGTGTGGGCAGGTGCCAAGTCGTGCTGGAAAATGAAGTCAGCATCCCCATAGAGCTCGTCTGGGGAAGGAAGCATTAAGTGCTCCAAAATCTCCTGGTAGACGGCTGCGTTGACCCCGGACTTAATGAAGCACAGTGGACCAAACACCAGCAGATGACATGGCTCCCCAAATCAACAGACTGGAAACTTCACACTTGACTTAAAGCATCTTGCAGTGTGTGCCTCTCCACTCTTCCTCCATTTGGTTTCTAAATGAGATGCAAAATTCGCTCTCATCATAAAAGAGGACTTTGGACCACCGAGCACCAGACCAGGTCTCTTTAGCTCAGGTAAGACTCTTCTGACATTGTTGTTCAGGAGTGGCTTGACAATAGGAATACATTTGAAGCCCATGTCCAGTGTGTGGTGGATCTTGATGCACCGACTCCAGCTTCAGTCCACTCCTTGTGAAAGTCCCCAACACTTTTGAATTGCTTTTCCTGACAATCCTCTCCAGGCTGCAGTCATCCCAGCTGCTTGTGCACCTTTTTCTTCCACATAACTTTCTATTAATGTGCTTTGATACAGCACTTTGGGAACATCCAACTTCTTTTGCAATTACCTTTTGAGGCTTTCCCTCCTTATGGAGGGTGTCAATGATGGTTTTCTGCACAACCGTCAGGTCAGCAGTCTTTCCCATGATTGTGATTCCTACTGAACCAGACAGAGACCATTTAAAGGCTCAGGAATCTTTGCAGGTGTTATGGCTTAGTTGATTAGAGTGGGACACTTTCAGCCTAGAATATTGAACATTTTCACCATATTATTTTCTGAGATTGTGGATTTGGGATTTTCATGAGCTGCAAGCCGTAATCATCACAATTATGACAAATCACGGCTTGAACTATCTTGCTTTGCATGTAATGAGTCTACCTCATTAGTTTAACCTTTTAAGTTGCATAATTGAAAAAAATGAACTTTTGCACGATATTCTAATTTTTCGAGTTTCATCTGTAGGTCTAGGTTACACAGGACCACGGAAGACCAAAATGACATGGGTTGGGATTAAGTGCATTCACAATCTGTATGACTGTGGTAGTAGTATTCCCATGATATTTTAAAATGCACCCTCACTTGATGGTTCTGGCTGACCACTGGAGGCACAATTATGTAAAAAAGCCTGCAGGTTAAAGAGGAATGCCAGGTATAAATGTATCCTCCTCACGCCGGCAGTATGAATATATACAGCCTTTCGGCAGGTGGGTCTGAACGCAGAGCAGCCGCCTATATGCGCACCAGAATAGAAAAGCTGCGCCAAGAGTGTGCTCTGCCCACTCCCATCGGCTAACAGAAAGCTCCCAATCTCTACTTGCGATTGGGAGCTTTCTGATCATGTGACTTATGACAGCCAATCACAGCCGTTACACAGACCTGAAGCCCCACACCACCTCCCAGTATCAGAAGCCTCCTAATATTTTGGACGGCACCGCATTAAGGGGTTATACATAGTTACAATGTGAATTATGTATATACCATACCTGGCCAATGTTCCTGGAAATCACTGAAGTAGACACTGCTACTCCAGTGATCTCCACTAGCTTCTGGGTCCCGTGCCAAGCTGCTGCACTGTGAACACAGGAGATTGGCCACTTAGCATGGGCACCAGTCTGTGAATGCTCTGTATTTTCTAAATTAATGCAAAACATTCACCGACTGGACAAGGTGGAGAACATTTCGTCACTGCCCCGCCTCTCCATTCATCCAGAGAACATTCTGCATTCTCAGCACACGATTTCAGAAGGAGATCACTGGAGAGGCACTTCACTTTAGTGATTTTCAGCTTTCAGGGGCATCAGCAAGGTATAGTATATGCATAGTTACATTGGTCCAAGCTGGACCAATGTAACCATCTATAAAATATCCATACCTAAAATTCATCATTTAGGGCAGTGTGTCCCAGCACAGGATTCTATGTGCACTACTGGTATCCAAGCGGTTACATTTTGATAATCTTAATCCATTCTTTAAAAGCAGTCTCACCATTCACATACGTCAGGCTCACGATCCTGTCCCCCCAGAGAACAAGGTTTCTCCATTTTGATACATGCAATAGATTCAGAGCTAGTGTGGTGTACATATCACAACCAGTGGTTGCACTTTAGACGTTCAGGGGAAATTTACAAAAACAACAAGTGGTTTCACCTGATTAGCATTCAACTAGTCCCTTCTTAAGCGTCGCAGGCTGAAGTGGCTTAACCCCTTTAATATATTTCTACATAGGGAAGGGTATAGCAGAAGATGCCATAATCGCAATATCTAAAGACCCAAGGTTCTCCCCAGATAGGTGCTCCTGCTGAACATCTTTGGGTTTGTGCAATCAGTTTTCCATTTCTCATTACAGCTCTGAAATACCGCATTTATTGGCATATAAACACACACCCCAATGTTGAGAGGGAAGTTTCAGAAGGAAAAAAAAAAGAACATAAATAAGGGTATAACTTTGATACAAAATAAGGGTCAGTGGCCATCAATGCAGCCCAATCAGTGCCCAACAATGCGGCCAATCAGTGATGGATTACAGGGGGAGGGATCTTGTGTTTACTCAGCGCTCGCAGCCACACACACAGCCCCACCTCCAACGATACAAAGGTCCAGTGCCAGGACATGTGGCATCTATTCTAATAGCAGGGACTGTGTTTGACCAAGCACGGAGTAAACAGGAGATCCCAGCTCTGTGTTACCCGGCACCCCCCCCCCCTCCCCTCTGAGGCAGCCTAGGTAAAAGATCTGCGTATAACAGTTACCCTCTAATTTATTCACAGGTGCTTACTCAATATCTTTAATTGGCATTTACGTTTGATGGCTCTAGTTACAATTTTTAGAGGTTGGTAGGTTAGGCCCTTTTCATATTGCTGTACTTATACGATACCCATTTTAACACCAGCAGTGTGGCAGATTGTTTTTTGTGGAGATTGTGACGCTTTCATATTTTGTATATCCCTGGCCCACATGCAAGGTGGTGTGGTTGTAGTTTGGAACATTTTCGCTCAATTCAGCTTCACCCGAGATTAGCTTACTAAAGCCTAGATTTGAAATGTATGTACCAACATCTGTAATAATAAAATTGATAGAGCAGAATCTAATTATACCACTGAGGCTAGCCATGCACAGATCAGTTATTTTCAGACAACAGGTTGATTTCCTGAGAAATCCTCCCTGATGTTTTTATTGTATTCTGGCAGTGGAGACTCCTTCAAATGTCAGAAAACACTTACCACTACAGTTACTTGGTTGCAGTGCTGATCGAATGGAATTTTTCCTACAAGCCAGTTCAAGAGAAGTCAATTAGATCGATTTCTCTGGAATGGGAACGACCATAGATAGATCGAAATCCCTCCAGTCTCTGCTAAACCTGCCAAATTTCCAGCCATTTATGGCCAACTTAAATGGTGAAAAAAGTCAAAAGTATGGAAACATGGAAGTTTTGGCCATGAAACTACACTTTTCACACCAATAGTAAAAAGTATGCATGCGTAAAAAGCTGGCTTTTAGGGCTTAAAAGGATGAGTTTACTTTTTATAGAAAAATATATTTTTTCTTGCAGGAGCCTGGGAAGCATTGCACCCATGATCAATGTCAAGCATCTACAGACAAGCCCTGCAGCTTTCAACCCATACCTTCATAGGGGCCATCAGTTTCAAAGCTGCAGGGCTTGTGAATGAACTACGAGAGCACTCGATCAGCGACCTTACAGCAATGGCCGATGGGACTTTTAGTGCATTCATTCATTTCAATCTGTGAATGAATGATATGGCTGTGTGGGCCAGAGCCATGCTGTTTTTGAATTGCGACAGTGGGTGTGGGGGAGAGGATCCCCCTACTCACTGTCACACCATGTGTGACATCAGGGGTAAAGGTGCGGGAGCTGAATATCAACATGTTCCTCCCTAAAGTCAGGTGGAACATGTAACATGTCAAAAAAGGCAAACTTATTTCAATGGGTGTTGGCAGTAGAAGCTTAAGACTTCCATTCATTTGAAACAAAGAACATTTTTTCTATGCTAGTTTCCAACAAATTCACTTATTCATGACCTTAAGAGGCAGAATAAATATTCCTATTTAGAATAAGAGGCGTTACTTTAGGAAAAAATTTGAGCATGACGACGGTAGATGTTGCTTCCATACTGCTGGTTATCATCCATCTACCCAATGTCAATCAAGATACACAGGTATGTTCAAGGATTAGAAACTCATTACTATAGCAATATGATTTTCTTATGAGAGGCATTTAATACTATTTAAGTTATGTACAGGTACCCATAGCAGCCCATTTAGGGCAGAGAAAAATTATACAAAGCTCTGACTTGATGCTACAAGTTATCGACTGCTATATTAAGGCCCATTAAGTGTACCAAACTGACAGATAATGTTTAATGCCAAAAAAAAGGGGGCCAACGACAACTCTGTGGCTTTGGTTTCGTCTTGGTCTTTTTCTGCCGTCACTCTTCTATGCATCTATTCCATGGACTAAGAATACATGAAAGGCTCTGCCAGAATTGCTCTCAATAGAATTAGTTTGGATATCTTTTGCTTCATCTTCCAACTGATTTAACCGTTAAAATAGTGTAACAAACCTTTACCTTTCTGCGTCTTCCTGCACGCTCAGGTCTGGCACTGCCCTGTAAATGATCACGCAAGACGAAAGATATGAAGTACAATCTTTGGTTCAAGGTCTTCCAGCTGGGTTGAACAAGTGAACGCCACGCCAAGAGCTGTATGAATGCACACCTCCAGGTACCAGAACTGTAGCTAGGACCTCAGGGGGGCAATGGGTCCACGCATCAGGCTTACATTTCCCATTTGAAAAGGATGATAAACTTGCAGTTTCACAGCAGTGCCGCTGATTTTGGTCATTTGTAAAAAATGACCAAAAACATACCTATGTATAAACTGCAAAATAACGTGTACAGATGATATTCCAGGAAAGGGTAGGCGTGGCAATGTTACTGTCCATTAAAGTGATAATAGCTGGGCAGGTGATGGGATGTTGAAGGACAATGGATATAGGTAAAATAGAATATGCAATTAGTTATGTACCCACACTAAACCCTGTAGCTCTGTCCACCACGCAAAGAGTGACTTGGATAAGTGGCCGAAAATCACTCAGTAATCATTCCACTTGAACATGTGCCAGTGAACCTAGGGTTCAGGGATGAAGATCTGCAGCTTAAGGACCATTACCATTGAGAGGGGGGGGAATTAACCTTGCTGAACCAACCCCAAACAAAAAATGGTCTGTGGATTTTGATGCCTTTTTAATACATTAGCTTAAAGGTATTATGTAGGATGAGGCAACTTAACCATGAAACCAATTACAGAACATTAAAGTGGTTGTAAACCTCTACATAAACCCAGTGACGTGACTGGCCTCAGGTGATACACAGATAAAACAAATCCTCCTACAGAAAGTTTTACCCATTTGGTCATCTTTCCCCTACATCCATTCAAAGCTCAGAATTTACAGGGGATCTTCTCAGCTCTGAAAAGGGGGCAAAGAGCTGAAGTGACATCAGTGAGAGCTGAATGGAGGCAAGGCACCCCCCCCTCCCTTTTTTATACAGCCGAGGATGTAAACACTACTAGAGCTCCCTCCTGTCATCATTTTTCTCCTGGGAGTCAGGAAAACTCCTCAGAAGCAACTCATGCTTGTGGTAGAGGAATGAAGCACAGAAATGACACTAAAGCCTCTTACACAGGATCAGACCTTCCACAAAGCTTGGCCAGGAATTTGCCTTGCATAAAAACGGCACACAATTGTTGGGCACCTTCTGCGAATGTTGTGTTTGATGAGCATGGTTTCTGAGCATGCGCGTTTGTACTTTGGAAAAATGGTCGGATTTTCCGCCAACAGTCTGTCATCACAATTCCCGTCGAAAAATACAATTGTGTGTACGAGGCTTTCGTGTTCTGTACTGAGACCAGTACACACTAGAGGTTTACAACCACTTTAAACGTTGATAAAAACTTGATTGTTCTAGGTGTAAAAAAACACAGCCCACTACACATGGCAGGTTCCACAGCAAATATGAGAGGTTTTTGTTTGGGAACAAAAAAAAAAAAAAAAAATATAATAAAATATATAAGAAACCCAAGTACTAGTGTAAAACAGAGTGCATACAAACAAAATTTCAAATAAAGGTGTGTTACGGTTTTCTTTAATTATTCTTCTGTCAAAAAGAAAAACATTTTAGGTCCATCGTCACTTACCTGATAAGCCATCTGCGCTGATTAGAAGGAAAAGATCTTCTTTGAGATCACATTAGGTAGCATGGAACATACATTTCAAAACAAAAAAAGGCCAAAAACTACACAGCCTGTAATCTACACTGCCATCTAGTGGTTGTCAATGGAAAGGACCGTACCGCAGTCCACACAGCCTTGTATAACCAGCATAAAGGGAATTATATACTAGTTTTAAGTATCTAAAGTTGTTGGTAAAGGGTTAGCACCCCTTTCTAGCTCTTACTGCTGTTGTCTGCAGTGACCACTGCTTCAGATTAAAAAACGTAAAACTGAGTTGCCCGTTGCACAGGAACAGAAAGGAATTCTTGTGGTGACAACTGCCTGGGAGAGGATTTTCCCCACATTGATGATTATACATGATGTATAATCTGATATGAAGTTAAAGAGGAATTAAACCCACAGGTTTCCCAAAACAGTTCCATTCAAGGCACACCTTGAATAACTGTTACACAAACTAGTGCTTAGGTTAGCTCTCAACTAGATGTCAAGCCATCAAATAGTTGGTGTCATAGCTGATAAAATGTACCGCACCATGGCAAATGCAGAAGCTAGAATGGCAGCTTCCTTAGCGGTAGAGGATGGGGGGGTGGTTAGTTGTGCTTTAAATGGAGACTTACAGCCAAAGCTTGTTCGGCTGTACTTCTGTGGATCACAGGAGAGCAGTTCGGTAATTACTCCCAAGACCCATTTTCAGCAGACAGCGGTCCGTAGCCCACCGATGTCACAGAGCAGGGCCAGGCTCAGGAAAGACTGCGACCATATGGTTGGGATCCGCCTACATTGCCTGGACCAGCAGCCGGCTCAGCAAGCTCCCAAAAGAGCCGATTGCTCCCACCCCTCCACTCCAGTGATTGTGGGAGGGGGCAAAACAGACAGCGGTGACTTACAGTCAGCAGATCTCTGCTCAGGGGGCTTTGAGAACTGAGCAATCAGCACTGTTTGATAGCTTGGTTCTCCTTGTTAAAGAATAGGCAAAAATACATTTCATTGCGGACCGAGTAAGGGAGGGTCATAGCCCATGAGTATTTTGTTTCACCATCTGTGTCCCATTGCAGAGCGTTTCCTTCACTTCCTGTTCCATAGCCACATAGGAAGTGAGAGCAAATCCCTGCAAATTAAGGAAATTCATTGGGGCTCCCAGGTCACCAGAATCAGTGTTGCCGTCGAAATTTGGGATTTTCTTTTACTTTTATTATCAGTAAACAGGAAAAAAATAAACGAGAGGAGGGGGATCTCTCCAACAGGGCACAGATAAAAACTGACAGGTGTTCCCTCTGCACTCTATCCAAAACGAAAATAAAGTTTTGCCTTTCATTATACTTTAGGGCCCTTTCACACACACTGTCTGATCAGGTCTGCCTGTCCGTTTTTCAGGCGGACTTGATCGGACACGGAACAGCGGGGCTCTGACAGGTCTGTCTGCACGGTGAGCGGAGACAGACCTGTCATCAATGGATCAATCCACCGCTGAGTAAGCGGAGTCCGTCAAAACGAATGTACCCTATGTAAAAAGGGGCCAGCGGGGACGGATGTAGCAGCGGACTGATGCTGCATCCACCTAGGCAAGTACGATTTAAAAAAACAAATCCCATACTCCTCTTAAGGGTTACTAGCCCTGTCAGTTTTTTATTCCCTTTGATGCCCCACTGAGGGGGTTTCATTTAAGGAAAACGCCCTCAGTGGGGCATCAAAGGGAATAAAAAAACTGACAGGGTTAGTAACCCTATCCAAAACTACAAAGGTTTTGGCTTTACGTATACTTTAGGACAGGGGTGTCAAACTGGCGGCCCTCCAGCTGTTCCGAAACTACAAGTCCCATCATGCCTCTGCCTGTGGGAGTCATGCTTGTAACTGTTAGCCTTGCAATGCCTCATGGGACTTGTAGTTTTGCAACAGCTGGAGGGCCGCCAGTTTGACACCCCTGCTTTAGGATAAAGGTTGAAGGCATTACTAAAGGATCAAAAGGCAGAGTACGTTATCAGACTGCCAACATGACATGAATATGTTACATTGGCTGCTAGCTTGCGTCAACCACAGATATTGCATATGGACCTGTTGGTAGAATAGCAAAATCCTGATGCAATTAGTCAGCACACAGCAGTACCATTCAGGCAGGCTGTGCAGTTCTCATGATTAAATGCAGACAACTACATGCTTTCTTTAGTCCTGTCCGTACACCTAAGCAAGTGCCTGCACTACATACTTACCTTTTTTGTTTTTAACCCCTAGAGCACATGTCCAGGATCTAAAAATGGGAATGCTTTACCTGGGCCTACACAAGGATTTCAAACCTCATACTAACCAGGATTAATATGTAATGTACCAGTGTAATGTAACCAGCAGTGGGTTTGTGTAATCAGATACATGTGTGCTAGGGGGTAATTTTCCTAAGTGATACATACATTTGTAAAACAGTGTGGATGAAATGGCAGCAGTTTTTTCTGGCTTTACAGCAATGTAATTATGGTCGCTCTCCCAAGAAGGTGTGCTGCTGCCGTACTCCTCCGATGGCTCATCGCTGGACACTTCCGTCTCTATCTTCGGTGTTAATACAACACAATGCTTCAGGCTGATAGTCTTCTCAGCTGCGGCTTTCTGCACAACTGTTGGGTTGGAAGGAGCCTGTAACAAATGCACACAAAAGGTTAAACATTAAAGCTTCTATAAAAAAAAAAAAAAAGAAAAAAACACAACAGATTGCAGAAGTGCATTCAAATATATGGGGCAAAAACGATTTAAATTAATTGTAATATCTAGTGCAGGCATCATCAACCCGTGGCCCGCAAACTCAAACCTATGGCAAATAGCACATCCTCCAAGTCCGCTCCGCTCTACTGAAGGATTGCTGGTCCTCCATAATCCCGGAAGTTGTCATACACAAGCCCCCTATTGTGGCCGGCTCCGCGCTCTTCGCCTTAAGGCACAGAGAGGGGAGCCTTTAGCCAAGTGGATTACATCTATACAGGGGTTCTGAAAGTGGATTCTCATTCCATCTTTGCTTAAGTTTATTGCACTACTAGGGCATGCGCTTCCCTGGGCTGTTGGTTTCTTTATTTTGGCAATTCAAGGGATGGCTGCAAAGACCCCGATATAACAAAGGCTGCAACACTGGTTCAGACATTTTTTTTTGGCTGGCCACATCTGAGCATGAGAGTGGGATTTAATGGTGATCAGGTTATAAAAAAAAAATGGATTTTTTTATATTAATAGTGGGTGAACATACAGTGGGGATTGGTCCCACGGAAAAAGGATGATCCCGAGAGTTGTTTAAAATTAAAAATAAATTCAAACCCATTTAATTTCATTGTGGCCCGCGACTGGTTACCAAATTACTTAAAGCGGAGTTCCACTCAAAAATTGAACTTCCGCTTAACCCACTCCTCACCCCCTTACATGCCACATTTAATGTAATCCCACTTCCTCCTTCCGCCGAGGGGCTGGTAAGGCAATTAGCTTAATTGCCTATCTTCAGCCCCTCCCTGTAGGTGACCGTCTGGGACACATCACAGGTCCCAGGCGATCAACTGTCCAATTGGACATCGCAGCGCCGCTCGCGCATGTGCAGTGGGTGCCCGGCCGTGAAGCCAAAAGCTGTCACGACCAGGTGCCCACACTTACAATGAAGATGCCGGCCGGGGAGGGGGGGGGAGAGGAGCGGAGTCCCGGCCGGCGCGTCACTGGAACCCTGGAGCAGGTAAGTAGGTTTTTTAAAAGCCAGCAGCTACACTTTTTGTAGCTGCTGACTTAACATAAAAATGGGCTGGAACACCCCTTTAAGTGGCCCGCACTATTCAAAGAGGTTGAGCACCCTGTTCTAGTTCTTCATCTCTAATGCAACAACACAAAAATCACAATACAAAAAAGGAAAAAACCTAATTGTACACAACTGCGGACCTCTAGAGCACTGCCATAACTGGAACAACCCTACTCTGTCTACCAAGTAAAAGATCTTACAATTCACCACTTTCAATAGAAAGTTAAAAAATTATTGTTTGAGGGGTGAAGCCCCACGTGTGGTGTCTGGTTTAGGTGGGCAGCTCTTCCAGCTTAGGAAAGAAGACTATTAATACGGTATATTTAAAAACCTAAACTGCTCCGGCAACTGTACCAATGGAGATAAGAGGACCAATTTGCTAAACTTTATTAGTTATTTAACTATGCAATGTGCAAATATCACCAAGGTGTGAAACCATTGTTCACCACTTAATACTTCATGTAGTTGGGAAAACACAATGTTTTAAACACTTTCCTTTACAACTAAGCAGGGACCATAACGGTTTTGGCTTCAGTAATGCTTTCTTACCTTTTTTACAAGGGTAAAAAGGTCTGTCATATGACCAGTCATCTCTTCTTCCTGATAGTGGGGGGCAGGGTTACAGCACACTGCGCAGACACACCGTGTGCCTATATTGCATATTTTGTTCAGCCAGAGGCAAGATGGAGGCTGTGCTTGAGCAGGGGGTGTGTCCTAGAAGCAGGTGTGATTGGGAAAGGGAGTGTGCCAGCAGCAGGCTGTGATTAGTCAGGTGGTGTGGTGGCTGAACAAACTACCCAATTTAGGCATGCTGTGTGCCTGCACAGTGTCTTGCATCTCTGTAGTCAAAGGATTCAAACTAACCATGCAAGCACGGATCAGCTTGTACTTTGTGTGGTCAGTTCAGAAGGTGACTGCCAGGTTCAACCAGTTATTTCAGATAGAATAAGTAACATAAACGTGATAGAAACTAGGATTTATAAAACACATATGAACACACATAGAAAGATAGAAATAGTTAGGGCAACGTACAAACAGTATTTCTTTATCAATATCATAGGTGGTCAACAACCAGTGGCCCTTCAGCTGTTGCAGAACTACAAGTCCCATGAAGCATTGCAATTACAGTTACAAGCACGACTCCCAAAGACAGAGGCATGATGGGACAAGTAGTTTCGCAACAACCACAGGTTGAGTACCCATGATCTATATGATCAATAGCTCAGAGGGCTCTTTTTGTTCTCGGACTCTTAAAATGATTGTAAAGGCTTGTAAGTATTAGGGGTGCTGTTGCATGCAGAAGGCTTTTTATCTTAATGCATTAACAAAAAAAAAACAAAAAAACCTGCCTTTACAATCCCTTTAAAGTGGGGGGTAAAGGCCAAAGTTCTACCCATGAAGATAAAACCTGTGTGCAGCAGCCCCCCCCCCCCCCAGCCCAATACTCACCTGAGCCCCATTGCAATTCAGCGATGTGCACGACAGACTCAGCTTTCCGGGTACTCTCACTCTTCATTGGCCGAAGCAGCACTGGGAGCCCTTGGCCCCCACAACCATCAAGGAGAGAGCAGGGGTGGAGCGCTGTGTGCCCCCACAGCAAGCTGCTTGCTCTGGGGGCATTCAACCGGTGGAAGGGGCCTGGATGCTGCCAGGAAATCCAAGAAGTGAAGGGTCCGCAAAAAACGCTGCACAGAGCGGGCAAGTATAACAGGTTTAAAAAAATAAATAAAAATAAAACAAGCCTTTACTAACACTTTAAGTGTTATCCAGTACAAAAATCCATGAACTGCATGCAAAATACCACAAAAGTCAAATAATACGTACATTGCATACATTAAGCCAATTCATGTGATAAAACATTTAGCACATGGGTGCTCAACCTGCGGCCCTCCAGTTGTTGCAAACATATCCCATGATGCATTGCTAGGTTGACAGTAACACGCATGACTCCCAAAAACAGGGGCATGATGGGACTTGTAGTTCCGCAACTGCTGGGGGCTACAGGTTGAGCACCCAAGTAAAAAAAAAAAAAAAGTTTCATAATTAAAAATCCCAGTAGTAAAATTAGTGCATGTGTTTTGTTTTAATCATTTTGGAAAGGTGTTCAAACAACAAACCCCCCCCACCACCACAAAAAAGCCATCAATGCCTCTAAAGCTGAACTCCAGGAACAAAAACACCCATATAATAGATCTCAGTAGACAAAGAGGGTATAAATCCATTTCATATGCACCAAATGCCTGTACAAACACAAATATAAACTTGTAAAGTAGTAGTGACATCCCTATGCTGTACATGGCCTGTACACAGAGCAGAGTTGTGGGCGAGACCCAGCAGGCGGAACCCCACTAGAGGGCGCTTGCAGAAAACGATAAAATGGGGCAAAGACACTGGATTACTGCACAGACCCGGGAAAAAAAAAAAAAAAAAATCTACTTTGCTCCCTTCTATTCACAATATATTTGCTTATCAAAAGTTCAAATCTGCAGAATTTGCACCACTGTTGACATCGGTCATTACCTGTGCCGTGAAATCTGTACTGGGGGAGGCTTGCCAGATGAGCACATTTCTTGGTCACAGTCCAGCAAGGATTGTGCAACCACCGAGGCATGTATAGCAAACACTAAACTTCACTGATCAAAGTTCACTAGGAATTTAATGAAAGCATTTTGGCAGTGCCACCACGCCAACCAAGCATATTTCAATAAAAATGGAACTACAGTTCATAGTAGTTCAGGGGGTAGAAGGCGTGATACTACTTGTAGGGCATGCAGACTGAACGTGGTGCATACCAGTCAATACAAATTTGGCTTGGGTGGTTTCATTCCTAAATGTGAAAACGTATTTCTGGAAAGGTTATTTTAACCGCTTCAATACCAGGCTTTTATACCACCTCCATACCGGGTCTATTCTGACACTTCTATTCTACATGTAATAATCATCATTCTTTTGCTAGAAAACTACACAGTACCCCCAAACATTATATATGTTTTTTTTAGCAGACACCCTAGGGAATAAAATGGCGGTCATTCCAAAGTTTTATCTTGCACGGTATTTACGCAATTATTTTTCAAACGCCTTTTTTTTGTAAAAAAAATTGTTTTATGAATTAAAAAAATAACAAAACAGTAAAGTTAGCTCAATTTTTTTGTATTATGTGAAAGATTATGTTACACCGAGTAAATAGAGACCCAACATGTCACGCTTTAATTATGCGCACACTCATGGAATGGCGCCAAACTTCGGTATTTAAAAATCCCCATAGGCAACGCTTTATTTATTTTTTACAGGTTACAGTTTAGATTTACAGAGGAGATCTAGTGCTAGATTCGTTGCTGGCACTCTAAAGCACGCGGCGATACCTCACATGTGTGGTTTAAACGGCGTTTACATATGTCGGCGGGACTTGCGTGTGCGTTCGCTTCTGCACGCGAGCTATCGGGGACAGGGGCGTTTTAATTATTTTTTTATCTTTTATTATTTTTTTTTTTACTTCTTTTTTATTTATTTTTCCACTTTTTTTCATTTTTTTTTTTTCCACTTTTATTCCTATTACAAGGAATGTAAACATCCCTTGTAATAGGAAATGTGTGTGACAGGTCCTCTTTATGGAGAGATGTGGGGTCAATAAGACCTCACATCTCACCTCCAGGCTGGAAACCATGAGATCGGTGAAAAAAAATTAACCGATCTCATGAATGGTGACTTACAGCCGCAATTGCGGCTTTGTTTACATACGGGGACCCGGGCGTGACTTCATCAGATTGCGCCCGGGTCCTCCGACGGGGATAGAGATGACTGGTGACCATCTGGTCACCAGTCATCTCTATGCTTCCTGCCGCCGCCGCCGACGATTCGTTCTCCGGGCCCCCGAAGGCACAGGTAAGCCCGGAGAAGCACCGGATGGCGGCGGGAGGGTGTCTCCTCCCGCAGCCTGTAAGAACGATCAAGCGGCGGAACCGCCGCTATGATCGGCTCTTACATTGTGCAGAATCGCTGGCTGAAGAAGAGGATATCTGGATGATGCCTCTGGCTGCAGGCATCATCCAGATATTCGCCTGCGATACCCAGGCCGTCAATTGACGGCCACTTAGGATGGTAAATCCCATCCCAGGCCGTCAATTGTATATGGCTGGGTATTGAAGTGGTTAAGAGAAGGGATATGAAAACCTTAAAATACAAGTGAGGATTTACATGACTAACCACAAATGTGCTGAGCTATTAATTGATGCATTGTGACATAGGGCTCTGGGTAGAGCAAAGAATGGGGCTTATAACTGGAAGAACTAGAACGCATGTTCACGCTGTATAAGGAATAAGTTGCATTATCACTTTAAACATTTGTATACAAGCTGGTATCAAAAGTTTGGAGACTAGTTTTGTAACATGCCAACAGATGGCAGCACAAGGTTGAATGCGCAGCCGCAGGGAGCACCGACCTTCATAAGTCAGTGTGCCAAAGGACATCGTCCTGTGTACATGGAGGGCTGTGTAACTGGTGCTACTCTGACCACATGTGTTATCACATCTTCCATTTCATCATGAACAGCAAGTCAAAAGGGAAGAGCAAACATACTAAAAATGTTGCGTTTGATAAACCGTTATTCCAATATTATGCAACATAAAAAAATGGACTACCACCATTTTAGTTTCCATGGTCTCTGCTTTTAGAAAACATTGTCATGGAGGGAATTAAGAAATCTTTAGCCCTTAAATTAAGTTTTAACCATGTGTGCAAATGTAGCCCCCTCTACCATAGGTAGGTGCTAGAGATGTAGTGTTTGGTAGGTTCTGTCAGTACAGGTACGTTTAGGTAGGCCTTTGCTGCATGCTAGACCTGTTTGTTTTTGATCTGGCGGCAGGAAGTGGTTAGTGTAGCAGTGGGTGTGACCGACATGTACTTCAGCTTTTGGGCGTCTCCCCTGCTTTCAGTGAGACTGTTCTAAAAGAGGGTCAGGGCTGAGATTTGGAGTGGCATGGAGTACATGTGAGGAGCCCTGACCAATCCCCAACTGGGATTGGCAGGGGGCAGGCTTCCTACATATACTCACAGTCAGCTTGCTGGGGAGGAGTTGTCGGCTAGGTGAATTGAAAGATGGAGTGCTAGACTGCATTCTGGTTAAACGGTTATGGAGAGGTGTCCTGAACAGGAGCAGTTGGTCCGCACGGTCCAGGTAAATCTTTCAAGAAGGACTCAGGGTAGGAGTCAGTTAGTGGAGCACAGTGGAGATCTGGAAGAGGCATGCCATGAAATACTGGATTCTCCACGAAAATGCCCCCTGGTTACCGAGCTAGCCTCACACACAAGATTCTCACCGGCGACAGCATGATCTCACTTCACACACCATTGTGGAGATCCAGAGGGAACCACAGAAGGTGCCTCACGCTTCCAAAAAAGACGACGACTTCCAGGACAAATACCAGAGGTGTCAGGAATGCTGTTATTGCTTTGCAAGGGGACCATTTGGAAGGCAATAGTGTATAAATATAGATAAAGTAGTACTTAGATCTAGTCTCAAAACTTTTTGATAGCACCTCGTATTTTACTAGGGTATTGAAATACAATTCTATACAGATCCCTGCCACGGAACCCCTCAAATAGAAACAATTCTGTGCTACATAGTCAGCAAGCTTTAACACAAAATGCTGAGAAAGCCGGATGAAGTAGAACTACTTACCTGGGATTTGGGTGGTGGGGATTTCTTCTCAATTTTTACCTTGACTTTTTCCTTGGCGTCTTTGCCTGCGCTAAGTGATTTCATTGTTTCAGCAGCATGTTTAAGTATACAGTCATGGCTGCAATACACAGAGTCACGAAGGGCAAGGTTCGAACAGCCTGGTCCAATGCACATGGCCACATTTAGAGACATTGGCACCTCCGACGCAGTGGGTACCTCACGAGAGACCTCGGGCGTTTCACAGACTTCAGTGGGCAGGATAGCCAATTCAGGAATCTCCACCTACAACACAGGAAGATATAAGGGCCTCAGAAAAAAGAAACAGCTTCTCATGCCTTTTCCGTTATAGGTTGTTCAGTATAACAGCGACACTACACTCACTAGCAATATATGAGGAATATCATTGGAAAACAAAGTAGGGTACTGTTAGCCAAACAGTTAAAAAGGAGAAGTATGGTGAAAGCTCTTTTGGCAATAACTCTCCTATGCATCACAGGAGTAAAGTTAGTTATGCACCTCCGTGACCAATTTTCAGCCTACAAGCTAAAAGCCCACTATTGGACGACATCAGACTCGGTCCAGGCTCAAAAAAAAAAAAAGAAGGATCCACCCCTCCACAGCCAAGCACTCCAGTGAGTGCTGGAAAAGCAGAGAGCCGAAACTGGCAGTCACCAGCTCTCTGCAGCTTCAAGACCGAGAACTGAGCGATCAGCTGTGTTTGATCGATCAGTGCTGCAGCCATCTAGGCAAGTACAATTTCTTAATGTTTTCTAATCCCGTACACTTTTTAAGGTCTCCTCTAACCCTGTGAACCTTTTTATATCGCTAAAGCACATAGAAATAAGGAAAAACTGGCCCCTTGACGCTTCCGCAGCTGCTAACCAGCACTAAAAAGGAATGGCACAGGAGAGAGGGCATAACATCTCCAAAATTCAATACAATGGTTTGTGGGAAAGGTAGACTAGTTTATTCAAAAGTGCAATTTGAAACTGGCAGCAATTGATGCTCCAATAAGCAAGCATTACATTTCAGCTATGCAACAGGAGTCTTTATGTGCGGTCCCATACAGAATACTTACAGGATGAAAGATTTTCAGTTTCTTCTTGCCAGTAGGATGTGTAGCCTTCTCAATTCTACCCTTGATCCCCTGATCAGGCATGCTATGCTCCATAGAAGACAGGGTGTTGGCTCCAGAAAGAAAAGAGACGTTGGCCATCATGGCCTGCTCTCTCTGGTTAATGTCTGTATTACTTTCATCATACCCTTGTGGGACAGTACAGTTGGGGCAAATATAATCCTCCCCATCTTTTTCAAGTAGTTGCCCGCGCCTTTCAGTAATTCCGACACAATCACCATGAAACCATTCTTCACATCTGTCACAGCAGATCATAAACCTAAAAGACAAACAAAAACTTATGTCACACGATTATTAAAACTAGTTGCTGAACTTAAAGTATTCCAAAATGTACATATTCCTTCCAAAGACTTCATTCTGCCCAACTCTCAGTCACCCCTTTAAAACGTGAAGGAAATTCAATGTATTCCTGAATATAAAAAGCTCTTTAGAATTAAGCTTCTAATGAACATTTTCATTTTATCATGGCTTAGTCCCCAGGTAGGACTACTTAGGACTTAACCATCGCCTATATAAAACAGCTTTATCAAAGTGGAAGCCTATCCCGATTAAGGCTGGCCATACACAAGTCAAATTTAAAAAAAATTTGCTTTAGGAAAATCAGAAATTGTGCGTTTTGTGATCCGATGGCGCCAACACCGATTTCAAAATTCAACCAAGCCTTGAATTTCACCTCATGGTGCTACAGAAAGGAATTTTTGTGGCTGGAAATCTTCCTTTCTTTCCGGCAATTTTCTTTTCTTGCTCATTTCTTTTTCAAATATTTTCCAACTTGCACAATTACTCAAATTCGATGGCTGCAAGAAAATCGGCTGTTGCTGCAGTCCACTAATGGTGAGAAATTTGAGCGAATATTGTTAGATAAGATTTTTCTAAATTCGACCCATGTATGGCCAGCCTAAGACTAGCCAAAGAAGTTTGGTTGAACAAAAAAAACAAACAAACAGCCGACCCTCTTGCCCCACCCACATTCAAGGTGGATGGGAGAATCCTCCCTACTGTGTCTGTGTATTCAGACAATGGGAAGACTTACAATCAGAATACACATTGAACTGCAGTCTATTGCCTTTTGGCGCTGATTGAGCGGCAATTTTCCAACAGGGCTGTTAAGATACTGTTCAACCAACCTGTCCATACGTGGACTTTAAAGTCACCAGGTCCCTGTTAAACCTCCTGAATTTCAGTCCATGTATGGGTGGCTTAATAATTAAAAATGGGCTGTAGTGGAGTCACCAATGTACAGAAAAATTTAATTAGGTGCCTTGACTTCAAGAAACTATCTTACCTGTTGTTATGAGGTTGTTGGCAGATGCAATACAAGGTGTTCGGGTCATAGATCTCAGCCTCTGGTCTCATTCTAGTGGATACTTTTCTTAATGGTTTCTCTTCTTCTGTATTATCATGGCTCTGGGGTTCCTGCTTTATAATAGTGGCTAGCTGCTGAAGCAAAGCTGCTCGATTAGCACTCCTAGTACGGATAGCACCCTCTGTATTTGGTGTAGAAACAGTCTGTACTGGACTGGGCTCAGTCACAGGAGGAGTATCAGGACGTTTACTTCGGAGTCTGTTCTGGATCTCTTTCAGAGTCATGCCATCACTATCTGAGCTATCATCCTCTTCCTTCTTAATCTCACTTTTGATCTTTGCATCGATCTTAACATCAGGTGTGCTTTCCACGCTACCTTCTGATGCAGTTTCAACATCTGTCACTGGACATGACCTATCACTAGACTCTTCCAGAGCATTAGCCTTCCTGGCTCTGTTCCTCCTGACTCCTGACAGGAACTCCTCCACTCTCTCTGTGCGCTTTGGTTGCCTCCCGCTGCGACGGAGCGAAGGAGTGGACTCTGAAGCATCCATATCCACGTCACCGATCTGCTCACGCTTGGCAATTGTTGTCTTGCGAAAACCCCAAGTTTTCTTGAACTCTTTGCTTGTTGGCCTGATCGATGTCAGTATTTCATCATTAATTTGATCTTGGTCATCCACAACAGACACTAATTTGAGGAAAAGGCAAAATACATGGAGGAAATGCTTAGTAAAATAAACGACTTAATAAAAAAAATAAGAATATTTTCCACAGAAGACATTAATGATTAGACATACAAGATACACAATACAGCAACAATCATTTTATTAGTATAGACATTTAAAAACCTGTGAAAAAAATCAGTTTGAGTTCCCTGTAAGGTACAATTATTTGTTGAAGTAAATCCAGTGTACAGACTAAGGTGTGCGTTTTTTCAGTATAAAAAAATAAAAATAAATGCATGGAAAATAGGGTATATGGTTTCCAATGGCATAGGTTACACATGTGCAGTCAGTTCCAAAAAAAAAAAAAAAAAGAAGTAGAACATGCTGCATTTTTCCTGTACTGGGACACAAAACACACTGGACCCTAGTATAGTTGGGGGGAAAAAAAACAAAACCCTGGAATGCATTCGGACGCACCAAAAACACAATACAACGCATCAGACAAGCATGCATAAACGCACTCGGAAAGGAGCCGAGTGCGTTTTGTGGAGTTAACCAGCCCCTGAATCCTGCCAAATCATTAGGGATTAAATTAACCCATGAGATCTTGATCACCCCAATAAGTTTGGCCACCTAAACAGCATGCTATAAGTTACAAGTGCGTCCGATTAGGGGCGATGGAAAGCCATGGGTGCTGCATGCTAAAGTGGGAGATGAAAAATCTAATACCTGCACCTTCATTGCATTATTTAAAAAGTGAAGTATTTTAGCAGCTGTTAAACTTAAAGCGGAATTTCACCCTAAATATAAGATCTCCCATGTGATCCAGCATACTGGCGTCAGTATAGCGCCAGTATAGCGCGTCACATCTTCCGAAAATACCCAATATGGACTCGGGTAATCTCGGCGAAAATGCGGCGCCTGCGCACAGACCTAGGAGCTGACTGCGCAGGCGCCGTATTTCTCCGAGTCCTACGGCTATGGCGCGTCACGCCCTCCGAAATAGGACTCGGAGAAATACGGTGCCTGCGCAGTCAGCTCCTAGGTCTGTGCGCAGGCGCGGCATTTTCGCCGAGATTACCCGAGTCCATATTGGGTATTTTCGGAAGATGTGACGCGCTGTACTGGTGCCGTCCACCGCGGGGGAAAAAAATGAAATTACAGGATAATACAGTAAGTGTGGGATTAAAAAAAAAAAAAAAAAAAAAAAAAAAAACAGCATACTGGCGCTGACGCCAGTATGCTGGATCACATGGGAGATCTTATATTTAGGGTGAAATTCCGCTTTAATCTGACGAACAAGCGGGGTTCCAGACAAAAGAAAATCTAAGGGAATTTTCAATAAGTTAAAATGCAACTTTAATCATAACTACTTGATAAAAAAAAAAAATTAATAATATATAGAATGCTCTTTAGCAAGGAGCCATTATTCCACATCAATACTTATGCTGCCAAAATAGTGCGTTAGAAATTGCCTCCAGTGTTACTCTTTTTTTGCTGAAGCCCAGAGCCTAAGTTGTAAGTCTAACAGTTTGAAAAAAAGTTTGATTTGATAGTTTGTCTTCAACCAAATGGTTGGTGTCCTTACTGATCACATGTGCAGTACCGTGGCAATTGCAGACCAAACAGAAGCAGCTTCCTGGGCTGAAAAGCATAGGAGGATTTCATTCCGCTTTAAGACGGGGGGGGGGGGGGGGGGGGGGGGGGTTGCCTTCATTGGTTCCTACTGTGGTCAATTACAGTCTGAGAGGAAGGGGCAGGGCCGAGCTGCACAGCTTAGGAAACAGCCCACATAAGCACCCCCAAAGGTAGTGGCTTGCTATGGAAACATACAGCAGGGAGAGAAGCACTAGGACGACTCCAGAAGAGAAGGATTGGGGCTACCTTTAAAAACAGCTGACAACTTTCAAACTGAGAAAACTATTTGTATAGCTACTAAATGTGTACCAATGTCTAAACATGCCCCTGCAGCAACAAACATTTATTCTCAACACAGTAACCACATGTCATCAAAATAAAAGACTCCGTTCATTATTATAAAGTGAATTAAATGTTTTGAACTCTTAAATTGTATGGTCCAATTTAGGAAGCAACTACAAGAACTAGGCGCAATAGTTCTACAAATTAAAGGGGAACTTTAGTCTTTTTTTTTTTTACTTTTAATCTATTAAATCTTCTGCCCATTTTTAACTCTGGGTAGTAGGAAAACTTTATGCCAGTAAATTCCTTAATACAGCCCACTTTCTTCCTGTCTCTTGTCTGGTCATTCGCCTAGGCTTAGGACATCATGTACAACACTCTCTTGCCGAGTGTTTGCCGGGGGGGGGGGGGGGGGGGGGTAAGAGGGCCAATGAGAACAGCACAGCTGCAGAGCTGGAGGTGTTACTGTTTAAATCCAGGAAGTGAACAGGCAGCAGCTTCAGCTGCCCACAGTTAAAATGGTTGCAACCAGACTCAATGGAGGGAGATTTCTGCAGCATATTTGGCAAGTACAGAATCACAGTATATATAAAATATGAATAGTGGTTAAAGCGAAGCTTTGGAATGGCAAAGATGTTTTATTACAAATTATGTCAGCAGACTGCAGTTTCTCTCTAAAAAGTTAGAATCAAAACCTTTCAGTCACTTTAGATGGTAGCGTAAACCGGAAACTAAACATTTGACGGCATATAAGCATACCAACATCTTATGGGACTACAAGTACAACAAGAAAACTGAAATAATTTCTGGATAAAAAAACACAAGAAAATGAAAGATGGCCAAGCAGGAATGACCTCTGAAAGCAGCAAAGCAACAGACTAGGCCTGGATGTTTATTTCCTTAACCACTTGTCATCTGCCCATCGTCAAATGACTGCGGGCAGACGACTCCATTGTTCTGACATCACGTCATATGACGTGATGTCCCTTTAAAGCCGCGGGCGGGCGCGCGTCGCCGGCGGCGCGCGCGCGCGCACCCGCCGCTCCGCGGGGACCCCGTGCGAGTGCCCGGCGGCAACGATCGCCGCCGGGCACACGCGATTGCTCAGAAACTGAGCTGGGACGTGCATCTCTGTATGTAAACACAGAGCTGCACGTCCCTGTCAGGGAGAGAGGAGAGCGGTTGTGTCCCTTGTACATAGGGACACAATCGGCCACCTCCCCCAGTCACCCCCCCCTCCCCCTACAGTTAGAACACTGGCTAGGACATACATTTAACCCCTTCCCCGCCCCCTAGTGGTTAACCCCTTCACTGTCGGTCACATTTATACAGTAATCAATGCATATTTATAGCATTTTTCACTGTATAAATGTAAATGGTCCCAAAAATGTCAGAAAAGTGTCCGAAATGTCCGCCATAACGTCGCAGTCCCAATAAAAAAATCGCAGATCGCCGCCATTAATAGTAAAAAAAAAAAAAAAAAAAAAAAATTCCATAAACTATCCCCTATTTTGTAAACGCTATAAATTTTGCGCAAACCAATCGATAAACGCTTATTGCACTTTTTTTTTAACCAAAAATATGTAGAAGAATACGTATCGGCCTAAACTGAGGGAAAAAATATTTTTTTTATATATTTTTTGGGGTTATTTATTATAGTAAAAAGGAAAAAATATTGCATTTTTTTTAAAATTGACGCTCTATTTTTGTTTATAGCGCAAAAAATAAAAACCGCAGAGGTGATCAAATACCACCAAAAGAAAGCTCTATTTGTGGGAAAAAAAGGACGCCAATTTTATTTGGGAGCCACGTCGCACGACCGCGCAATTGTCAGTTAAAGCGACGCAGTGCCGGAAGCTTATATTTTGTCTGGGCAGGAAGGGGGTGTAGGTGCACAGTAGGTAAGTGGTTAAAGACCACTAGTAGAAAATTGGGAATTTTAGGGTAAAACTGTCCCACATTCTACTTCAAAAGAAAACATTATTCCAGCAGATGTATATAAAGGTACACGTTCCAAGCAGAAAATCAGAATTGGACTCATACCAATTAAACAATCCAAAGTAATAAGACATATTGGGGCACCTACATTATAAAATCAACCTACAGTCATTATGCTAAAGATTCCCACTGTCCTAATAAGGCAAAAACTTTACACAACACAAACACTGGTATTAACATTTAGAAACTATGCCCATACACATTACGCCCCGTTCACACCGACGAGACTTGTTCCAAATAACATGACAAATCGCACCCACTGTTTATGTCACAACGATTAAAAAATAGAAAACAAAAAGGTTCTCGCGCTACTTAAACTTCTGTTAAATGGAGTTGCAATAAAATCGGCAGTGCCCATCGCACTGATGTGCGGCTTTGAAAACAAGCTGAAGTGTGTGAACGGGCACAAAAGCAGATGTGTTTCAAAACAATCATGCTTTTGTATGACTTCGAGTCGGTTCACACACAGGCGGCACGACTCCGGGGGCGGCTCTGCAAGTCGTCCTGAGGACGACTTCAGAGGCGATTTGCAAGACGACTTATGTATAGAAGTCAATGCAAGTCGCCCTGAGCCGCCCCCGAAGTCGTACAGGAACCAAATTTCTAAGTCGGATCGGCTTGCGTTGCTCCGATTAGAACGGTTCCATTGCATTACATGGGAAGCGACTCGTCAGGCGGCTGAGCCACCTGACGCGTCGCCCCAGTGTGAACCGACTCTTATGCCGCGTACACACGGTCGTTTTTTGCGATGAAAAAAAACGACGTTTTCTGTGAAGTAAAAAACAACGTTTTTGAAACGTCACTTTTCAAAGACAATTTTGCATACACACCATCGTTTTTTCACAAAAAGCAAGGTTACGTTCACCACTCTTTTCCATTGAAGCTCGCTTCATAACTAGCTTCTGGGCATGCGCGGGTTGAAAAACGTCGTTTTGAACGACGTTTTTGCTACACACGGTGACTTTTTGTGAAACAAAAAACGACGTTTTGAAAAACGACACAAAAAATTCAAGCATGTTGGAATTTTTTTTTGGTCGTTTTTTTTAAGACAAAAAACGACGTTTTGCCCACACACGATCAATTTAAATGACGTTTTAAAAAACGTATTTTTTTATCGCAAAAAACGACCGTGTGTACGCGGCATTAGGGTTTGTTTACGGTCGTGGTTGGGGTGCACCAAAATCATGCTGTATAGCTACATTTTCACTGCACGCCCTTTGGGTGCAAAGGCAGTGACCAGGGTTGTTCACCGATGTGGCAGGTGTGTGCGGTAGTGCCATCAAAACAGGACATATTCAAGTGGATGGGGCTAAGCTGCAACTGTGTGCAATCCAAAGGTTTGTAACTTGTGGTATTAAGGGGTTAACAGGGAGCGAGGAGGCGATACATCAACACCTCATCTGTTATACACCACTGAAAAGTGACCCACTTTTTAAAAAAGAGGGGGCAGCCCTTGTCACAAGTGCAAGACTGGCCATACATTATACAATTTTCTTGTACGATTTCGAAGCCGCACCAGTGTGCACAGAGGCCAAGGCATTCCTTATGTTGATGAGCAACAAAATTCATTCATGAAAGGTCCAATAGTATAAACAGCAACAGGGACAATATGAGCATCATGACTGCACGATGCCTTCTGTATTCACTATGGACAACATCCATTGGATTCAATTCTTGTTCTTATTCTACATGTGCAAGATCATAGACATACACCAATCGAGCAAAGAGGCAACGAATTGATAAGCAAATTAAGCTATCAGATAGCAAAGTCTACAGCACTGATCACCAAATCATCCAACCCTTGGGGGAAACTATTCCACCAACTGACACCAATGATGGAGCACCATTTCTCTGGCATTCTTCCTATTAAACCAATGATGGGGGCAATGGTGCCAGGGTTTTTTCTACTCCCACTGGCCATAGTTTGCCCCCCCCCCCCCCCCAAAGGACAGTAAACTGGCCCTTTGCTTACACAATTTGGAGAAACCTGCTCTCCAGTCTTTTGCCATTTGTCCTTCAAAGGGAATTGCAGTTCCTTCCACTTTTTTACAGTTCAAGACTAACTGTACTGTCTGTAAAACAGCTCAAATCATGGAGGAGACATGTAGAGTAATCATGCATCCAATTCTTAACTCAATTATACTCCAGGCCAACCGGACCCGTTTTCTATCCTCCATAAAGGGTTGCCTCCGTTTTACTTTTCAGTCATGCATGTAGACAGCAGTGAGGAGCAAGTGGGTGCACCAAAATGAAAATTCTCTACCGATGGACCGTTAAAAAAATAAAATAATGGACACAATATATATATTACACACATGCATATTTTATATAGAGTTGTATTCGATTTTGAAATGCTTTTGCATTAAAGTGCATTTTTTTTTTAAATTCTATGCATGTCTTCTTCACACTGGTCCCTTGCGCTTCCATTGTAGTGTAAAGCACCTCCACATTGAAACGCAGCAAAAACGTATGAAAACAAACGCACCGTTATTGCGTTTTTGATGTGGTTTTGCAGTGGCCATCATCACCACCTTTTTTCCTAGCCGATATATTGGTGCATCCCTAGTATATACAGAAATTTAAACTGCCCCCCCCAAAAAGGGGGACAGTTCACAAGCTCTTCTTTAAAAGGGGTTGTAAACGTTTTTTTTTTTTTTCTAAATAGGTTCATTTAAGCGAGTGCATTGTTGGTTCACTTACCGTTAACTGCCATTTCCCTTCTAAATGTTTTCTGTGTCTAAATTTCTCATTTCCTGTTCCTTCTCAGTAAGCTGTTCTGGCTGACTGACCTCAGCCAGAAAGGTTTGGGTGATGGGGGCAAGCTTACTGAGGAGAAACAGGAAGTAAGAAATTCAGACAAAAAAAAAAAAACATTTAGAAGGGAAATAGAAGGAAAAGGTAAGTGAACCAACAATGCACTAGCTTAAAAGGAACCAATTTAGAAAATAAAAAACAAATCTTTACAACCCCTTTAAGCTCTGTGCACAGAGGAGAAACGCTGAATAAAAATAACACAATTTGATCTCCACTCCATAGAACCTCAAATAGGTTTTGCTGTTTGTCCTCCATAAAGGATTACGCACACCATCATCCCAACCACAAGGTTTCCAACAATTTTTCAGAACAAGCCTATACATTCATCACACACACACACACACACACACACACTCCTGGAGTTTTGCAGAAATCCACCATAGTCCATTTAACATTGTTTCCTATGGGTTACGTTCACATCTGTGCATTTTAGGGGGGGGGGGGGGGCGACGTAGACCCCCGCATTTTCTGTACAGGTTCCATTTTTGTGTGGACTGCTTTAAGAGGACCATACACAAAATCTGATTCTACAATCTCCTTTAGAGCTACCATCAACTATTAAAGGGCCCCCTGATTTGATATATATTGATTGGTTTATCCCCATATTACATATACATTATAGTCAGCTTAAGGGTCCGTTATTCTGGGCCGCAAACAAATTTGCATAGATCCGCAACAGATTTTATCACAGCAGAGGCAGATTTTCATTAAAAAAAAAACTATTAAATGGTCAAAGGTAGTTTATGGTTTGTTATAATTTGGTTCCAGAACAGAAAAAATAGATGAACAAAGCTATCCAATATAACAAATCTGTCATGCCTCTCTGGTTTATATCACCTGGCTGTGTGCCAGACTAAGTAAAAATCTAATTACAAAAACAGCAATTGCTTTCATTCTCGCAATGAATGCATTTTTACCAGGCAACCAAATCAATATCTATATATCCATATCTATATATATATATATATAAAAGCATGAAACCATAAGATATCAACTGTCAGTGTCTATACAAGCATTTGTACAAAAAATTCAACCGCTAAATTGAAAAGTAATAAACCAACAACCAAATAACGTATCCGAATAGAAAAGGGTAAAAGGACATTAAACGCAAGAAAATGCAAGGCCTGCTTTAAAGGACAAGTTCAGCTTTCATTAACATGTTACACCCATATTCAGGGTATAATATGTATAATATGTTATGAAAGTACCAGCCCCCGGCTCTGCTTCGCCCACCCAGACGCACGACTCATTTACATGGCTCCGTGAATAAAAAAAACTACAAGTCCCGACAGCCTTTGCAAACAGCCCGGTGGTAGATCGATTCTTCTTGTCAGAGTGCATGGACTTGCTTGTACGAGAAAGCAGATACACGGACAGATCTGCAGGAGTCCAGCATGGCATCAGTGATCTGCTGATCATGGGTGCGATGCTTTACAGGCTCCTGCAACAAAAAATACCTGCACATTTTTTACCTGCAGGGGCCTATAAAGCATTAGCACCTGCGATCAGCAGATCACTGACTTTTTGTAAAAAAGGCGAGTTGATCCTTTAAGAACCAACTGCATGAACCCTTAAAGGGGTTGTAAAGGAAAACATTTGTTTCCCTCAATAGCTTCTTTTGCCTTAGTGCAGTCCTCCTTCACTTACCTCCAGGGGGCGAGCAGTAGTGTCAGGACGCCCACTAACACACAGCTCCTTTCTCTATCTGCAAAGTAGAGTGTCCCGACTTGCCTGCTGTTCTCCCCTCTCCCTCAAGAGGCTTTTTCCACCCCAGGAAGAACGCCTTGCATTACGGTGTGGAGTTACAGACAGAAGAACAGGAAGTGAGGATTTCTCAGAAGAAATAAGGACATTAAAAAGCAAAATGGAAGGATGAGGTAAGTGAAGGAGGACTGCACTAAGGTAAAGGAAGCTATTTAGGGGAAACATTCCCCCCCCCCCCCTTTACAAGACCTTAAAACGCTTGCCTTGCAGCGGTGCTACAATTTAATCCTGCAATCCTTCTCTTGTCCAGCAGATAACACTCCTCTGCATCTTCATGTCCAATACAGGAGGACCTTGGACCACCAGAGAGCAGAGAAAAATAGGCCGAAAAGACAGGTCTAACAGTACAATAGGAGCCTGCTGGAAAGGAGGTTCGAGCATCGAAGTGCTGGAACCAAAGTACTGTACATGAGCCTTTAGTTCCGTTTTACCACAATTTCAGTTTTTAATAACAGCCCCTAGCAGGACACACAGAACTTAAAAATGGGGCAATTACAAAGGTAAAATAAAAAAATAAAACCCCACACATCCCTTTAGAGGCAACTTCCTTGAGACTTTACTGTGCCTCACAGGATGTCAAGCACCCAGTTTTTCGGCAAGGCAGAGGTAATAAAAACCACTGATGTGTCTCAGGTATGCTCTTTTTACCTTAATGCAGTTTTAGTGCTAATATTTTTGAAGGGCCTGTTCAACATGATGTGTTTGATTGCCCCCCCCCCCCCCCCCCCCCAACACATACAATAAAAAGCTGTTTTCCCAATGAGACTAGTTCACATTACTGCAATTTGCTGGGACACACACAAAAACAATGCAAGGAAATAACACAACACGATGCTACACATATACAAAACACATGCCAACCCATAAAACAAAAATGCATGTCAACGCATGTAAATGCAATTAAAATCAGCACAAGGAACATGCAGGATTGTGGTGTGAATGGGCCCCAACAGGATATTATTGCAAAGGTAAGTTTTAATATGGGTGGGGGGTGGGATAAAATCAAAGCGCAAGGCAATCAGGCCATTCCAAGGGCCTTATATAGGAGAAAAAAAATATATATAAATAAATAAATAAATATATATATATATATTTATATAATATAAAAAAGCCACAAGAGTATTGCTAAATTTAATTTAATAAAAATAAATGTGAAATGAATGTTTATATATGAGAAGAAAAAAAAAAAAAAAAAAAGATTGAACAAAAATTTTTTACTAAAAAATTACAAGCACGATAGTGTTCAAAGTACAAGAGTTGTGGGCTTGTTGTTAAAACGGAGGTTCTGCGGGAAAACGTTTTTTTATTTTTTTAAGACTAATCTGCTGCTGTTCCTATAGTAATTAGTTTACTCACTAGTGCCGTTCTTGCAGCCGCCAGAATCCTTGTTTCCCAGAAAATAATATTTTATAAAATAGTATGATGGACATTGCCATCTTAATTGTGGGCACTCTGAAGCCCTCCTGTACTTTCTTCCGGGATGCGGCAAATGCTGATGTCCCAGCAATCACCGCATAATCCCCCGCATGCGCAGTGTTGACGGCGCGCCGTGCTAGCGCGAGACTACACGCCTAGCTATTTCTGATGATGTGCTCCGATTGGCCTGCACGACACTACCTGGAGACCTTACAATCAGCGCCCACAATGCACAGGGGAATAGGGCGAGACTCCCACTCTCCGCAGGGATGAATACCCGGAAGTAGAACAGATTAGAGGTAAGGGATCATCGTGGAAAAAAAATAATTCAACGCTATCATCCTTAAATGGGCTTAAGGCTATGAATGCTGTAAACTTCATTTTAAGGGTGAACCTCCGCTTTAACACCCTTCTCCAGGTACAATTTTTAAATTTAATTTGTTATTTTATTTAAATTAAAGCATTTTCAAGTAAGCAGAATAAAAAGAAAAAACTAAATAATGCTCAGTATTCTGAGGTTTATGTCGTGTATGGAAATGATTATACAATGTGCCCCAGTGTTGTCACTAGTTACACCCAAGCACTATTGTAATGCAAAACTGGGTGTAAACAAGGACAAATTCAAACTCTTTCATTGCTTTGTTGCCACGATGCAGCCCTACAAAACAGGACAGCAACATTGCTTACAAACACTACAAAACAGACATGGGTGGACAAATTCAATTACACTGCAGGAACCAGTCTGACCAGTTCGGATTTTAGGGACACTACAGACACTAACATCTTTCATTTGTCACAAATTATATTGATTGTCACTTCCAAAACTAAAAGTGAACATGGCAGTAGATGTGGATCAAAAGAGGTTAATTGAACCTCTTGACACAAACGATCAGCAAATATAAGCAATTTACAAATCAAAGTTGGGATTTTTTTTTTTTTAAATGGTATTGCTGGCCACCTTGTTTCAGTTATTTGTCCAGCCCTGTCAAACCTAAAGTTATTAATAGACTTCTTAACATTCTTAAAAATTCTATAAAAATACATAAACTATCATACCAGGAGAACTGCTCTCCGAGATTTCAAAGTTGATTTCAGTTTCAAATGCCACGGAAGAAGACAGAGCACTTGGCACTTCCTCCATTGCAGGTGATGCTTTTGCTCCCACACTGCAATTCTGAAAATAAATATGCAGGTTTGTAAGAGCAGCAGTAGCCAAACCTTACAGAGCCAAGCGTCAAGCCAGCAGCTGCAGAAGTGAGTGCAGAGTGTGTGTGACTGTACACAGAGGGAGGAACAGGGCCCGGGCTTTATATTGAATAGTGAGGGCCCGGGCTTTATATTGAATAGTGAGGGCCCGGGCTTTATATTGAATAGTGAGGGCCCGGGCTTTATATTGAATGGGTCCTTGCAATCCACCTCCAGATTGAGAAACAGCAAGGAACTAATCACCAAGGAGAAAAAAATAAAATAAAAAACTGACCCCAGGCAATCATTGCTTCACCCATTAAGCATATCTGTCAGTGAGGGCAGATCAGACCTCTACCCCAAACTAACTATGCAAAACCTCACATCTGTAGTTAATTCTTTCAACTAAACTTCCTCTGCAGATATGTACCTAAAAGTAAGCCTATAATAAGAAGGCTTTCCTATAGGTAGTGTAAATATCACATTTAGGAGGCATTTACATTATATGCAGCCAGTGACATCACTGGCCCATGCGCTCTGAAGGAACAGCAAACGGGTGCCTTTCCTTCTGAGCCATGTGCCGTGAACAGTAGCTCCCGCGCATGCAGTGACGTCATCACGGTTCTGGCCAATCACAGCACCAAAGCCCACAAGCGGGAAAAATGTCAGCCATATCAGTGGTGTGCGGGCGCCTCAGAGCTTCGTTCTACAGCATTTCATAATGAGCTAGTATGCTACTAGCTCATTATGCCTTTGTCTTGCATGTTTGTTTTTTTTTTAAAGCGTTTACAACCCCTTTAAAAGGTCACCTTTAGAAAAAAGAGCCGTCTGCCCTTACCTGGTAGAAGCCAGTTACATACTGACAGAAACTTTCAATGAACTGTCAATTAGAACGACAACCTTTGTAGTTTCCGATTCACAGAATACTGTAAATGAGTGATGCAGTTGGGTGGAGTATCTGCCCCTCTTAAAAGTGATCTGCACACAGATCACTTTTCAGGAGGTTTTTGACAGTCGGGGAGGTGGCGATATATGTTGCCTCCTCACCTCGTGTTAACCCCACCTCAATTACAAACGTCTGGATTGCATGCAGTTGCAGCTTGTGACGAGACCATTCAGCTAAGGCCCCATACCCTTGGAAAATTATGGGTTTCTTTTTTGCAGATTTATACTTGCCTCAAAGGATGCAGCAAGGGTCCAACGTTGCATCTGTCCCCCGGCGCCTCCACATTGAGGTTTTCACAGTTCTGTGAGCAGAGAGCTGTATACTGTCAGTCACATCTCTGCTCTTTTCCCTCTTAATTCATTGGAGCGCTGGGGTGTGGGGGGCAGAGCAGTCGTCTCAGGCTGTCAGCGGCTCACTGAGTGGCTGAGACGGGTGTTAGTCCAGGAACCTGGAGGATCCAGACTTCCATTGTTGTGATGACAAGGTGCAAAAACTAATTGCACTCCTGTGATTTAGAGGAAAAGCACAGCCAAACAAGCTTTGGCTGGACTTCTCTTTAAAATATGTCCCGCTAGATTGGCACTATTGCAGTATAGGATATAATTCCTGCCACAGCCATGTGTACAACCCTGGCCACTGACTTTGCACCTAAAGGAGGAGCAGCCATAGAGCATGGTTTTAGTGCACCCCAACCACAAATTTAAAACCCTAAAAGCCATACAAAAATCAGGGTTGATTTGAAACCTTGATCTGCTTAAGCCCCCATTCACATCGGTGCGGCCTTGAAATAGTGCCACTTCGGCTTGATTTCAAAGCTGGGGCACTGATTTAATTGTGGCTTGCGACTTCATTGAACAGAAGTCTAAGCAAGTTGCAATAAATTTAGTTCTGTTCAGCAGTCAAAATGAATGGGCTGAAATGAACGCATGCAGAAATAGAACAGGCTCGATTTTAATGCCGAGGCCACTGTTGTCCCTTTGGAATACAAAGTGAAGGGAAATCTCCACAACAGGACACATCACAAAAAACTGTAGGGGGTTAACCCTCCACTGCTGTCACATGACCCTCAGGAAGCATGACTTCTAGAGCTGCTGGAAAAATGGACAGTATGACACATAAAAGCCGAGACAAGGTTTGGCTTAAAATTAGGTTTCCAATTATATTGTAATCACTCAAACTTTGTGAGGGTGGCAAGGTGGCAGAGAGAGGGGGTTAGTTTAAAAACTAGTTACCATTTAAAATGGAAAACTAAAAACAAAACAAAGCACCAGGTAAAAGATTTCATGACGGCAGCAATACAAAAAACAAAGGCCACACAAAGAGCCAGGCCTCTGACTGGTTTTGAAAGGACATCAATTTTAGTTAGGTTTGATTTGTGGCTTAAGTGTAACTTGTATTCAAAAAGCTTTATTTTGGTGGGGTTGATGCTTTATGCGTGACCAAAAATGTTAAGATCACAATAGAGATACAGTCAAACACAAATGCACTTCTCCTGTGCCTCTGCATAAAATAAAAGCAAAGCCAGCAAACTAAGCACATACTAAAAATAAATGCATACAAAATGTTACCTGTACTGCTATCCCTGCTCCATCCTTTGAGTGGAAATAAATGAGTCCTGGAGAATTGCAGATGTTACTCAATCCAAAGCTGAAACTTGAATAGAGTGTCTTTGGAAACTCATGCTCTTTCATTCAAATTTGGGAACTGACAACGCCCCCTTCTGGGAGTGGTCCTACAAGGAGCAAACAAAAGAAAAGCACTTGAAAAGGAATGTACAGTATTGATTAACCAGTTCAGGTCCAGAACAATTTTTTGTCATATACATAGATAAATCTTATTTTTGGCAATAAAATTACTTCAACTCCTGAACATTATATAATTTTCTGAAAGCAGAGGCCATGCAGAACAAAATGGTGATAGTTGCACGATATTTGCAAAAGTGTTTATTAAAACGCAAGTTTTCCAGAAAAAAATGTAAATAAAAAAAAAAAAATCACCATAGTAATGCTTTAAGCCTTTAGGCTCCATTCACATCTGAGCGACAAATCGCCTGTCGCCCGACACTCATGCCGCTGAATGTAATCGCGGCTTTACTTGTCGCTCAGATGTGAATGCAGCCTTACGGCTCAGTTTAGAGTTGGCTAGTAGCTCTTCTGCTAAAATTCTCATTCGGACATGTGCAGCGATATTTGACACATGTAGTGCAACCTCGGTTTACATACGTGTGCGCACCGCAGGCTTGCACTTGTGCAGGGCAATGGAGGTTTCTGCAATTTTCATTTCATCGCCATCACAAGGGGTTAATAAATGGGGACTGGAACAGGTACTTTTTATGGAGATATTAGAGGTCCAATAGAACCTAATGTCCCCCCCAGCCCTTCACACCATCTAACCAAGCAAAGATTGACATTGCACCTTGAATCCAGAAGTGACATCACTCCCAGCATTATTGTTTGCAAGCGAGATTGAGGCATGGTCTCGGTTTCACAGCTCCGCCCCCCCCGCTCTGGTGGTTATTTTCTTGGGCACTGGTAAGCTTCAGGACAGCCCAGGAACCTTGGGGGGGCACCACGCAGTTAAAGTGATCAGTGCCTAAGGAGCTGCATCACTTTCACTTTGAAGCCAGTTGAACAAAAACACACGCTTCTGCAAACATCAGCTTGTGAATGAAAATGTTCACTCTTTGGATGTGAATAGTGCACCCAAAGAGCTGAACTGGTTAAATTATGCAAGTCATAAGCAGGATCAAGAATAGAGTAAACAAGTGAAACTTCGTATACAAACGCTTACACTTGCCAATAGTAGAGACCGTAGACCACAGGCTCAGTTTGTAAAGTTATAAACAATCCCACCAACTCTATAAAGTCTAGGGACAGCTTGAGCAGGAAGCAAATCCTGCACATGTATAGGGCAAACATGATAGCAACCATGTATATAAAATATACAGAAGATAAGAGCCAAAGGAGGGGGGCAAGTGTCAGGGTAAACTTGCAGCAGGAACCACAGGGGTGTGGAACCAGGAAGCCTGCTCGAATCGACAGGCTTCATATCGGTTCTCACTGTCCCGTGCATGGAGTGGTTTTATTCTTTGTAGGACAGATGTGCAGCCCAAGATGTGAATTGTCTGCGCCCAGAGTCAGCTCTTTTGCCCCTAATTATACCGAGTGGTAGAATGTGAACAGTCGCAGAGCCAGTCATCGATCAGTATAAGCTCCTTGGCCACACTGATACTTGCGGCACCATGGCCCTAATTAGCTATGCAATGAAGTCCAAGAATTGTAAACCGCATGTAGCCGATACATTAGTGCGTTACTGGGCATTGTGGTGCGTTGCAGCACAGGTGCATTGGGGTGTTATGCCACAACGCAATAATGCATATGCAGTAATAAAAAAAACAATGCTTTAAATAACTTGTTTAAATTTTAACATGGGTTGCTTTTCAAATTTGTTTGCAAATGGAGTGCACTTGGGTAGCTTTCGGGCCGGTTCACACCATTAATCACAAGTATGTGCTGTACATTCATGTGCGATTTACAAGTGATTCGGGTGCAGTGCAATTTTAGCCCATTCATTTAAATGAGCTGAAATCACGCCAATCACAACAAAAGTAGTGCATGTAATACTTTACAAAATGCAGAGCAATCAGATCACATGGTATGTCTGTACCATGCAAACAGGTGCCGGAAAATGCATCAACACCCGCTGCAGATCACAAGGGCAGTGCATTTTGAAAACTGTGTGGGAAACGCATATGGAACGTGGGATTCTACTGGTCCTTACAGTATGAACACCTCACAAAATGACAACTGTATTGTATGAAAATGTCAGCTTATACAGAGATTGCCACTCCAGGCAGGTCTTGTTGGGTGCAAATCTTCTCAGGAACTGAGGGTGCTAGCAATGTACATGGAAAATAAGAACAAAATATGATCAGGACAGCCACGCTCCAATCCAACGCAACTTTAATGTAAAAAAACTGGAAACAGGCACTACAAGTCACAGCAACGGAACCTAGAACACTGACGCATTTCACACTGACTTTAGTGTTTACTCATAGCTACAGCAAAAAGCGGACCCAAATCTCATCTTTTACAACATATCTACACCATTGGAACAGCACACAGCTCTTGAAGAGACACACTATACACATCTAACTGCTCTACTGGATAACAACAATGCCTGATGGGTGAAGCTCACTGCATTATAGAAGCTGATCTTTTTCCCTGTCTGCACATAACATGAATGGGAGCAACTCTGCACACCTCGCAGAGGTATTGTGACATAATGAAGATTAAATATTTTTCCATTAATGCTTGTAGGGCAGTGGTTTTCAACTTCAATCCTCAAGGCGCCCCAACAGGTCATGTTTTCAGGATTTCACTCGGAAGAAACAGCTGTGGTAGTTACTAAGGCAGCGAAACCAATCAAATCACCTGTGCAAAATAATGGAAAGCCTGAAAATACGACCTGTTGGGGCACCTTGAGGACTGGAGCCGAGAAACACTGCTGTATGGGTTCTAATAGAACGGCTATGTTCACTCCTCTTTAACCACTTGATACCCGCCCGCCGTCATTTGATACTCTATGTTTCTGACAGCACGTCATACGACGTCCTGTCATTTAAAGCGGCTAGGGGCGCACGCACCCGTCACTGAGAACACTGTGCGTGTGCCCGGCGGCCGCCGGGCACACACGATTGCCGACAATTGAGCTGGGACATGGAGCTCTGTGTGTAAACGCAGAGCTGCACGTCCCTGTCAGGGAGAGAGAGGAGACCAATTGTGTCCCTTGTACATAGTGACACAATCGGTCACCTCCCTCCCCCTACAGTTATAACACACCTAGGATACACATTTAACCTCTTCCTCGCCCCCCTAGTGGTTAACCCCTTCCCCGGCAGTTACATTTATACAGTTATGAATGCATATTTATAGCATTGTTCACTGTATAAAATGTAAATGGTACCAAAAATTTGTCAAGTGTCCGATGTGTCCGCTAAAATGTCCCAGTCCCGAAAAAAAATCGCCGCCATTCCTAGTAAAAAAAAAAAAAAAAACATAATTATGTCCCCTATTTTGTAGGCAATATAACTTTTGCGCAAACCAGTCACTATACGGTTATTGCGATTTTTTTTTTACCAAAAATATGTAGAATAATACGTATCGGCCTAAACTGAGATCAAAAATGTTTTTTTTTTTTTTAAATGGGATATTTATTATAGCAAAAAATAGTGTATTTTTTCAAAATTTTCGCTTTTTTGTTTATAGCGCAAAAAAAAATAAACCGCACGGGCGATCAAACACCACCAAAAGAAAGCTCTATTTCTGGGGAAAAAAAGGACGTCAATTTTGTTTGGGAGCCACGTCGCGCAATTGTCAGTTAAAGCAACGCAGTGCCGGAAGCTCAAATTTTGTCTGGGCAGGAAGGGGGTGTAGGTGCACAGTAGGCAAGTGGTTAAAACTGTTACTGCATAAAACAAAGGGCTAACAGCAAAGACATTACATACACACTACTCCTGTGACCACAACGCCCATCTCCTCAGTAGTGAGTGGATGAAGGTGCTGCAGAATCTTACATCATGTCAGCCACCATAAGTCATTGGGGTTGGGCCAATCACAAAGGCAGAAGTGATGGATTCTGCAGGATATTCAGCTGATGGTTTCTCTTCACTACAACAAGGGGGGGGGGGGGGGGGGGGTAACTCTGGCAGCAGGATAGGCAAGCAATCATTGTAGTCTTTGCAGGAAGCACATTACTACAAACCTGTAATAGGAGTAAATTTGTTTTCTTCTTCCTGGGATATTTTTTAAATCCACATACTTGTCATTTACAAATTGAGTCTATGTAAACAAAGGTCTTTCACTAATGAGATAGAACTTCTCGCAGCCCTCAAGGTTACCTTCAATTCTGGATTGCACAAATACAACTGCTATAGAGAGCCAGCCGCTTTCTTCATGAGCACATGGTGAATTAGGGAAGTTTATTCCTCCCCACCCAATAGCTCTATGGTGGTTATAAGGACTGAAGCTACATTTAAAAACTTCTGCATGGGTTTGTTCAAATTCAACAGCAGCACAATGACCAAGTATAAGGAAGAGAGACGTTTTGTGATTAGTGTCCAGGTCTCCCATCAGTCTCCATCATTCCAGACTTTACTACATTAGGCCTACTAAATAGTTTCCCCACTGATATCCACTGCTCCATAGGGGACACTGGGGGGGGGGGGGGGGTCTGATATAGTCCTGACAGACGGATCTGATCAGACACAGCCCGTGAAAGGGCACTAAATGTGTTGCAAGCCAAAAAAAATAATCACATCATTCAGCAACATCGAAGATAGAATGTACAGACACTGCATATAAGTTACGGTATATGTAATTTCAACATCAAATAAGATAATTTACCTTTCAGACTATAAGCTCTCATGAGTAGGGTCTTTCTAAAGCTGGCTGGCCATATATGGTTACGTTTTTATTGAGCCAGTGAACTTAATGAAATAAAAAAAACTGAACAGATTGCCCCGTCCACACATCCCCCTCTGTTAGAAAACACAGATCAATAATGCTATCCGACAGGGCGGCTGAATAGAAGTCAATCGGTAGATCAACTTCTGTTCAACTGCAGGGGCCACACATGCATCAAAATTTGTTAAAGTCCCTGCATCCATCTATGGCCAGCTTAATCCTCTGAGGCCGCGTACACACGACCGAGAAACTCGACGGGCGAAACACATTGTTTTCCCCGTCGAGTTCCCTGTTCGGCGGTCAAAAAAAACTCTTCGAGCCAAATTTTCCCATTGCCCGTCGAGGAAATAGAGAACATGCTCTCTTTTTGGCTCGACGAGTTCCTCGACAGTTTTCTCAGCGAAAAGTGTACACACGACCGGTTTTCTCGGCAGAATACGACTCCCATCGAGTTTCTTGCTGAATTCTGCTGAGAAAACCGGTCGTGTGTACGGGGCCTCAGGCTCCATTCACATCCATGCATGTTGCTTTTGAGCATTTCTGCAGTGCTTCTTGTGTTTTTTTACGCTTTATTTTTTTTTCTTGTGGGAAAACTTGTTGTTGGGCAGAATTAAAAAACATAAATCGTGGTAAAAATGCACTGCATGCTTTTCCAACAAAAAAACACAGTTTCACATTTAAAAAAAAACCCTGGCCCTTTCCAAAAACGCAGGGGCATAAAAATGCATTAATGTGAACATAGACCATAGAACCTAAAAAAATAAAAACTTTTTTTTTTCTGCAAAAAGCATGGGGAAAAAAACAAACACACTGGTGTGAATGAAGCCTTAAACTATCTAGTATTGCACAAACGTTGTAAAGTGCTGCACAATCTGATGGCAATACATAACTCTGGTGATATATATTGCAGTTCATCAGTCCCTAAAAGTGGTGGCTGCATTCAGGAATTAGGACGACTGAAAATATACAAAGCTGGGTGGAAAACAGAGAACGATTTATAAATAATTGACAAAGCCATTTGCCCAGTAAACGTGCATGCACATTCATGTGGTCTGAAGATTATTAAATACAGTATAGCCTGTGCTTTTCATATAAAAATGGCTGCATTCACACCTTGGCGACAAAACGCCCAACGCTCGATACGCTGGAGGGGCGAATTTCCATTGCTGTCTATGAGATGGTTCACATCTCATGCCGAAACGCTGCAAAAAAGTCCCGGACCCTTTTTTTCAGGCGGCATTGGCGTTCAGCCATAGACAGCAATGGAAAGGATTTGTTTAAAAAAATAAAAAAGTAAATCGAATCGCGGCAAAATAAGCCGCGTACGCGGCGTTACTTGTCGCCCAAATGTGAATGCAGCCTTAGCTCCTTCTAGTGGACAAAAGCGTCACGCACACTGCAGCTCGAAGCTACAGGTGTTAAACCCCAAACCATGTTTTTTTTTTCTGCCTGTAAACATCCCATCACTAAACAAATGCTTATAGTGTGCATGGGCACACAGAGGGAGATTTAATAAAATTGGAGCGTGCAAAATCTGGTGCAGCTCTAAATAGAAAACAATCAGCTTCCAGGTTTTATTGTCAAGGCTTAATTGGACAAATTGAAGTTAGAAGCATAGGCTCCCATTTTAGTATATCTCCCCCCACAGGCTAACATGGAGGGGAGTTAACAGACAGGGAAAATAAAAAAGATCAAACACATGTAGGAGCAGCTTATTTGAGCTGTAGTGTGCCTGATGCCTTAGAGAACTGTTGGGTCTATACTAGATAACTATATAGCCACCATAGCAGTGGAATCTCTAAACACAATCATCCCTTAAAGTCGGTTCACACACATGCGGCACGACTCCGGGGGCGGCCCTGCAAGTCGTCCTGAGGACGACTTCAGAGGCGATTTGCAAGACGACTTCTGTATAGAAGTCAATGCAAGTCACCCCGAGGCGCCCCCAAAGTCGTACAGGGAGTACATTTCTTAGTCGGAGCGACTTGCGTCACTCCGATTAGAACGCTCCCATTGCATTAAATGGGAAGCGACCCGTCCGGCGGCTCAGCGTCACCTGTCTGTGAACCGACTCTTACAATTATGGTTCAAGGCCTGTGAAGCCTTTAGAAACTGGATCTACCTGCAGAACCCATAACTCAAAATTCATCCTAACGCACGACTCCTTTACTTCTGGCTAGGACCCCCTCGGGCAGAAAATGGGTGTGGCAATAGGATGGCAATTTGCAACACAGTATGCAAGCAAACCTTTTATGGCAAAATTGGAAGAATACTCGTCTAGGTGTGAAGTAATTACCTATTACTACCACATTAACATCATCATGATTATCTGACTAAAAGTAAAGAGGACCTTCGCAATTTCCCATTACTACAAATCTCACAAAAAAACCAAAATCAGTTTCTTGGACACTAAAATGTCAAAGGGAACAGTCAACAAATCTCCAAACACCTAATGAACATGCGCTTTCATCCCGGTCAAAAAAATAAAAATCTAGTCTGTTCACAAGATACAACTGGATCCCTTCCCTCACCGCAAACCAAGACAACCACCTTAGAGCATTCCTAACACAAGGCTACAAGACTGCAACTGCCTACATTCAAGTAAAAACAAAAACAAATCTGCATTTCCAAAGACAAACAGACCCAGAGCCTAGGTTCACACATATGCAAACTCAGACATTGCATGCGATTCGCATCACAGGTGCCAATCACATGCGATGTCTGTGCAATGCGAGTCAAGCCATATAGTTTTATGGCTGTATTCGCATTAGAGTCGAAGAAAAAAAGCCCCCCCCCCACACACACACACACACACACACACACACACACACACTGAAATCGGATTGCATGGTCTGGAGGTGTCATGAACAATGTATTGACACCCATAGTGCTTCGCAGAAAGCAGTGTGAACTGCCTGCAGGAGAGATAAAAAAAAAAGCGGGTACCAGTGCACAAGTGTGAACCTAGGCTGAAGGAAGACAGAGTCCCACTTATGATCATTCATAAATTCACAGCTGCACGTTCCACACAGATTAGAACAAAAGAACTGCAGCCCCTCAGTCACAGAGAGCATGGACCGTGAGAAACTTCCTGAGCACACTTTACAAGCATACCGAGAGTCAGACCATTTATTGTGAGAAGCTCACTGGACACATGGGGGTTGACCAACGAAAACTGGAGAGTGCAAGATCTGGTGAACCTCTATGCAGAAACCAATCAGCTTCCAGTGTACTTGTCAAAGCCTAAAGGTCCTTTCACACGGGCGATCCACCCAGTGGACTTTGCTTTGCTCAGCAGGGATCGATCCGCTTATCCCCGCTGAGCAGACGGGTGGTGGGTCAGCCTCAGTTCACTGTGCCAAGACAGACCTGTCAGAGCCCCGCTCTCTTCTATGGGGAAATCAGATAACGGACCGCTTGTCCATTTTCATCCGATGGATGGAAAATAGGATCTCCATCCATCTGGCTTTCAGACAGGATCGGATAGGGGTGGGTGTCAGTGGACATGTCACTGCAGACATCCGTCACTCCATAGGAGTGAATGGAGCATCCGATCAGGTCCACCTGAAAAACTGACAGGCAGACCTGATTGCACAGCCTGTGTGAAAAAGGACTAATTGAACAGGCTTAAAAGCTGATTGACTACCATGCACAGCTGAACCCAGCACTTCCCCATGTAGGCAGAAAATGTGATATACCTGTACATATCATTGACAGAGTACCAGATACATAATACAAGGCACATTCTCCTGCAATTAAAATTAGTTATTTATTCATCAATTAACCTACAAAGTTGTGTGCATACGTGTGGCGGTATGCAGAAAAACACAGCTCAGTGGACATGTGAAGAAGCTCTATGGCTGCATTCACACTACAGCATGTTGAATCATGGGCAGATTTGCTGCAGATCTGCTAATGCCAAGGGTTGAACGACAAAACACGGGATTCACATTCGAGATGCCATTCCTTTAGAGTGACAACTCAAATTGCGGTGGGGTTCTGCTGCACGATAAAACATGGCAACCCGCATGGCGGGACGCACATCGGCCAAAAGTAGCCCACCGAACCATTTTTAGGCAACGTGTCCCACGAGGCAGGTTACCGCACGTTTTATCAAATGAATGGCATCTCTAATGAGTCCTGCGTTTTGCCGCTCACACCTCAGCGCTGTTAAATCGTGAGCGGATCTGAGGCACATTTGCCCGCGATTCAAAACGCTGCAGTGTTTATTCAGTCTAACGGTTTTGCTATCATGCAGTCCAGTACATGATTAAACATTTATAGTAAACAGGTGCTAATGATTAACAAAATAATTGTTCGGTCAAACAGAATCAGCCATGTGGGAGAAACGAAACTGGGCGGGGAAAGGTTCTGCTCTATTGTCACCAAACACAGGTCAGTATAGGAAATCTTACACAATGGTAAGACTGAGCACAGCAACAAGATATGGTGATCTTATTGCATCAACAAGGTCTCTCACAGGCAGACATTTTAAAGGAAGTCATGCGTTTCCAGTTGTGCTATTCTGCACACACAGTATAGAGCTACTACTACCGTGCATTACATCATACCCACCTGCCGCATTCAGGCTACATTCACACTGGTGATTTAGGCTGTAAAACTGCCCAGCAGAAATCTTCTGATATATCCTAAACAAGTCACACACACACACCCACACCTATACCAACAAGATGCTCCACAAGATCCTAGTCGGAACTACAAGGGGAATGTATATATACACACACACACACACGCACACGCACGCTTTCTGCAGGATGGGGAATGCCTCAAACGCCTCCCATGGGCTCTGTCCAGGGACAGTTTCCAGGCAGATAGCTCAGGTGGGTTTGGAATAGGATCTGAACATTCCCAAGTTCACCCCTAATCACCAATCACAGGAGGGATGAGAAGGGGAAGCAGTGCTACATGCACTTGTTTACCCAGAGTATTCAATAGCAGATTCCCAAGATCTTCAGGAACAAAAGGTCCAGAGAGCAGATCTACAATCCAGACCTCCGTCTCTGAACGCACGGGGCCCTAAGGCTCGGTTCACACCCATGCAAATGTTTTATTAATGCTTTTTTTCAGAAACCCACCACAGTCAATTTTTACATGGTTTCCTATGGGAAATGTTCACATCTATGCTTTTTTCAGTCACTGTTTTTAGAAAGGGTCAGGGATGTCTAAAGCAAAAATGATGCGTTTGTTTGCACAGACTTCAATGGAGACGCTACAGAAAAGCAGGTAGTGCTGTTTTTTAATACCCCCCAACAAATTGCCACCCCCCCCCAAAAAAAGCATAAAAAGTGCAAAATGCATTAAACGTGTGTGCAACAATGCAAAATGTGTCACAAAAAGCACTGAAGAAATGGATCAAAAGCCAACTGCATATGTGTGAACTGTGCCTAGGGCACCGTTCACTTATGTGACTTGACATGCAACTTTGGACAGTGGCATAACAAGTCACAGCCTTGTGTTTTCAATGGCACCTGTTCAGATCAAACGGCTTTGAAGAGGTGCCTGCACTACTTTGATGCGACTTGGTGCTAGAGAGTGTAAAGCTGGATCAAAGTCGCTCCAAAGCCACACTGGAAACTGTGCAACTTTGGAGTCGTGCAAGTGTAAATGGAGCGCATACCATGAAAACCAGAACATGCAAACCCCATGCAGACAATTTCTTAAAAACAAAAACCCCTATCTTAACCCAAAAACAAAAAATGTAATAGATTGCAGCCAACCAGTCCTTAGGCTACTTTCACACCTAGGGGCTTTTCAGGCACTCCTCTTTCACTCCAGTGAAAAAGCCTGACAACTTTCACACTGGATCCTGCTAGCCGTATCTTTGAGGCGCTGTAGCAGCGGTGTGTACACTGCTACAGCACCCCTGCCCATTGAAATCAATGGGCAGCGTCACTGAACCGATTTGCAGGCTATATTAACTCTTTTTCAGCCACAAGCGTGAGGGGGGGGGGGGGGTTAAAGATGCTCTGATAGCGGCAGAATCGTGCCGCAAAAACGTTAAAGCGCCGATAAAAATAGCCGTGTTTAACTGCCGACGCCCCAGTGTGAAAGTACCCAAAGATTTAGTGGCTGCATTGGTTTTTCCCTGGTTAGGCTTCATTTCCATGGACGTTTTTACAGCCACTTTTTTTATCCTTTTTTACAGCTTAAAAACGCCTCTCCGCGCTTATTTTAGAAAAAAAAAAAAACAGGCCGCGCTACCGTTTTTTAATGTCTGGCGTTTTTACAGCTCTATTGCTGGAGCTTCAGAACGCACTGGTCTTGCGGTTTTTTTTGCAGCTTAAAAACGTCTCAGCCATCTACAGCTCAAAACGTCATGGTGGGCATGAGGCCATAGACTAACATGGAGAGCTGTTTTTAAGCTGCAAAAAACGCTCAGAAAAGTGTCTGTAAAAACGCCAGTGGAAATGAGCCCTTATCGTGTCAGCAACAGTTTGTGTCTACTTTTTTTTGTATCTATGGGAGGGATCTTGGGTTGCTACACAGACTGCACTTCAAGCATGGCTGTCTATCTTGATACATAGGATGTGATGGATTTGTAGTACACACAAGAAATAAAGTTCTTTGTGCTTTCTTTTAAACTCACAGGAAGTGACAAGGACACTGGAGGATCAAACGTAATCTCAGCATGGGGACATTTTTTTTTCTATTATATATCTTTAGCAGAGCTGCAACTTAAACATCTCTGTTTACTAACTGGACTCTTGCTCCCATGGGGATCTTTGACCTTGAGTGCTGGCGGTATATTTGCTCCATGGAGGGTGACGAGTGCTGGCGGTAGTATTTGCTCCAGGGAGGGTGACGTGTACCGAAGTCTACACCTGTACGTTCCCTGGTGTTCCTTTTCCCATGGACTCCACCAATCCCATCACACAGCTCTGCTTGCCACAGAAAAACACCAATGCCGCCATGTTAAATCGGACCTTCAGCCTTGCACGCTTGTACAGACATGGCTTACTCACACACTGTGAGCTTCTCGCAATGTGCATTAGAAGTTCCAGCAAGCCAGTAGACTCCGCCTCATTTCCTGGCTGGAGGACATCTAGATCTTTTCTTCCCATCCTGTCACTGGATTTCAGTCCTTTCAAGGCTCAGCCTCACATGTGGGCGCTACCTTGACCAGTGTGCATGTGAATTCAGTCCATTCAGGAACCCCGCTCCTCTAGGCCTGACATCTACCCATCAAGGCACTTTAAATATTTACATAACTTCTCCTAAGTGCCAGCCCACTGCCTACATCAGGGCCGAGGGCTCTTGAGAGGAATACCAAGGCAGGGTTCTGTGAGCAATATGTAGCACCCTGCAGAGCCCTCCCACCAGCCTTGATCTGTCTGCATTGCATAGGGAGGCACAGAGATCCAGCAATGACTGAGCAACATTCAAGCATACTCAATTGTTTTGGCAACAGATAGAAGTCGCTTGTATTGCTGCAGAACACAGCGCCACCTTAGTGTAACAGATCTCACTACACTAGAATACAGCACACACAGTGCAGCATAACCTAGCAATGGAAAAGGCTGAATTGGCCCCCAAACTACTTCTAGTGACAGAAAAGCTGGACTTCAGCGCTAAGCACTTTCAGCAGCTGATTTAATCACCCACCAAGTATGCAGCTTCTTTATTTTTTAATCCTTGCCAGGGGATAAGCTCAGTCCAGTTTGAACACAAGTCTAAACCCATCTGAGGTATCCTGCCAAGAAGCTGTCACTGCGGACAACCAATCATAAGTTGTGGAGGCATTCCCCTACCAGCCATGGTATATGTGCGTCTGCAGGGAGGTGAACATGCATTCCCCTACCAGCCATGGTATATGTGCGTCTGCAGGGAGGTGAATATGCATTCCCCTACCAGCCATGGTATATGTGCGTCTGCAGGGAGGTGAATATGCATTCCCCTACCAGCCATGGTATATGTGCGTCTGCAGGGAGGTGAACATGCATTCCCCTACCAGCCATGGTATATGTGCATCTGCAGGGAGGTAAACATGCATTCCCCTACCAGCCATGGCATATGTGCGTCTGCAGGGAGGTGAACATGCATTCCCCTACCAGCCATGGTATATGTGCGTCTGCAGGGAGGTGAATATGCATTCCCCTACCAGCCATGGTATATGTGCGTCTGCAGGGAGGTGAATATGCATTCCCCTACCAGCCATGGTATATGTGCGTCTGCAGGGAGGTGAATATGCATTCCCCTACCAGCCATGGTATATGTGCGTCTGCAGGGAGGTGAATATGCATTCCCCTACCAGCCATGGTATATGTGCGTCTGCAGGGAGGTGAATATGCATTCCCCTACCAGCCATGGTATATGTGCGTCTGCAGGGAGGTGAATATGCATTCCCCTACCAGCCATGGTATATGTGCATCTGCAGGGAGGTGAACATGCATTCCCCTACCAGCCATGGTATATGTGCGTCTGCAGGGAGGTGAATATGCATTCCCCTACCAGCCATGGCATATGTGCGTCTGCAGGGAGGTGAACATGCATTCCCCTACCAGCCATGGCATATGTGCGTCTGCAGGGAGGTGAACATGCATTCCCCTACCAGCCATGGCATATGTGCGTCTGCAGGGAGGTGAACATGCATTCCCCTACCAGCCATGGCATATGTGCGTCTGCAGGGAGGTGAACATGCATTCCCCTACCAGCCATGGCATATGTGCGTCTGCAGGGAGGTGAACATGCATTCCCCTACCAGCCATGGCATATGTGCGTCTGCAGGGAGGTGAACATGCATTCCCCTACCAGCCATGGCATATGTGCGTCTGCAGGGAGGTGAACATGCATTCCCCTACCAGCCATGGTATATGTGCGTCTGCAGGGAGGTGAACATGCATTCCCCTACCAGCCATGGTATATGTGCGTCTGCAGGGAGGTGAACATGCATTCCCCTACCAGCCATGGTATATGTGCGTCTGCAGGGAGGTAAACATGCATTCCCCTACCAGCCATGGTATATGTGCATCTGCAGGGAGGTAAACATGCATTCCCCTACCAGCCATGGCATATGTGCGTCTGCAGGGAGGTGAACATGCATTCCCCTACCAGCCATGGCATATGTGCGTCTGCAGGGAGGTGAACATGCATTCCCCTACCAGCCATGGTATATGTGCGTCTGCAGGGAGGTGAACATGCATTCCCCTACCAGCCATGGTATACAGCAGGTATTTGCAATTAGCGGACCTTCAGCTGTTGCAAAACTACAAGTCCCATCATGCCTCTGCCTGTGGGAGTCACGTTTGTGGCTGTCAGATTCTTGCTATGCCTCATGGGACTTGTAGTTCTGCAACAGCTGGAGGTCCGCTAATAGCATATTCGTGGTATACAGTATGTTCGCCTCTCTGCAGCCCCACATATACCATGGCTGGTAGAGGAAAACCTCCACGGTTTATGACTGGCTGTCCATAGTGAAAGCTTCCTGGCAGGATAGCTCAGGTGGGTTCAGACTTGTGTCCGAACCCACCTGAGCTCTTCTCAAATCCTCATCCATGTCCCACTTTAGGTTGGTGCCATGACTGCTGCTCCAGGTTTCCTATTGGCTCATTTCCCTTGCAGCATCCTATGTAGTCACCCTTGGATGCAGGGACTCCAGTTGTCTCTTCATACCCTGTATGCGTCAATAGAAACACACAGCCCATTGCCTAGGATGGTAAGACACCCCCCCCCCTGCTGCTCCTCCAAACTCAGTCACTCCAGACTGCACTGCCCACTGTTAAATGTCCCATGAAGACCAGAAGTTCAGGGAAGCAGCATTAAAAAAAGTTATTGGGGTTGGAAAAACATAATAAAAAAAAAAATTGATAAAGAAAAATGTTATTGGGTTAAAATGATAAGGCTTTCAGTAAAAAAAAAAAAAAAAAAGTCTGAATGACAATTGCAGACATCTGGTCTCCTCCGTTGCTCCAGGAGCCCCTAATGCCCTATAGGACATCAATGGATCCTTCATTGCTCCAGGAGCCCCTAATGCCCTATAGGACCCCAGGATGAGACATCTGGTCTCCCTTACAGCCATCAATGGATCCTTCATTGCTCCAGAAGCCTCCAGTACCCTATGGAGGACCCCGATATGAGACATCTGGTCTCCTCGCATGCATCGATGGTTCCTCCAGGAGCCACCGATACCCTATGGAGGACCGCAGGATGAGGGGCCTGGTCTCCTCACATTCATTGATGAATCCTTCATTGCTCCAGGAGCCCCTGATACCCCTTTGAAGACCCCAGGATGAGACATCTGTCCCCTCACAGCCATTGACAGATCCTCAAATGCCCCTGGTACCCTATGGCAGACCCCAGGATGACAGGTCTGGTCTCCTCACATCCATCAATGGATCCGCCATTGCTCCAGGAGCCCCCAATACCCATAACAGACCCCAGGATGAGAGGTCTGGTCTCCTCACACCCAGCGATGGATCCTTAATTCCTCCAGGAGCCCCCAATACCCTGTGGGGGACCCTAGGATGAGGGGTCTGGTCTCCTCACACCCATCGATGGATCCTCAATTCCTCCAGGAGCCCCAGATACCCTATGGTGGACCCTAGGATGAGACATCTGGTCTCCTCACGGCCATTGGTGGATCCTCAATTGCTCCAGGAACACCCCAATACCTTATGGGGGACCCCAGGATGAGGGGTCTGGTCTCCTTACACCAGGGTGGCCAACCAGTAGCCCCGGGCCACGTGTGGCCAGCGGAGCCCTCTGATGTGACCCCCGACCTACTGTTCAGGAATGGTATGTTGGCAAGCCCAGATCGCAGGTTGCCGACCCACCATACCACAGAATAAGTGTTGTGAATGAAGCTGGTGGTACAGGAAGAAAGCAGAGCCCCATAAGCCGATACTTCCACTACAGCACCTGCTTTTGCCACAGGTAGAGTCTATGGCAAAGTTTAGCTAACCCGCAGGATAGACACAGGTGCACTATGCTGCACCCATGGTGTGGGTAAACCGCACAGTGTGAAAGGAGTCTTGGGCCCTTGTCATACCAAACCAAATGGGACTCTCAATTCGCCTCTACAGAGCGACAGATATCCGCTTACGCCCACCTACCTCTCCAATCTGAAAAACAGAAAGGAGTTTGTCCCCTTTCATCTAGGCGGATCAAAGGGCCTATAGAGTAGCTGTGACCTGTCATTCGCCCGCTCCGCTCATTGTGACCCTCGACTGGTTACCAAGTTGCTTAAAGGGGTAGTTCCCCCAAAAACCTTTTTTTTAACATTTATTCAGGCTCGTTATGTCAAGGGGAATCAGGTTTTTTTTTTTTAGAAATGAAGCCGTACTTACCGTTTTACAGATGCATCGTCTCCGACGCTTCCGGGTATGGGCTCCGACTATAGGCGTGCCTATTTGATTGACAGGCTTCCGAGGTCGCATACATCGCGTCACGATTTTCCGAAAGTAGCCGAACGACGGTGCGCAGGCGCAGTATAGAGCCGCACCGTCGCTCGGCTTCTTTCGGCTACTCGTGACGCGATGTATGCGACCGTCGGAAGCCTGTCAATCAAATAGGCACGCCCAGACCAGACGATCATACCCGGAAGCGACGGAGACGATGCATCTGTAAAACGGTAAGTATTGCTTCGTTTCTAATAAAAAACCACCCGATTCCCCTTGACATAACGAGCCTCAATCAATGGTAAAAAAAGGTTTTTGGGGGAATTACCCCTTTAAGTGGCCCTCGCTCTTCAAAAGGTTGGGCACCCCTGCCTTACACCCATCAATGGTTCCTCCATTGCTCCAGGAACCCCGATACCCGATGGCAGACCCCAGGATGACGGGTCTGGTCTCCTCACAACCATCAATGGATCCTCCATTGCTCCAGGAGCCCCCAGAACCCTATGGAGGACCCCAGGATGAGACATCTGGTCCCCTCACAGCTATTGATGGATCCTCAAAATGCTCCAGGAGCCCCTGGTACCCTATGGCAGACCCCAGGATGACGGGTCTGGTCTCCTCACATCCATCAATGGATCCGCCATTGCTCCAGGAGCCCCCAATACCCTATGACAGACACCAGAATGAGGGGTCTGGTCTCCTCACAAAAATCAATGGATCCTCCATTGCTCCAGGAACCCCGATACCCTATGGCAGATCCCAGGATGAGGGGTCTGGTCTCCTCACAACCATCAATGGTTCCTCCATTGCTCCAGGAGCCACCGATGCCCTATGGCGGACGCCAGGATGAGGGTCTGGTCTCCTCACAACCATCAATGGATCCTCCATTGCTCCAGGAGCCCCCAGAACCCTATGGAGGACCCCAGGATGAGACATCTGGTCCCTCACAGCTATTGATGGATCCTCAAAATGCTCCAGGAGCCCCTGGTACCATATGGCAGACCCCAGGGTGACGGATCTGGTCTCCTCACACCCATCAATGGAACCGCCATTGCTCCAGGAGCCCCCAATACCCTATGACAGACCCCAGGATGAGGGGTCTGGTCTCCTCACACCCAGCAATGGATTCTCAATTGCTGCAGGAGCCCCCCCCCCCCGATACCCTATGGCGGACCCTAGGATGAGACATCTGGTCTCCTCACGGCCACTGATGGATCCTCCATTGCTCCAGTAACCCTGATACCCTATGGGGGACCCCAGGATGAGGGGTCTGGTCTCCTTACATCCATCAATGGATCCTCCAGAACCCTATGAAGGACCCCAGGATGAGACACCTGGTCTCCTGACAGCTATTGATGGATCCTCAAATGCTCCAGGAGCCCCCGGTACCCCATGGGGGACCCCGGAATGGGGGTCTAGTCTCCTCACACCCATCGATGGATCCCCCGATACCCTAGGGCAGACCCCAGAATGAGGGGTCTGGTCTCCTCACATCCGTAGAAGGATTCTTGGCTCGCTTCCCACCTGGCGAGAAGATGTCGCTCACGCAGACCACAGACAGGCACGCTCGGTTGGGATCACACCTGGGCAATAATCGCACAGCGACGTCATCCTTATCACAGGTCTATGGGGGGGGGGGCTGTATTTATCCAATCCGAATACTGAGGCCTAGTGTGACCCTCTGCCCTTCACCTCCTCCAACACAACACTACAGTATAGGAGACCGCCATAACCTCCCCTCCACCGAAAACCTTATATAATATTGGTATTGAGCCCCCCGTGTGCTCCTACACCGACCCCCACCTACCTCCCCGTCCTCCATCATGGCGCCCATGTCCTCTGTGAGGGCCTCAGGCCGCCATTCCCCCGCCCTACAGGCCGGACCCCTCTCACCTCACATATATCATATACCCCCCTCCGACCGACCATTAATTACCCGGTAACACCCGACGCCCGGGCCTGCTCACCTCACCAGCCGAACCTCTCACACGGCGCCCGCCGCCATTTACTGTACTGCTCTTCTATCTCCGGGGTCTCTGCGGCTGCACGGCACGGGCTAATGCGCGCTCACGTTCGGCTCGCTCCCGACCGTCGGCGGCGGCCCTGGGCGGGAGTGTCACCCGCGCGTGCGTAGTGTGAGGACTTACTGGGGTGCCGCGCACCTAGCTTTCGTGAGGCGAACAAAATGGCGGGCGCCCTGTTCTCTCTCTGTATAAACATTACCGTGACCAAAGTTTAATAAAGTGATATCAAACACATAAGACATATGGATATAATTATACACTATGAGCCCTAAAAAAGTTCATATAATAAATAAAATAATATTAATCGATTATGTCCTTTTTTTGTGGTATCATTTTGAAACACACTTCTCAGGCGTATTCGCAACTCTATGTGCCTGAGCCCGCCAGGAAGCTGACACTCCGCAGCGCTAATCGCAGACAGTGAGACATTTCCTCCTGCAGCTGCGCAGATTGGGAAATGTCTTACTACCTGTGATTAGCGCTGCAAAGTTTCAGCTTACTGGCGGGCGCGACACGTGGAGTTGTGAACACACCTGAGCTCATCCATAGTTACTCGTATCCATCGCACGTCGAAACGCATTGTGAAGTCTGCCTTCGGCCTCATACACAGCGGACATTTTTGCTATCTCTCCTAGACGCCATTCCTTCCTGGCAGCAGCGTTTTGGCAGAAAAAAAAGACAATTGTTTGTAACACGTTTAGGTGCGCCTGGCCATTAATTTGTTTTGTTGGCCAGAATAATAGATTAAAGCGCTAAACGCACCCAGCATTAGCACACACGTTTACACGCGTCAAGTCTTTTTTTTTTCTGCCAAAAACGCCGCTGCTCCTGGACACACTGGCTCTTTTTTTTTTTTTTAATACCTCTAAGCCTGGGTTCGCACTGGCGCGACTTCAAAGTTGAGTGAGTTTTGCACGACTTTGAATTCGACATTCCGGTGCGACTTTATCGTGTCTTGCATACAACTTCTTTAACTGTTTCAATACCAGGCACTTTCACCCCCTTCCTGCCCAGGCCAATTTTTAGCTTTTAGCGCTGTCACACTTTGAATGACAATTGCAGTCATGCAATACTGTACACATATGACATTTTTAATAATTTTCTTCACACAAATAGAGTTTTTGTTTTGGTGATATTTAAAAGAGGAAGTAAACCCTCTCTTTAAACTGCAAAACAAAGGCATAATGAGCATAATGTATAGCATACTAGCTCATTATAAATGACTTACCCGAGAACGAAGCCCCCGCAGCGGTCCTCGGACACCTCCTCCGTCGACGCCATTATACCCGGAGTGGCTTCCGGGTATCACTGCTCCGGCGATGTGACTAGCCGGAGCAGCATGCGCACGGGAGCCGCCACTAACAGTATGATGCCATTAGTAGCGGCACACTCAGTGCGCTGTTTTATATTTTGTTATAACATTTTGCAAACAGGTAATTTTTCTCCTTCATTGATGTACGCTAATGAGGCTGCACTGATGGGCACTGATAGGCATTGATAAGGCGGCACTGGTGGGCCCTGATAGGCGGCACTGGTGGGCACTGAGAGGCATTATTGTTGGGCGCTGAGAGGTGACACTGAGGACCTGTACACACAATCAGACATGTCTGAGGAAACATGTCCGACGGACCGTTTTCATCGGACCAGGCTGAATTGTCTGTTGGTCTGATGTGCGTACACACCATTGGACCAAAATCCCCTCGGACCAGAACGCGGTGACGTAGAACACAACGATGTGATGAAAAAACAAAGTTTAATGCTTCCAAGCATGCGTCGACTTGATTCTGTCCGCTGGAAAACGGTCCAATAGGCCGTATACACGATCGAACATGTCCGCTGAAACTGGTCAGTGGACTGTTCGATCGTGTGTCAAATCGCAAAAAATGGCCTGGTCATTAAGGGGGTAAATACTTCCAGGGCTAAAGTGGAGGGGCAGTGTATGAGAACGAGGCCCAGTGTATCATACACAATGTCCTTCCTTTATAAGATCCTTCTTTTCACCTTTCTTCATCCTTTGCTCCAGCCCAGTACTGCAGATCTCCTGCAGCCTCTTTGCAGCCACTTCCTGTCTCATCGAGGGCCCCATGGCATTTCTCAGGGCGGGTTTCCTGATGGTGACAACATGGACCATGCTAGAGAAATGTGTCTTCATCGGAAGTCTGGGTGACAACGCAGGACCACAATGGGAAGGTAGGAAGAGAGCGTTGTCACCCTGTTACAGGAAGTGCCTGAACATTGGCTTTTATGGCAGGATCACCGGAGATTTTTTTTATGAAAGCTGCAGATTGAAAAATATGACATGACATAAAGATTTTATAGATGATATCAGATTGGAGTGATTGGGTTCACATTTAGTGTATGGTTTATTTCTTTGCATTGTAGTAAATGACATGATGAGATGATCAGCTCTGATGATAGAGTATATAACACCCCCAACCAGCAGCCATCTCTGATTCTATCAGCTACACAAACACAACTCAGTGCTGCGCATGCGCGTCCGAGCCACGCTGTCCTCCCTCCTCCTGCGCAGATCACGTGCTCCCAGCTCGCAGACTCCGTCACGTGACGTGCGCTGGGCTCTCGGTGCGACAGTGACATCAGCGCCGGAAGTTCGGTAAGTGGCTGAGAGTCGGGACCGGTTCCCCTCCCCCCCCCGGTTCCCCTCCCCCCCCCCCCCGGTCCATTCATGTGCCCCGGCACTGCCGCCTCCGGGTGACCGTGTGAGGAGGGGGGAGAGGGGTCCCCACCGGGGAGGAGATCACTGAGACTTCCCCTTGTTTACATCCGTCCTCCCCTCCCCCACCTGTAGGCAAGCTACACCGGGGCCTGGTATTATAATAGAGCCCTCTGTATACTGTCTACTAGGGGCCCTGAGATCCCTGTGTACTGTCTACTAGGGGCCCTGAGATCCCTGTGTACTGTCTACTAGGGGCCCTGAGATCCCTGTGTACTGTCTACTAGGGGCCCTGAGATCCCTGTGTACTGTCTACTAGGGGCCCTGAGATCCCTGTGTACTGTCTACTAGGGGCCCTGAGATCCCTGTGTACTGTCTACTAGGGGCCCTGAGATCCCTGTGTACTGTCTACTAGGGGCCCTGAGATCCCTGTGTACTGTCTACTAGGGGCCCTGAGATCCCTGTGTACTGTCTACTAGGGGCCCTGAGATCCCTGTGTACTGTCTACTAGGGGCCCTGAGATCCCTGTGTACTGTCTACTAGGGGCCCTGAGATCCCTGTGTACTGTCTACTAGGGGCCCTGAGATCCCTGTGTACTGTCTACTAGGGGCCCTGAGATCCCTGTGTACTGTCTACTAGGGGCCCTGAGATCCCTGTGTACTGTCTACTAGGGGCCCTGAGATCCCTGTGTACTGTCTACTAGGGGCCCTGAGATCCCTGTGTACTGTCTACTAGGGGCCCTGAGATCCCTGTGTACTGTCTACTAGGGGCCCTGAGATCCCTGTGTACTGTCTACTAGGGGCCCTGAGATCCCTGTGTACTGTCTACTAGGGGCCCTGAGATCCCTGTGTACTGTCTACTAGGGGCCCTGAGATCCCTGTGTACTGTCTACTAGGGGCCCTGAGATCCCTGTGTACTGTCTACTAGGGGCCCTGAGATCCCTGTGTACTGTCTACTAGGGGCCCTGAGATCCCTGTGTACTGTCTACTAGGGGCCCTGAGATCCCTGTGTACTGTCTACTAGGGGCCCTGAGATCCCTGTGTACTGTCTACTAGGGGCCCTGAGATCCCTGTGTACTGTCTACCAGGGGCCCCTCCGGAGATCCCTGTGTACTGTCTACCAGGGGCCCCCTGGAGATCCCTGTGTATTGTCTACTAGGGGCCCCCTGGAGATCCCTGTGTATTGTCTACTAGGGGCCCTGAGATCCCTGTGTATTGTCTACTAGGGGCCCTGAGATCCCTGTGTACTGTCTACTAGGGGCCCTGAGATCCCTGTGTACTGTCTACTAGGGGCCCTGAGATCCCTGTGTACTGTCTACTAGGGGCCCCTGGAGATCCCTGTGTACTGTCTACTAGGGGCCCCCTGGAGATCCCTGTGTACTGTCTACTAGGGGCCCCCTGGAGATCCCTGTGTATTGTCTACTAGGGGCCCCCTGGAGATCCCTGTGTATTGTCTACTAGGGGCCCCCTGGAGATCCCTGTGTATTGTCTACTAGGGGCCCCCTGGAGATCCCTGTGTATTGTCTACTAGGGGCCCCCTGGAGATCCCTGTGTATTGTCTACTAGGGGCCCCCTGGAGATCCCTGTGTATTGTCTACTAGGGGCCCCCTGGAGATCCCTGTGTATTGTCTACTAGGGGCCCCCTGGAGATCCCTGTGTATTGTCTACTAGGGGCCCCCTGGAGATCCCTGTGTATTGTCTACTAGGGGCCCCCTGGAGATCCCTGTGTACTGTCTATTAGGGCCCCCCCCCCCCGGAGATCCCTGTGTACTGTCTATTAGGGCCCCCCCCCCCCCGGAGATCCCTGTGTGCTTTCTACAGGGGCCCCAGAATTTCCTCTATACTGTCTATGGGGCCCCCTGTCAGTTTAGTAAAACGTTTGATATCAGAACCAATACAATCATACAGTTTGTAGTGTACATAGATTTGCAAAACAATGGGATAAAGGAATATTCCTGAACTTTTATCTCATGGTTACTGTGACATTGTGTGAATGCAGTGCATGTTATCTCAGCTTGCAGAGCTTGGATTCATTGAATGAGTTTACTAAAAAATTTAAATATTGCAGAATATAAATCCTTGTGCTACATAACTAAGCTCCTTTTCATGCTGAAGAAACACAATTATTAATGTATCTTAAATATAAATCTATCTTTAGATGGATTTTTAATCGGAAAGCATTTTATTAAAATAAATGTGATAAAAATCATTGATTTATATCCGCCCTGTTGTCTGTACAGATCTTCCTTCCCTTCCCCCTCTACTATAAATGTGATTCTATCTGTGTCCCCATTGGAGAGATTTCTTATTGCTTCCTGTCCAGACAGGAAGTGGGGTGATTTATTCCAGCATGGACAACATGACCCCAATATAAACATGTCTTCAGCCCATCCCCCTCCTCTCCACCCACAGTGACACTGCTCTGATTACAGCTTGGTTTACTTTTTCCATTATTTCTGCTAAATTTCTGACTTATAGAAGACGTCTCTCCAGACAAATTATTCCTCCCATCCCCCAGAGGGCAGAGTCCGTGTCACACTTTGTCTTGTACAAAACTGTGCTGTCAGCATTGTTTCTGCTGCCTGTCATCTCCAGCACAGACGGCAGCCCAATTCATGGGCGTTCCTACGGAGGAGCTACTAAACCGCACTAGGCACCGCCCCCCTCTTCCTTCTGCCCTTTCATGAACCAGCACAGCACTAGGCACCACCCCCTCTTCCCTCTCCCCATTCATGAATTGGCACTGCACTAGGCACCGCCCCCTCTTCCCTCTCCCCATTCATGAATTGGCACTGCACTAGGCACCGCCCCCTCTTCCCTCTCCCCATTCATGAATCGGCACTGCACTAGGCACCGCCCCCTCTTCCCTCTCCCCATTCATGAATCGGCACTGCACTAGGCACCGCCCCTTCTTCCCTCTCCCCATTCATGAATTGGCACTGCACTAGGCACCGCCCCCCTCTTCCTTCTGCCCATTCATGAACCAGCACAGCACTAGGCACCACCCCTTCTTCCCTCTCCCCATTCATGAATCGGCACTGCACTAGGTTCCGCCCCTTCTTCCCTCTCCCCATTCATGAATCTGCACTGCACTAGGTTCCGCCCCCTCTTCCCTCTCCCCATTCATGAATCGGCACTGCACTAGGCACCGCCCCCTCTTCCCTCTCCCCATTCATGAATCCGCACCGCCCCCTCTTCCCTCTCCCCATTCATGAATCGGCACTGCACTAGGCACCGCCCCCTCTTCCCTCTCCCCATTCATGAATTGGCACTGCTCTAGGTACCGCCCCCTCTCCCCATTCATGAATCGGCACTGCACTAGGCACCGCCCCCTCTTCCCTCTCCCCATTTATGAATCGGCACTGCACTAGGCACCGCCCCCTCTTCCCTCTCCCCATTCATGAATCGGCACTGCACTAGGCACCGCCCCCTCTTCCCTCTCCCCATTCATGAATCGGCACTGCACTAGGCACCGCCCCCTCTTCCCTCTCCCCATTCATGTATCGGCACTGCACTAGGCACCACCCCTTCTTCCCTCTCCCCATTCATGAATTGGCACTGCTCTAGGTACCGCCCCCTCTCCCCATTCATGAATCGGCACTGCACTAGGCACCGCCCCCTCTTCCCTCTCCCCATTTATGAATCGGCACTGCACTAGGCACCGCCTCCTCCCGCTGAGACCACCGCCTGTGAAAGGGAATTCCCCAACCTTGCCGCTCTTACATTAAAGAACCCTCTACTGTAAACCTCTTTTCTAATTTTAATGAGTGGTCACGTGTCTTGTTAAACTCCCTTTACCGGAAAAGTTTTATCCCTATTGTGGGGTCACCAGTACAGTATTTGTAAATTGAAATCACATCCCCTCTCAAGTGTCTCTTCTCCTGAGAGAATAAGTTCAGTGCTCCCAACTAGAGGTCGACCGATATATCGGCAGGCCAATATTTGTCCGTTTTGGAGAAATCGGCATCGGACGATTTTTATCCAAATCCGGCCGATATTTTACAATTTCCACTAGCGATGCCACGGCCCCGGAGCTAGGCCGGAGCCGCGGCCTTTCCTGATGCTGTGACCGCGGCGGCAATCCGCGGATACGTCAGGAAAGACCGCTAGCTCCGGAGCCGCGGCTATCTTGGTACACCCATCGCGTCGTCCCTCCTCTGTTTAGGCCCACAGAGGAGGAGGGGCCCGCACTTGTGGGACACACACCGCTCTGGTGTCTGTACTACGGGGGGGGGGGGGCAGGGGGGGTGTCTATACTGGAGGGGGTCTGTACTGAGGGGGGGTGACACCATTTTTTTGCACCAGTGCCACCTGCCTGTGCCAATTAGTGCCAGTAACAATACCAGTGCCATCTGTCAATAACAATACCAGTGCCATCTGCCAGTAACAATACCAGTGCCAATTAGTGCCACCTTCCATCCAGTGCCATCCGCCAATGCCACCTGCCAGTGCCAATACCAGTGCCACCATCCAGTGTCAATTAGTGCCACCTTCCATTTAGTGCCATCCGCCAATGCCACCTGCCAGTGCCAATACCAGTGCCACCTTCCATTCAGTGCCATCCGCCAATGCCACCTGCCAGTGCCAATACCAGTGGCACCATCCAGTGCCAGTAAGTGCCACCTGCCAGTGTGATCCAGTGCCACCTACCAGTGCCAACTAAAGCCATCAGTGCCACCTGCCAATGCCAACCAGTGCTAACTATTGCCACCCAGTGTCACCTGCCAGTGCCATCTGCTAGTACCATCTTTCAGTGCCACCCAGTGCAACCTGCCAGTGCCAATAAGTGCCTTCTGCTAGTGCCATCTTCCTTCCAGTGCCAATTAGTGCCACGAGCCAGTGCCACCAATAAAAAAAAAAAATCGGCCTAAATTATCGTCCGCAAAAATCGGCATCATATATCGGCCATCGGCCGCCCAGATTTGTAAATATCGGCATCGGCCAGAGAAAAACCCATCGGTCGACCTCTACTCACAACCTTTCCTCATAACTAATATCCTCCAGATCCTTTATTAGTTTTGTTGCCCTCCTTTGTACTCTCCATTTCCAGTACATCCTTCCTGAGGACTGGTGTCCAGAACTGGACAGCATACTCCCGGTGCGGCCGGACCAGAGTCTTGTAGAGCATATTGTTTTATGCATGACAATATTCATCTTTGCTTTGTTAGCAGCAGGTTGGAATTGCTGAGCCTGTCATCTACTAGGACCCCCAGGTCCTTTTCCATCCTATATCCCCCCCCCCAGTGTATAGATTACATTCATGTGATGTGACATTATCTTATTGCTGCTGATATGATCGGTGACGTCTGCTGACTTTTTTTTCTCCTGTGAACAGCAAGAATGAGTTATTCAGAGAAACCCGAGGAGATCACAAAGGACGAGTGGATGGAGAAACTAAACAACTTGCACATCCAGAGGGCGGATATGAACCGACTCATCATGAACTACCTGGTAACAGGTCAGCAGTGACGACTGATTGGCACCCTGGTGCAGACGTGTGGATTCATTGATGTTGGCATATACATACCCGTCTATAATTACTGCCTCTCCCTTAGAAAGGAACATGGCCTACATCTCATTGTACAAGTAGTACCAGACCTACTCATTAACACATAGAAGGCACAACAATGGGCACAAAGACAAACAGCGTAATACCCCATTAACCCTTTCTGCTGACAAAACCGATTTGATTCTATGTTTTTGGGCTTGAAGATTACATAAACCCCCCCAAAGCTGTGCAGATTTTTTGACCCTGAAAAATAATTTTTTTTAGTGTAATGCTTTCTCAAGCATAAGATTTCTGTTTAACCACTTGAGGACCCCCTCCTGCACATATACGTCAGCAGAATGCACGGCTGGGCACAATCACGTACAGGTACGTCCTCTTTAAATGCCCAGCCGTGGGTTGGGGGCGCGCGGCCACGACCCGGTCTGAAGCTGCGAGACTCGTGGACCCGATCACCGCTAGAGTCCGGCGATCGGTCCGCGGAGCTGAATAACGGGGAGAGCCGTGTGTAAACACAGCTTCCCCGTTCTTCACTGTGGCGCCCGCATTGATAGTGTGTTCCCTTACGTAGGGAATCGCAATCAATGACGTCACACCTACAGCCACACCCCCCTACAGTTAGTAACAGATATGAGGTCACACATAACCCCTTCAGCGCCCCCTTGTGGTTAACTCCCAAACTGCAATTGTCATTTTCACAATAAACAATGCATTTTTTGCTGTGAAAATGACAATGGTCCCAAAAATGTGTCAAAAGTGTCCGCCATAATGTCGCAGTCACAAAAAAATCGCTGATCGCCGCCATTAGAATTAAAAAAAAAAAAAAAATGCAATAAAACTATCCCCTATTTTGTAAACGCTATACATTTTGCGCAAACCAACCGATAAACGCTTATTGCGTTTTTTTTTTTTTTTTTTTACCAAACATATGTAGAAGAATACGTATCGGCCTAAACTGAGGAAATTTTTTTTTTTATATATATTTTTGGGGGATATTTATTATAGCAAAAAGTAAAAAATATTGCATTTTTTTTTTTTTCAAAATTGTCGCTCTAGTTTTGTTTATAGCGCAAAGAATAAAAACCGCAGAGGTGATCAAATACCACCAAAAGAAATCTCTATTTGTGGGAAAAAAAGGAAGCCAATTTTGTTTGGAAGCCACGTCGCACGACCGCGCAATTGTCAGTTAAAGCGACGCAGTGCCGAATCGCAAAGCCTGGCCGGGTCATTTAGCTGCATGATGGTCCGGGTCTTAAGTGGTTAAAGGAGTTGTAAACCCTGAAGGTTTTTTACCTTAATACATTCTATGCGTTAACCACTTCAGCCCCGTAGGATTTGGCTGCCGAATGACCAGGCCATTTTTTGCGATTCGGCACTGCGTTGCTTTAGCTCACAATTGCACGGTCAAACACAATTTTTTTTTTTTTTAACCAATAGAGCTTTCGTTTATTGGTATTTGATCACCTATGCATTTTTTTTCCCGCTATAAACAAAAGAGCAACAATTTAAAAAAAAAAAAAAAAAAGCTATATTTACTTTTTGCTATAATAAATATCCGCCAAAAATATATGAAAAAAAAAAATTATTTTTCAGTTTAGGCCGATATGTATTCTTCTACTTATTGTTGGTAACATTTTTTTGCAAAAAGCGTTTATTGATTGCTTTGTGCAAAAGTTATAATGGCTACAAAATAGGGGATAGATTTATGGCATTTTTTATTATTTAATTTCTATTTATTTTTTTATTAGTAATAGCGGCGATCAACGATTTTTATCGTAACTGCGACATTATGGCGGATACGTTGGACAATTTTGATGCCATTTATGGACCGTTGTCATTTATACAGCGATCATTGCTATAAAAATGCACTGATTACTGTGTAAATGACACTGGCAGGGAAGGGGTTAACCAGAATGGGGGCGAGGAAGGGGTTAAGTGTATCCTAGGGAGTGATTCTGTGTGGGGGACGGGTTACAAGTGACACAACACTGATCCCGATGACAGAGCAGTAGATCCGTGTCCTATCACTAGGCAGAATAGGGAGATGCCTTGTTTACAATGGCATCCCCCCCGCTCTGCCTCTCCGTCACACAGTCGCGGACCTAGAGTCTACTGGCACGGTCATGGAGCTTGCGGCAGGTGCGCGCCCGCAAAGATTTTTTTATTTTTTTGAGCCATTCTGTACATAATCTCTGTTTCAGAAGAATGCTCGTAATCCAAAGCACTTGCATATCAAAGCGAGTCTCCCCATAGAAGTCAATGGAAATAAACATATTTTTTCCCGCATTGACTTCAATGGCATGCAATACCGCATGTGGCCAGAGGTGGGGGCGCAGCAGAGCCTTGAAATACTCGGAAAGGCTCGGGGACAGCTCGGCTGAACTCGGAAAGGAGGAGGAACTGAGGTTTTTTTCCGAGTATTTCCAAACAGCTCCCCATGTGGTTCCGGCCCCCCCCGCCACCCTCCTCGACCCTCGGCAAAATGCAGTACTGCACACCGCTGTGGCTTGAATCCTGCTCGTGTTGCAAGACAACACTCGCAAACCGAGTCAGGATTTTTAAAAATGCAGTACTCGTATTGCGAAACGCTCGTTAACCGCGTTACTCACAATCTGTGGTTTCACTGGACTGTTTATGTATATAATAGGCACATGTAATATGTGTTTTTTTTTTTTTTTTTATGCCGTGTCCCTCCTAGAAGGATTCAAGGAAGCGGCAGAGAAGTTTCGGCTGGAATCAGGAATCGAGCCAAGTGTGGATCTAGAGAGCCTTGATGAAAGGATAAAGATTCGGGAGATGATCCTTAAAGGGCAGATCCAGGAAGCCATCGCTCTGATCAATTCTCTACACCCAGAGCTGCTGGACACTCACCGCTACCTCTACTTCCACCTACAAGTAAGACTCAGGACTGCATGCAAATCTTTAGCCAGGCTATGGGCAATCAAGTATTTCCATACTCCTAACAAACACTAAATGGGCTTCCAAACAATTCCTCACTGATCCCTGTAGCTACAGGCACTTTAGAACAATTCATCCTCAAAGTTCAAGCATTAAAGTGGTTGTAAAGGAATATATATTTTTTTTTTAACAAACATGTCTATACTTGCCTGCTCTGTGCAATAGTGTCTGTGCTCTGAATTTTGAGAATAAACTGCTGCACCATGTCTGCAGCTACAAAGGTCAATGAGGGCTTGTTTATAATGTGTTAATACTTGAATTATAGGGGCTTGATGGCTAATACACTTCATTGGGAGAGCAGCAATCTCCTAGAGCGGTGATGGTGAACCTTGGCACCCCAGATGTTTTGGAACTTTGTTTCCCATGATGCTCGTGCACTTTGCAGTGTAGTTGAGCATCATGGGAAATGTAGTTCCAAAACATCTGGAGTGCCGAGGTTCGCCATCGCTGTAATCTGCAGGACTGAACTATCGTTTTGACGGTTGGGTACTGCAAAGGAAGAGAGTCTCCCAGCTGCAACCCCCCCCCCCCCCAGCACAGTAGTTGAGGTTGATTTCTTGCTCACCCTTCATATGTCCACACACTCTGTCAGAAGAAGCCACAAAACTCCATAAACTTTGTGTATTCAGCCATATGGTTTAGGTGCAGAGCATTCTGGGAAACGGGGAAGGAATTCTGTGTGCAGAGGTCAGTTTGTCTTTCTTCTTGTTTGTTCAGCAACAACATCTAATAGAACTGATCAGGCAGCGGGAGACGGAAGCGGCCTTGGAGTTTGCCCAGACCCAGCTGGCCGAGCAGGGGGAGGAGAGTCGGGAATGTCTGACGGAGATGGAGAGGACACTGGCGCTGCTGGCGTTCGATAACCCAGAGGACTCTCCGTTCGGTGACCTACTTAACATGATGCAGAGACAGAAGGTATGTCCCGCTGGCAGCGGCTGTGCATGCTTACCACACACTGAATACAAGAGGTCCTTTTGGGGGTCTGATTGGCTTTCTTTGGTTCAGACTGGAAATTGGCTACTACCATAGGTGTACATGGCATTGAGCAATTTGATGGCTGTGGACTACACACTAGGGTTGTCCCAATACCACTTTTTTAGGACCGAGTACAAGTACCAAAACTTTTTTTATATATGTCCCCCCACATATGCAGCCTTGTCCCTCCAGCCATGTCCCCCACATATGCAGCCATGTCCCCCACATGTGCAGCCATGTCCCTCCAGCCGCCGCACGGAGATCTTTACAGCATTCATTTGAAAAGCTATTTGCCCGCGCGTATAGGCACTCCCCCTTGCTCGGGATTGGACAGATCACGATCACCCATCCAATCCCGAGCAAGGGGGAGTGTCTATATGCGCAGGAACACTACAGCTATTCAAATGAAAGCTGTGATGTTCCCGTTTAACCCATGCGGCGTGGCTTTCGATGCGGCAGCGACGGCTTGGGGTGGGGGTTGGTTCGGCTGGGGGGGGGGGACAGTATTCTATTTAGGCATCGACGAATACTCGGTATTGGTCCCGATACTGGTATCGGTATCGGGACAACCCTACTACACAGGCTTGGTGTTCAGAGCCCTATGGTGATGATTTAATAAAACTGGAGAGTGCAAAATCTGGTGCAGCTCTGCACAGAAACCATCAGTTTCCAGGTTTTATTGTCAAAGCTTAAAGTGGTTGTAAACAACCCCCAAAAAATAGCATACTAGCTCATCATGGATTGCCCTAGATCAGCGAAGGTGAACTTTGGCATTCCAGATGTTTTGGAACTACATTTCCCATGATGCTCCTGCACTCTGCAGTGTAGTTGAGCATCATGGGAAATGTAGTTCCAAAACATCTGGGGTGCCATGCTTCGCCCATCACTGCCCTAGATCGAAGCCTCGCAGAGGTCCTCGACGCCGCCCCCCCTCCTTTTGGCAGTGACATCTCCCCGGGGGTTACTTCCAGGTATTGCGACTCCGGTGCGGTGATTGGCCGGAGCCGCGATGACTGATTGTCCGATCCACCTCTTCTGGGTGCACTTGGTGGCTCCTCCCCGCGTTGGATAACCCCCTATGAAAATTCCTCTCCCAAGGGGGTTACCTTGCGAGCGCACTTCTGAGTCGCACTTGCACCCCCCCCCGGCGCCTACATCATTGGAGCCGATGGCTGCACTGCTATCAAAGCCGGGACTCCGTTTAGCCACGGAAATTCTGGCTCGGGTAAGTAAAACGGGGGGCTGAGGGGGGGGGGGGTCGGACACTGCAAGGTGTTTTTTCACCTTAATACATAGGATGTATTAAAGGGGTTGTAAAGGTTCATGTTTTTTTCACCTTACTGCCTGGCAATCACCGGCCCCCAGCCCCCCCTGTTTTTTTCTTACCTGTTCATCTACTCCGCGCGCCCCCGCCGTCCTTCTCTCCACGGAGTCTCGGCTTTGATTGGATAGATTGATAACAGTGCAGCCGTTGGCTTCCGCCGCTGTCAATCAAATCCAATGATGGGGGTGGGACCTAGTCATACACTCAGCATTTATGGACGCCAAGTGATGGACTCAGGAGCACACCCACAAGGTAACCCCCTCGGGAGAGAGCTTCCCAGAGGGGCTTATCTAGTGCTGGGAGGAGCCGTGAGAGCCGCCGAGGGAACCCCAGAAGCGGAGGATCGGGGCCACACTGTGCAAAACGAGCTGCACAGTGGAGGCAAGTATGATATATGTTTGTTATTTCCAAAAAAAAAATAGGAAAATAGGAAAATTTAGTATCACTATAAGGTAGAAAAACACAAATATTTACAACCCCTTTACGCATGTGGCTCAGCATGGCAACTAATCAAATGGAAGATGTCAGCGATGGCAGGTTACATTTTAGTGTGATTATATTCCATCTACATATATACCATTCTTCAGCCAGCAGAGGGCAGTGCAGGCTAAGTAATAGACCTCTACCTTCAGACATTTCTGGATTTTGAGAAGCTTCTGAGTAAAAACTGTAGCTACTGGTTCTACCAGGAACTATGTACAGTAGTAGAGTAGAAGTGCTTCCTACACAAGGCATTTGGGATGTATCCAGCCTGGGTGACCTTTAGGCTGCATTCACATCTAGGCGACAAGTAAACGCCGCCTACGCGGCTTTACTTGCCGCGATTCGATTCATTTTTTTTTTTTAATCAAATTATCTCCATTGATGTCTATGGCCGAACGCCAATGTCGCCTGAAAAAAAGGGTCCGGGACTTTTTTTCAGGCGGCAGGCATACAGCGTTTCAGAGATGTGAACCATCTCTATAGACATCAATGGGAATTCGCCCCTCCAGCGGCACGAGCGTCGGACGACAGGCGTTTTGTCACATCTAGGCGACAAAACGCCTGTCGTCCGACGCTCGTGCCGCTGGAGGGGCGAATTCCCATTGATGTCTATAGAGATGGTTCACATCTCTGAAACGCTGTATGCCTGCCGCCTGAAAAAAAGTCCCGGACCCTTTTTTTCAGGCGACATTGGCGTTCGGCCATAGACATCAATGGAGATAATTTGATTAAAAAAAAAAAATGAATCGAATCGCGGCAAGTAAAGCCGCGTAGGCGGCGTTTACTTGTCGCCTAGATGTGAATGCAGCCTAAAGGTCACCCAGGCTGGATACATCCCAAATGCCTTGTGCATGATTACCTGTAGAATTTATTTTCAGGTTAAAGTATGTAAAAGGATAAGGGCACCACAGGTCCAGTAAACATTTATGATGACCAGGAATCGTGGAATGAACCCCAGATGTCTTGGCGACTCTCCGCTTCCCCTTCACCAGGACTTGAGTGCTGGAAATGAATGGTGAATACTGGGCAGCGATCCTATAAAATGAGGATTTGAATGATGGCGCTCTGACTGTCATTGTGACATTTCATGTCATTATGGACTTGATGTGCGCTGACCACAAAACACATGGCTGGTGTGCTCAGGATTTTTAACCACGGGCTTTAATACACACCTCCATACCGGGCCTATTCTGGCACTTATATTCTCCTACGTAGTATAAATCATCATACTTTTGCTAGAAAATTACGCAGAACCCGCAAACATTATATGTTTTTTTAGCAGACACCCTACAAAATAAAATGGCGGTCATTGCAACTTTTTATCTTGCACGGTATTTGCGCAATAATTTTTATTTTTTGTAAAAAATAATAGTTTCATGAATTAAAAAATAACAAAACAGTAAAGTTAGCCCAATTTTTTTGTAAAATATCAAAAATGATGTTACGCCAAGTAAATAGATACCTAACTTGTCATGCTTTAAAATTGCGCACACTCATGGAATGGCGCCAAACTTCGTTACTTAAAAGTCTCCATAGACGAGGTCTAGTGCTAGAATTGTTGCACACAGAGACACCTCCCGTGTGGTTTAAACGACGTTTACATACATGGGCGGGACTTGCGTGTGCGTTCGCTTCTGAGTGCGAGCTACTGGGGACAGGGCCGTTTTTTTTATTTTTACTTATTTATTTTTTACACTTTTTTTTTTTTTGATCACTTTTATTCCTATTACAAGGAATGCAAACATCCCCTTGTAATAGGAGTAGTGTGTGACAGGTCCTCTTTAAGAAGAGATGCGGAGTCAATAGCACCCCAAATATCTCCTCCAGGCTGGAAAGCATTAGATTGTAAAAAAAAAAATCACAGATCTCATTCTTACTAGCCGTAATTGCGGTTTGTTTACTTACAGGTACCTGGGCGTGACATCATCACTCGGCGCCCGGCCTCCGACGGTCATAGAGATGACTGGTGACCATCTGGTCACCAGTCATCTCTATGCCTCCCATCTGGCGGATGGCAATCATCTCTCTGGGGCCCCGATGGCACGGGAGAGCCCAGAGAAGCACCGGATGGCGGCGGGAGGGGGGGGATGTCCCCTCCCGCCGCCTATAAGAATGATCAAGTGGCGAAACCGCCGATATGATCGTTCTTATGGTGCGCAGGGTCGCCAGCACCAAAGAATGATATCTGAATGATGCCTCTAGGTGCAGGCATCATTCAGATATCACCGCACAAAGTACAGGACGTCATATGACGTCCACCTGGGATAAGAGATCCCCCTTTCTTTATCGTACATCACGGGACACAGAGCGCATAGCCATTACACTTGGGTTATATGGGTACCTTCAGGTGTGGACACTGGTGTAATCAATTTCACAGGAAGTTTCCTCCCTATATAACCCCCTCCCACTGGGAGTGCTTCAGTTTTTTCGCCAGTGTCTTAGGTGTTGGTCACGTCTAGCTGTCCCTCGGAGGTCTCGGGACCCAGGATAGCTAGCCGGATCCGTCCGAAGTGCTTCAAAGCCAAGGTGTACGGTACCCGGGCCCTGCTGGAGTGGGGTTTTGCCTATAATGCCTCTCCTAGGAGGGCTGGATTCTGGGCTCCAGTGCCTTAGTCTCTTCCAAGAACTAAACGCTACTGATGCCAGGATGCTATATAGGTCCAGGGGTGTGGGTTCCTTAACACAGGACCCCGGTCCCTGAAGGTCCAAGACGATACCCACGGAGATGGGGGAAGGCTGGGCCTCTTGCATTTTGCAATACCCTGCGGCGTGGAGCAGGTAAGAGGGAACCTGCGGGACTTGGTTCGACAGTAGGTATCCCCCTGGGGGTTCTGGGTCGGCTAATGGTATGCTTATGCATCAGCCACTATCTCCACTATGTCTTTTGAGGCAGGATGGGATGTACTAATGTTTACCCAGATAACATGTAGATATATATATGCTTTTAAAGATATGTATTTTGCTACTCCCCCCAGATTTGCCTGTTAGCATGATACTGCAGCCCCACGTGTATAGAGAGGAAGTGCTGACAAAACTCCTGTTTCCTAGGAAGCCTAGGGGGACAGCTTCCTCTATGTGTGCACTACAAAGATTAGTGGCTTACCGGGTGTCTGTGTTACTAGCGCTGGTCCAGGCTTCTCCTCTGCTCTCTGCTTCCTCCATGTTGGTTTCAGCGTGGGGGGGGCGGGCCAGCAGCGTCAGGTCTCAGATAAAGCAAAAAAAAAAGCATTTCCTGGCTGGTCATTCCCTCCTGAGAGCAGTGGAGAGTGAGGACACAGAGCGCGCAGCTGAGCCATTTCTGGCTAACAGTGACACCCAGTGGTGGTTTGTGGATCTTCAGGTCTGGACTTAGTCCACACTGACCAGAAAAAAAAAAAAAAAAAAAAAAAGATTTTTTTCTTAAAGGGACTCAGCCTTAGATCTGGCAGTATCTGAGTCGGTGCAACCTTGGACTCCAGCTAACGGGCATTGGTGTGGCAATACTCACAGGACTCTCCTCGGTATTGCCGCCTTCTCAGGCGTATGAAAATTAAAAAAAAAAAAAAAAATTTTTTTTTTTACCATAGCCTGTCCTTATTAATGTTTCACTTCTAGCTACAACAGTTGGGTGTTGGCTGTAGGGGTGTCTCAAGGTTGTGCAATGGCTCCCAAGGGATCAGGACCAGCTAAGGCTGCAAAAGGTGCCAAAAAAGTAAAGGGGTCTCCAACGGGGTCAGAGGATTTGGGCCAGGCTCCAGTGGTCCCACCCTCACCAGATAGACCACCGAACAGCATCATGCAGGAGCCATTGAGGGTGCTAGGGGCAGAGGCGGCCCCCAATCAACCCATTCCCGTTTATGTTACGGAAGAAATGCTAGAATCCACCCTGGGTGGGCTAGAGAAAAGGTTAACTGCTTTAATTGCCCGCTCTTTGCCGGGTGGCAAACGGGCTAGATCCCCGTCACCTAGAACGGTGTGTTCGGATGCAGAGGTCCTCTCTTCGGAGGAATTGGACCCACAGGGGGATCAAGCGGACCTGAGTCCTGACGGGTCAGACATTGAAGATTCCACTATAGATGACATTTTTTCGGCTTCTCAAGCAGAGAGTCTGTGGATCCAGTCTCTGACGGATATGGTTCGCACTGCTTTTAAACTTCCAGTGTCAGAACAATTAGCCCCCGCGGTATCCTCGTTAGGTTCCTTGAAGGCACCATTGAGTGGTGCATCTTTCCCGGTTCACCCCCTTCTGGAGAGCGTGATTTTTCAGGATTGGGCTCGACCTGATAGGATTTTTATCCCTCCTAAAAGGTTTACCATTCTCTATCCTATGGAAGAAGAATTTGCAAAGAAATGGGCACTCCCTACCGTGGATGCAGCCATTTCCTGCGTAAATAAATCCCTGACCTGTCCGGTGGAAAATGTCCAGGTGTTTAAAGATCCAGTCGACAAAAAATTGGAGACCCTACTGAAGGCTTCTTTTACCACAGTAGGTGCCGTGGTTCAGCCAGCAGTGGCAGCCATTGGCGTTTGTCAGGCTTTAAAGGATCAGACTAAACAGATATTAAGGGACATACCGGCTCAGCAAGCTCGTGAATTGGCTGACCTCCCAAGAGCTCTCTGCTTTGCAGTAGATGCTATTAAAGCGGATCTCCACCCTAAAGTGAAGATCCGCTGATCGGAACCCTCCCCCCCTCCGGTGTCACATTTGACACCTTGCAGGGGGGAGGGGGGTGCAGATACCTGTCTAAAGACAGGTATCCGCACCCACTTCCGGCCCGCAGTCTCGGGCAAAAGACGGGCTTTTCCCGTTGCGTGCTGGGAACTCTCAGCTCCCAGCACACAGCGGGAGCCAATCGCGGGCGCAGCGCGACTCGCGCATGCGCCGTAGGGAACCGGGCAGTGAAGCCGGAGCGCTTCACTTCCTGGTTCCCTCGCCGTGGATGGAGGGGGGAGCAGCAGGGTGACGAGCGATCGCTCATCCTCTGCTGCGGACGCCGCTGGACTCCAGGACAGGTAAGTGTCCTAATATTAAAAGTCAGCAGCTGCAGTATTTGTTGCTGCTGGCTTTTAATATTTGCTTTTTGGTGAACCATCCGCTTTAAGGACTCCGTTCAACAGGCGTCCCGTTTATCTCTGCTGTTGGTTCATATGCGTCGCCTTTTGTGGCTAAAAAACTGGTCAGCAGAGGCACCCTGCAAAAAGCTTTTAGCAGGATTTCCCTTTCATGGTGGGAGACTATTCGGTGAAGACCTAGATAAATATATCCAGACCATATCAGGTGGTAAAAGTTCTTTCTTGCCTATCAAGAAAAGATCACGTGGGCCCGCATTTAAGCGACAGGCCTTCGCAGGCTCGGCCCCTTCAACTTCCCGTCAGTATCGACGGCCTCCCGGGTGTTCAGCATTTAATAGCCGCCCACAAGGACAAGCCACGACAGGCAAGAGGCCATGGTCTCGCAAGCCGGTTAAACCAATCCTTAAGTCAGATTCATGAAGGGGCGCCCCCACTCTCTTGGGTGGGGGGAAGGCTTCGGTTTTTCTCCGAAGTGTGGAAGGCCAGAATTCCCGACTCTTGGGTAAGATCCGTGGTAACCACGGGCTACAAGCTAGAGTTTCGGGAAGTCCCCCCTCCTCATCTTCAGGGGTCAAGTCTTCCAAGCGACCCATTAAAGAGGGCCTCTCTTGTAAAAGCATTGGATCGTCTCTTGCTCCAAGGAGTAATCGTAGAAGTACCAACCCAGGAATGGGGTCTGGGATTCTACTCCAACCTTTTCATAATACCAAAGCCCAATGGCGACGTCAGGCCTATCTTGGACCTCAAACGCCTAAATCGCTTTCTAAACATTCAGACCTTTCGTATGGAGTCCATACGTTCGGTGGCAGCCAGCCTACATCAAGACGACTTTCTAGCATCTATAGACATAAAAGATGCGTATCTGCACGTGCCGATCTACCCGGCACATCACAGGTTTCTTCGCTTTATGATAGATCACCGCCATTACCAGTTCGTAGCCCTCCCTTTCGGGTTGGCAACAGCTCCGCGGGTATTCACAAAGGTGTTAGCCCCGGTGCTAGCCGTCCTAAGGACAGAAGGCATTTTAGTCTTGGCATACTTGGACGATCTTCTGGTTATCGACAGCTCAGTTTCCAACCTCAATCAGGCAGTAGGTCGCACAGTTCAGCATCTAGAGGAATTCGGATGGATTGTAAATCTAGAAAAATCGGTATTGAAACCCACAAAGCAGTTGGAATATCTAGGCCTTCGGCTAGATACAGACTGCCAGAGGATAATTTTACCTCAAGCAAAGATCAGATCAATAGCTCAAGCAGTTCAAATGATCTTAGGCAAGAAGAGGCCGACTATTCGTCTATGTATGCGACTGCTGGGGAAGATGGTGGCCGCCTTCGAGGCTGTGCCCTACGCCCAGATCCATACCAGATATCTTCAGGCAGCCATTCTCTCTGCTTGGAACAAGTCCATTCAGGCGTTAGATCGTCCGTTAGTGCTCTCCCCGAAGGTCCGGCGCAGCCTGTCTTGGTGGCTGGTCTCTCAAAATTTGTCAAAAGGGAAATCCTTTTGCCCCATCACGTGGAAGATAGTATCCACGGATGCCAACCTGTCAGGTTGGGGGGCAGTTCTAGAAGAACAAACCCAGCAAGGGCAGTGGTCGGAGGCAGAAAAACTGCTTCCCATCAATATCTTGGAGATCAGAGCTGCTCGGCTGGCCCTGATCGCCTGGACTCTCCCCCTTCAGGGTCTGCCAGTAAGGATACAGTCCAACAACGCCACTGCGGTGGCATACATAAACCACCAGGGGGGCACGAAGAGCCCAGCAGCCCAAAGAGAAGTAAGCCTGATTTTCTCATGGGCCGACGCCCATGTACCCTGCATCTCGGCGGTGTTCATCCCAGGGATAGACAATTCTCAAGCAGATTTTTTGAGTCGTCAACAGTTGCTCCCGGGGGAATGGTCTCTTCATCCCCAGGTATTCCAAGAGATTTGCCAAAGATTCGGAGTCCCAGATGTGGACATTATGGCAACGAGATCCAACAAAAAGTTGGACAAATTCATATCCCGAGCCAGGGATCCCTCGGCCTACGGGACCGATGCGTTGGTTTGCCCTTGGCACCAGTTTTCTCTTCTGTATGCGTTCCCTCCACTGCAGATGATTCCCCGCCTTCTACGGAGGATCCGGGTGGAGCGCAGGCCTGTGATCCTGGTGGCCCCAGCCTTGCCCAGGAGGGCTTGGTACGCACTCATCGTGAAGATGTCAGTCGGGGCGCCGTGGCCGCTCCCCCTGCGCCCAGATCTGCTGTCTCAGGGCCTTATCTGCCATCCTGCTTCACAGCAGCTAAATTTGACGGCTTGGCGGCTGAATCCCTAATTCTTAAGGGCAGAGGCCTCTCAGATCAGGTCATATCTACGTTGATTCAGGCTAGGAAACCGGTCTCCAGAAATATTTATTACAGAGTCTGGAGAACCTATGTGGAGTGGTGCGAGTCTCAAAAATGGCATCCTCGAAAGTTTTTTTATTGACAGGATCTTGCGATTCCTCCAGGTTGGCGTTGACAAAGGGTTGGCTCTTAGTACTCTAAAGGGGCAGGTGTCGGCTTTATCAATATGGTTTCAAAGACCCTTGGCCACCCATTCGCTTATGAAAACCTTCTTGCAGGGGGTCTTGCATGTGAATCCCCCTATTAGAGCTCCCCTCTGCCCCTGGAATTTAAATCTGGTCTTGTCAGCTTTACAAAGGCAGCCGTTTGAACCTCTGACAGAAATCCCTCTTGTGCTACTAACCCGAAAGTTGGTTTTCTTGGTGGCTATGGCTTCAGCCAGAAGGGTTTCCGAGCTGGCAGCCTTGTCTTGCAGGGAACCGTACCTGATTCTGCATAAGGACAGAGTGGTTCTGCGGCCTCAACCTTCTTTCCTTCCTAAGGTCATATCCAGTTTTCACTTGAATCAGGACCTAGTCCTACCATCCTTCTTTCCTACTCCCCAGTCCAGAGAGGAAAGACGGCTTCATACTTTGGACGTGGTTCGAGCCATGAGGGTCTATCTCAAGGCTACAGAGAAGATTCGGAAAACAGATGTGCTTTTTGTTCTTCCGGATGGCCCCAAGAAGGGTCAGCCGGCTGCCAAGTCTTCCTTGGCTAGGTGGATTAAGCAGATTTTTCAGGCCTATGGTCTGAAGCGCGTTCCACCTCCCTTATCAGTTAAAGCCCATTCTACGAGGGCCATGAGTGCCTCTTGGGCGGCACACCATCAGATCTCTATGGCACAGGTTTGCAAGGCGGCAACCTGGTCTTCCGTACATACGTTTACTAAATTTTATAAGTTGGACGTTGCAAAGGGTACGGACGCAGCTTTTGGGCAGGCGGTCCTACGGGCAGCAGTATAGTATCCTCTGGCCTGGTTCACGCCCCCTTGTTTTTCTGTTGGTGGAGCCATGTTTTCTCCTGACAATGTTTTTATTTGGCTATTCTTGGCCTTACGGTCTCCCTCCCTTCATAGAGCATTGCTTTAGGACATCCCAAGTGTAATGGCTATGCGCTCTGTGTCCCGTGATGTACGATAAAGAAAAAAGGATTTTTAATAAACAGCTTACCTGTAAAATCCTTTTCTTGAAGTACATCACGGGACACAGAGCTCCCACCCCTCTTTTGGGGAACATTGTGTAACCTCGGGAGAATTGCTTGCTACAAAACTGAAGCACTCCCAGTGGGAGGGGGTTATATAGGGAGGAAACTTCCTGTGAAATTGATTACACCAGTGTCCACACCTGAAGGTACCCATATAACCCAAGTGTAATGGCTATGCGCTCTGTGTCCCGTGATGTACTTCAAGAAAAGGATTTTACAGGTAAGCTGTTTATTAAAAATCCTTTTTTTGGACGGCGTGCGGTATTGAAGTGGATAAAGAGCAAGTGTCATCTCTGTCCCTCAGTGGCTCCTCCTCTGCCCTGCTGTTGAATCACCGAAGTCCCATTCACTTTAATGGGACGGCTGGTAATGTGGCAGTGACACAACAAGGTGAAGGATGTGGCGGCAGCAGGTGAGTGGATGACCTGGTAACAGGCGCTGCCATGATGGATCAGAACCAGAACCACCTCCATGACGTCAATCTGCTACTTACCGGGTGGGGAAGTGGTTTAAAAAAAAATATATATATTTAGATATATATACATTTTATTTATGGTTTTAGATGCGTCACCCCGGTAAAACCCCTTCAAGCCATGAATGCATATTTGCGTACGGTCGGCGTGAAGGGGTTGATACCAAATACTAGGGCATGCTAGTGCCTGGATTTCCCTGTAACCAAATGTGTTTCTGCCTCTGGCCATAAGTCCTATCATAGGTCAGAATTCCTTCACAGTGGGATTTCCTAGCGGTTGGTTTGGTCTACCAACCAATGAAGGGTGATGATGTGATTTCAGTTTGGTACGGCCAGTTCAGAGTGGAACTTATTTTTTCTGAAGAGAATCAATAAACTTGCCAGCAACCTTTCAGAACTCTCTTAAGGCATCACTCACCTTTTGTTTGCATTTCATAAGGGTGAAGGGCACGCTGACCCTTGTTCAGGTGCATGGGTTACACCCCGGATTATAGGAAGGTAATCAAGCAGAACAGTACACTTAAAAAACTAAATTTATCTGCGCCAATAGTAAAATTAAACGGATACACAGCAAGTGTGCACAATGTCTGAACACCTCAAATACAAGTATAAAAAGGCAAATAGTGCAGCGCTAAATTCAAAACCTATGGGGAATGTTTGCAGAAATCTAATGAAAAATATTAACCACTTCCGCCCCGAACCATTTAGTTGGTAAGAAGACCAGGCCACTTTTTGCGATTGGGCACTGCGTCGCTTTAACTGACAATTGCGACGTGGCTCCCAAACAAAATCTACGTCCTCTCTTCTTTTTTTACCACAAATAGTTTTCTTTTGGTAGTATTTGATCACCTCTGCGGTTTTTATTTTTTGCGCTATAAACAAATCGAGCGACAATTTTGAAAAAAAAAGCAATATTTTTTTTTCTTTACTTTTTGCTATAATAAAAACACCCCCCCCCCCCCAATTTATTATATATATATATATATATATATATATATATATATATATATATATATATTTTCCCTCAGTTTAGGCCAATTACATATTCTACATATTTTTGGTTAAAAAAAAAAAACGCAATAAAAGGTATAGCGTCTACAAAATAAGGGATAGTTTTATGGCATTTTTTTTCATTATTTTTTTTTACTAGCAATTGTGAGGGATTAGCTTGGTAGCGGGTGTGTGTGACCCCCCTGGATGGGTTCACTACACGCTGAACTATACAGAAAGGCAGTTGAGGACGGTTGAAAACAAAGGATATGGTTTATTTTTCCATATTGCTGGAAACAAGTGCAAGCATCAAAACAGCATAAACAAAACAAAACATAAAATAAACCCTGGCCACTTGGGGCGTCTACCTTCACCACACAGGAACCTACCTATGGAGTCTGGTACAGCCTACTGATGGGCAGACACTGCTGGTCAGACAGCAGAGAAACAATAGTCTTTTTGATTTTTATCACACAGAAAAAACAACCACCTGACCTCTTCAGAAGTCTTTCTGACTGCTCCTTAACTCAAAAAGCCTCAGGATGCAGCAATCAGTAGTCATCCTTTGGCTTATGACTTATGGCCCATACACACGATCCGAATATCGGACAAAAACCATCGTCCGGTGATGGATCGTACGATTTTCGGATCGTGTGTACACTACTTTCGAGAGCTGATCACGACCATTCATCCAATATTTTTTCGGTCGGACAAGCGCGAAAATTTTCCTTGTACGATGTCAGATCGTACGATTTTCGTTTAGTCAGTACAGCCTTCGTCCGACAATACAATACAAATACATTACAACACGTGACAACACTTCCGATCTTTTTTTTCTGTCGTACGAGAGTTTTCGTGAGTTTAATAACCTATTTTAGTTTACTTGCGATTATTAAGCAAAAAAAGTCGTACGATATTCGGATCGTGTGTATGAGCCATTATAGAGGCCTTAATTTGCTTAATTCTGAACAGCTGAAGTTTTCCAACGCCCTAAACCTTTCTGGCTACTTCTGCAGCCGACACCTAATAGTAATTGGTGAATTGTCTAAACAAGGCAGAAATGTATCTCCCGTCTGTGACAACACCCAGATTTACCTGACTTCCTGTCACACAATATTTTGTTGGACACTGTTGATGCTTTTTTGTGACCATTGTCATTTTGTACAGCGAATCAGTGATATAAAAAAAATGCACTGATTACTCTGCAAATGACACTGGCAGGGAGGGGGTTAACCACTAGGGGGCGAGGAAGGGGTTAAGTGTGTCCTAGGGAGAAATTCTAGTTGTCGGGGGGGGCGTGGCTACCTGTGACACAACACTGATCGCTGCTCCCGATAACGGGGAGCAGCGATCTGCCTAGTGACAGGACACTGAACAGGGAGATGTTTTGTTTACATTGGCATCCCCCCTGTTTTGCAGCTCTGTAACAATGGCGGGACATCGGCAGACATAGGGTCCCGCTGGCATTGTCACAGAGCTCGCGGCAGGGGCACGCGCCCGCACGCTGTGAAATTCAAAGGGACGTGTATATATACGTCACTTTGCGCAGCCGTGCCATTCTGCTGACGTATATCCGAATGAGCCGGTCGGCAAGTGGTTAAAGTCATATAAGTACAAATCCACAGAGGTGCAATCACATAGGAGTTATCACGATGAGAAGTCCCACGTGCCGTGAAAAAAGTGAGAGGCGAGAGATTGGGTGTCACCAACCCAAATCAACAAACCGCACTTACCAGAGGATCTGTTTCCCCCTCAGAAGAGCAGTCACATAAGCTTTGTTTACAATGGCCAAGCCAACAATCCGGATCTCCTAGATCTCCTTCCCTGTCGCTGAATGACCAGGCAGCATGGAGGTAGATGGCAGTAAACCAGGAAGCACAAATCAACAGGCATGTAACAACAGAAGTATCTGACATAGCGTGACACAGTTCAAAGCAATTTATTGTAAAAAGAAAAGAGTAACACTTACAAAAAGTTTCCTTAAAACAAGTGTGTGGGTACAATCGGTTGTTTTTCCAGAAACCACAATGGCTGACCTTTACTCACGCATGTGTGGTAGCCTGTGTACGTAGCTCCGCCTGACATGTTTCGTCAAATGTGACGTCATCAGAGGCACACGCATACGCCAATACCATGCAAATATATACACAAAGATTCAGGATTGCAGTGATTGGGCTGTCAAATAGGATGGTCCCAATCACCTAATATGTAACTAAAACTTCAAATTCCACCTAGTCCATTCACAGCGCCATCTAGTGGAAAAATAGCAATAAACAATCTTTTAAAACGAATATATTAAAGTGGTGTTCCGGCCAAAAATAAATTAAAAAGCAGCAGCTACACATTAGAGGTAGACTGATATGGGTTTTTCTCTGGCTGATGCCGATATTTAGAAATCGGGGGCGGCCGATATTTGCGATATTTTGGGACATTTTTTATTTTTTTTCCTTTGTTTTAGAAAATCTAGGGTGGAGAGTTGGGGTGCTGCCTATTAGTGCCCACCAGTACAGCTCTTAATGTAATTGCCTGCCACCTCATCAGCTCCCACCAGCGGAGCGCTCCCGACTCCGTTGCGTTCCCTCGACTGGCCAAAGGCAGCTCCATTCGTCCCCTGCCTCTGCCGCAAGACTACAAACCCCAGAATGCAGCGCGGCCAGTAAGGGCTCTTTCACACGGAGCGGTCCGTTTTTCGGTCCGCTCCGTGTGTCCGTCCGCTCAGCGGGGGGTCTCCGCTGAGCTGTCGGGCGGACAGGGCGGTCCCCGCACACTGTGCAGGGACCGCCCTGTCTCTCCTCCGCTATCCCCTATGGGGAATCGGATGGAAACGGACCGTCTGTCCGTTTGCATCCGATCCGTTCGGCCGGACAGAAGAAAAATAGGACATTCTTTCGTCCCAAAAACCGGATGCGGATCTGGCGGACGTTAGCGGATGCATCATCCGCTAACGGATCCGCTCCCATAGGGATGCATTGAGGTCCGTTAACGGACGTCCAAAAAATGGACGAACGGACGTGTGAAAGAGCCCTAACAGCCAAACGGCGGCCGCCACTGCCAACTTCCTCCACTGGTGAAAAAAAAAGTCAGCAGGCAGCGGCTGTTTAAAATAGACGGTGGACGGCCCGGGGAGGGGGATTTCCACCCAGCACGCCCCTGCCTCAGATCCCTTATCTATCTGTCTTTTTTTTTTTACATAATCGGCCTATGGTGATTTCTTAAAAAAGGCGATATATCGGTCGACCTCTACTGCACATACTGCAGCTGCTGGCTTTTAATAATGGGACACTTGCCTGTCCTGGAGTCCCTCGATGTCGGCACCGCAGCTGATGTTTCCATCATCTGTTGGGTGTTGCCGCCGCCATTGCAGGTAAGGGAACCCGTCAGTGAAGTCGGGACTTTTAATACTCCCCCCTTGCCCCCAAAGTCTGAAGGACAGTAAACTGGCCCTTTTTGTTTAGAAGGTTTGGAGATCCCTGCTCTATAGGAAGGTCAAACCCTCTCTCTAAAGGTATTGGTAGGTGACGCATTCCGCATACGTCTGTCATAACTCACCGGCGATTTTGTATCTTTCCAGGTCTGGAGCGAAGTCAACCAGGCCGTGTTAGACTACGAGAACCGCGAGTCCACGCCCAAGTTGGCCAAACTGCTAAAACTCCTCCTGTGGGCGCAGAACGAGCTAGATCAAAAGAAAGTCAAATACCCCAAGATGGCCGACCTCAGCAAAGGAACGGTGGAGGACCCCAAGTAACAGATAAGAGGACCCGCATCCCTCGCAAACTTCCTGCATCATCAGTCTGTGACTGCAACGTTTTCTATCAGTATGCCAACTTGGACACTTCCTGTTTTTGGGTCTCTGACATCACTTCCTGTTTATAGGAACAAGGGTCCAACGAAGATTTATGGGGGGGTTTTCTTGGTGTTTTTATCTGCAGACAATGCTAGGGTCACGTTGGGGTCCCACCACCGAGGGAAGACCCAACGACGTGCCGTCTATGGAGCAGAGCTGTGAAACGGGAACATGTCCTCGCTACAGAGGAAGCCCACAACATAGATAGTGTGATGATCTACGAAATATATATTTATTTATCCCTTTTTTCTTTTTCTTTTTTTACCACGGAGAGATGTACTGTGTATATATAGAGTGTGAGTTCTGTTGGCAAGCTGTCCCCTATCTTTGTTATTAAAGCGGAGTTTCACCCTAAATATAAGATCTCCCATGCGCTTCAGCATACTGGCGTCAGCGCCAGTATGCTGGGTTTTTTTTTTTTTTATAGCACACTTACTGTTTTATCGTAGAAATCCTTTTCTGTCCCCCGCGTTGGACGGCGCCAGTACAGCGCGTCACATCTTCCTAAGATACCCGATATGGACTCGGGTATTTCCGGCGCTATGCGGCGCCTGCGCACAGACCTAGGAGCTGACTGCGCAGGCGCCGTATTTCTCCGAGTCCTATTTCGGAGAAATACGGCGCCTGCGCAGTCAGCTCCTAGGTCTGTGCGCAGGCGCCGCATAGCGCCGGAAATACCCGAGTCCATATCGGGTATCTTAGGAAGATGTGACGCGCTGTACTGGCGCCGTCCACCACGGGGGACAGAAAAGGATTTCTACGATAAAACAGTAAGTGTGCTATAAAAAAAAAAAAAAACCAGCATACTGGCGCTGACGCCAGTATGCTGAAGCGCATGGGAGATCTTATATTTAGGGTGAAATACCGCTTTAAGAATCATAATTATAATAGACCCCTTTTCTTGAAATTTCTCTGTAGCAGTTTTATTGACTATAGTCCACCCAAAAGTGTTGTTTTTAGGTGGGCCAATCGGCTCCTGCCTTATGTTGTATGAGATCTCCCTGCCCAGAATTCCTGGCTCTTTTGGTGCCATCCCTGGCTATTCCTGTTAGTATAAAATTCATAGAAAACCCAGCAGGGATGGTGGGTACCCCTCATAATGGACACAGTAGGTGTGTAGGTCCGGGAACTCGGCACAGGGATGGTGGGAACCCCCGCATAACCGGCATAGGTGTTCTGGCCCGGGAATTTGGCACAGGGATGGTGGGAACCCTTCATAATGGGCATAGAAGGTGTTCAGGCTCGGGAACTCGGCACAGGGATGGTGGGAACCCCACATAACCGGCATAGAAGGTGTTCAGGCTCGGGAACTCGGCACAGGGATGGTGGGAACCCCACATAACCGGCATAGAAGGTGGTCAGGCTCGGGAACTCTGCACAGGGATGGTGGGAACCCCTCATGATGGGCATAGAAGGTGGTCAGGCTCGGGAACTCGGCACAGGGATAGTGGGAACCCCTCATGATGGGCATAGGTGTTCAGACCTGGGAATTCAGCAGAGGGATGGTGAAAACCCTCATTATAGGCATAGGTGGTGGTCAGGCCCAGGAATTCAGGACAGGGATGCTGGGAACCCCCTTGTGGTGACGGGGTTCTCTTTCACCCACGTTGTGGTGACGGGTTCCCTTTAACCCGCGTTCTCTGGCAGTTCACCTTGGCACAGGTGGCGTATTTCATCAGGTGTGGCACACCTCGGAAAGCTATTGTCCCTTTGTACAGGGAGACATTGTGGAGTCAGGAGTTTGATAAACGTCGCGCTGAGACACAAACCTCTATTATACGGTAGTAATGGCAAGAATAAGTGATAAGAAAATCTGGCGAAAAATTCCCATTCTGCTGATATTTTCTTTTGTGCTCGTTGATGCCCAGCAAGTAATACCCGATATTGTGATCCCATGGACCACAACCTTGGCACACGTAGTTCCACTCTTTCTCTACAAGTGTGCAAAGTTTGTTGTCTGGGGGACCTACGTCCCCCCCCCCCCCCCCCAAAGACAGACACCCCTTCCATAGACTCCAATGTTAAAAGTTAATTTCTCCGGTGACTTTGGGGACCCGGTACCGGATGGTCATGGGCCCCCTGGACCCGGAACTTGGAGAATATGTAGCCCAATTTCTCCTCTGCACAGTTTTCTGTCTGGGGGACCTACAGCTGGGGAGCAAAGTTTTTTTTTTTTTTTTTTGCAAACCCGGGCACTCCTTCCATGTTCCAGTCATGGACACCATGAGGCATGGGCACAGTGAAGTCATGTGAGGCATGGGCACAGTGAGGTCATGTGAGGCATGGGCACAGTGAGGCATGGGCACAGTGAGGTCATGTGAGGCATGGGCACAGTGAGGTCATGTGAGGCATGGGCACAGTGAGGCATGGGCACAGTGAGGTCATGTGAGGCATGGGCACAGTGAGGTCATGTGAGGCATGGGCACAGTGAGGTCATGTGAGACATGGGCACAGTGAGGTCATGTGAGGCATGGGCACAGTGAGGTCATGTGAGGCATGGGCACAGTGAGGTCATGTGAGACATGGGCACAGTGAGGTCATGTGAGACATGGGCACAGTGAGGTCATGTGAGACATGGGCACAGAGAGGCATGCAGATGGACACCCTAGGCTTATATGTCAATAAGTCTTCCCATTTTTTTTTTTGTGGTAAAATTAGGTTCCTCGGCTTATACTTGAGTATATACGGTACTTGGGCCCCTTTGTCGACTTGTCCTGCAAAGTTGAGGCACATAGACCTGAAGTTTACACGGGCATTCCCTAAAAATTGCATCAAAATCGCACAAGTTTTAAGTCGTAGCAGTGTGAAAGGGGCCTATGGATGCTTATTTTCTGTTGTGTCTCTAGGTAGGACAAGAAGTGGGGGGGGGGATTCCCCCCCCCCCCCAATGGTACACAAAAGGCTAAATTGACTTGAGAGGTATTTTGAAAGCGATAATAAACCCAAAATCAAACATGTAATATATATATTGCAGCTTACTAATTATTAGATGTGGTGGCTGCATTTGTTTTATTTTTTAAACCCACAACCGTAAAATCAGTCTGTATTGGTTTCATCTGTAACTGCCATGATGGTGCACATGTGATCCGTTATGACACCAGCCATTGGTTGGTTTGACAGTTTGGTAGAGAGCACAAGCAAATGTGACGGCTAGCATTTCCGGCGTGATGGGAATATTAACTGTTTTTTTAAAACGATCAAATCAATGGTTTTACTTCTGCTTTACAGTGGATGTAAAATCCGATTAATTAGATCTGCAGTGTTTTCTTATCTCTCTTCAAAGCACTGTTTCCCCTAGCTGTCTCCTGCTTTGTTCCCTTATGTGAAGGGTGGGTGTGTCCCTTTCCTCCAATCAGATCTCAGAGCTCTCCTCACTGATCTAGCTTCTTTATACAGCCCTCTTCCTGTTTCTTGTCTGGTCATTAGCCTAGGCTTATGTCATAATCCACAGCGCGCTCTCTCTCTCTCTCTCTCTCTCTCTCTCTCTCTCTCTCTCTCTCTCTCTCTCTCTCTCTCTCTCTCTCTCTCTCTCTCTCCCTCCCAGGAAGAGAGGGGGGTGAGTCCTAAGAGGGCCAATGAGAGCTGGAGGTGCGCGTGTCTGTGTAAACAGGCAGCAGCTTCAGCTGCCCACAGTTGAAATGGCTGCAGCCAGACTCGGCGGAGGGAGATTTCTGCAGCATATTTGGCAAGTACTGAATTACAGTATATATAAAATAATATGCAAAGTGATTGGAGGGAGGCTTCAGAATGGCAAAGATGTTTTTATTACAAATTATGTGAGCAGACTGCAGTTCCTCTTTTCAAGTTCTCTGTCACTGGAGATAAAAGCAGCCCGATTTTTTTTTTTTTTTTTTTTTTTTTTTTTTTTTTTTGTTGGGGAGGATGCTATAAATTAGCAGACAGAAATTTGGACTATTTAACAGAGCTGAAAGTCTCTACCTATGATGAGAGGGGGAATGTGCCTCTCCTCCAATCAGCTGCCTTCGCTGTATGCCCAGGCTTCACTGCAGTGCTAACCAGGAAGAGAAAATATCCTAACATAATCTGAACTTTCTAAACGGTATATAAAGCTGAAGACGGCAGATATTCATGTAAAACGTATGTAGGGAGATTTGTTTCATCTCTGTTTATCATCTGAGGCTGTTCACTTCACTGTGTATAGGAGAGGGTTGACATCTACTTTTTAATGTGAGTTACAGTAGTACCTTGGGTTACAAGCATAATCCGTTCCAGAAGAATGCTTGTAATCCAAAGCACTTGTATATCAAAGCAAGTTTCCCCATAGGGGTCAATGGAAACTCAGATTAATTGTTCCAGTGCCACTAATAGTGTATGCAGTACCACATGTGGCCAGAGGTGGTGGTTGCCGGAGACTCTTGAACGGTGTGTGTCTCAGAGCCTCACTGGTGCCCCCCCCCCCCCACCTCTGGCCACATGCAGTACTGCACACCCCAGAGGCTTGAATCCTGCTTGTCCTGCGAGACGATGCTTGCAAACCGAGTCAGGATTTTTTTTTTTAAACGCTTGAAAACCGCGTAACTCTAAATCCAAGGTTACACTGTATAAATTATTTTTTTAAGACTGCCCACTAGATGGCGCTTCCCTTTCTTTACACACACAGGATCGGTGGGGGGAAATCACATGTGATTCTTTTGCAGTGTGACGTGCACTCATTTATGTCGTACTGAAGATACTCCGTATCGGTGAGCGCTTGACTGAATGTATTGATACTCATACTCGCCGGTAAACTTATGGTTACATTTGGTAACATCAATGCCTCAGCCGTAGACCATTCAGGTCCCCTATACCCCTTAGATGTGGGGAATGATCTGATTTGTACTCTGCCCCCCCCCCCCCCCCGGGTCATCCGTCTGTGCTCCCCTTCCAGGTTAGATTCTGAACCCATACAGTCCAGTCGAAATGAAGAAGTACCAAGATGAATGTCTAATCTAAAAAAAAAAATCCTAGCCCTGGATGGAGTGGAGAAGGGTTAAAACCCATGTCAGGTTTGTACTGTTATCCAGAACCCCATTGGAGAGATTTTCCCCTCACTTCCTGTTTTGCTGACAACAGGAAGTGAGGAAAAACCTTAGACAGAAGCAAAAAAAACGTTTTTTCTTAGAAGTCTCTAACATCTGTCCAGTTTTTAATTGTGTCCCTGTTTTCGCACTTCCTGTTCGCATGACACAGGAAGTTAGTTCCACTTCCTGTTCGCAGGACACAGGAAGTTAGTTCCACTTCCTGTTCGCAGGACACAGGAAGTTCGCAGGACACAGGAAGTTAGTTCCACTTCCTGTTTGCAGGACACAGGAAGTTAGTTCCACTTCCTGTTTGCAGGACACAGGAAGTTAGTTCCACTTCCTGTTTGCAGGACTCAGGAAGTTAGTTCCACTTCCTGTTTGCAGGACTCAGGAAGTTAGTTCCACTTCCTGTTTGCAGGACACAGGAAGTAGGTTCCACTTCCTGTTTGCAGGACACAGGAAGTAGGTTCCACTTCCTGTTTGCAGGACACAGGAAGTAGGTTCCACTTCCTGTTTGCAGGACACAGGAAGTAGGTTCCACTTCCTGTTTGCAGGACACAGGAAGTTCCACTTCCTGTTTGCAGGACACAGGAAGTTCCACTTCCTGTTTGCAGGACACAGGAAGTTCCACTTCCTGTTTGCAGGACACAGGAAGTAGGTTCCACTTCCTGTTTGCAGGACACAGGAAGTAGGTTCCACTTCCTGTTTGCAGGACACAGGAAGTAGGTTCCACGTCCTGTTTGCAGGACACAGGAAGTAGGTTCCACGTCCTGTTTGCAGGACACAGGAAGTAGGTTCCACGTCCTGTTTGCAGGACACAGGAAGTAGGTTCCACGTCCTGTTTGCAGGACACAGGAAGTAGGTTCCACGTCCTGTTTGCAGGACACAGGAAGTAGGTTCCACGTCCTGTTTGCAGGACACAGGAAGTAGGTTCCACGTCCTGTTTGCAGGACACAGGAAGTAGGTTCCACGTCCTGTTTGCAGGACACAGGAAGTAGGTTCCACGTCCTGTTTGCAGGACACAGGAAGTAGGTTCCACGTCCTGTTTGCAGGACACAGGAAGTAGGTTCCACGTCCTGTTTGCAGGACACAGGAAGTAGGTTCCACGTCCTGTTTGCAGGACACAGGAAGTAGGTTCCACGTCCTGTTTGCAGGACACAGGAAGTAGGTTCCACGTCCTGTTTGCAGGACACAGGAAGTAGGTTCCACGTCCTGTTTGCAGGACACAGGAAGTAGGTTCCACGTCCTGTTTGCAGGACACAGGAAGTAGGTTCCACGTCCTGTTTGCAGGACACAGGAAGTAGGTTCCACGTCCTGTTTGCAGGACACAGGAAGTAGGTTCCACGTCCTGTTTGCAGGACACAGGAAGTAGGTTCCACGTCCTGTTTGCAGGACACAGGAAGTAGGTTCCACGTCCTGTTTGCAGGACACAGGAAGTAGGTTCCACGTCCTGTTTGCAGGACACAGGAAGTAGGTTCCACGTCCTGTTTGCAGGACACAGGAAGTAGGTTCCACGTTCCTGTTCGCAGGACACAGGAAGTAGGTTCCACGTCCTGTTCGCAGGACACAGGAAGTAGGTTCCACGTCCTGTTCGCAGGACACAGGAAGTAGGTTCCACGTCCTGTTCGCAGGACACAGGAAGTAGGTTCCACGTTCCTGTTCGCAGGACACAGGAAGTAGGTTCCACGTCCTGTTCGCAGGACACAGGAAGTAGGTTCCACGTCCTGTTTGCAGGAAGTAGGTTCCACGTCCTGTTTGCAGGACACAGGAAGTAGGTTCCACGTCCTGTTTGCAGGACACAGGAAGTAGGTTCCACGTCCTGTTTGCAGGAAGTAGGTTCCACGTCCTGTTTGCAGGACACAGGAAGTAGGTTCCACGTCCTGTTTGCAGGAAGTGGTAAAAACTGGATAGGATTTCTTATTCCCCCCCCCCCCCCCCTCTAAGGTTTTTGGCTTGTCATACACTTGAAGACGATTCCTACATTCCCGTGAAAAGGAATGATTGCTGGTAGAAGTTCAAGTCTCCCGTTCTGTGGCACAGGAAGTCAGCTGTGAGCCAAAAGGTGTCAGCCCCGCCCCCCCATCACCCAACAACACTACTTTTTATGTCAGTTTTTGGAATTTGATTACAAATCTTTTGCAATATTTGAACCCGTCTATGGCCCTCAGTGGAGGACTGGAAGGCCCACCATGTAGCAGCTATCGCTAGTTAAAGTTCTGTCTATAGGACTTGTGTTATATGTTTATATTACGACTATAGATCCTCGTTGGGTTGAAGGCGCATCCATGTGTGAAGTCAACACTCGGTTCTGGTTCAGCCCACGCCGGTAGGTCAAAAGACCCCCCCCCCCCCCCCCCGACCCATGGCTGCCACCGCCGCACCACCTAAGGTGTCTTGCATAGACTTGTCAGGAGTTTGCAGGGTGCTATGCACTGCCCCCTTGTGGCGTGTCCATTACATTGTATATAGCAGAATGCCTTTGTACATAGTTTTACATTCTTGCGGGTTAAGTTTTTTTTTTTTTTTGGACAGATTGACTTGTGTGACGTGTTCAAGATGTGCATTATTATACCTGGGAGGGGCTAGTCAAATGTTTTACAAATAAAATTTCTGAAGATGTTAAACCAGAGCTGGTCGTGTTGCATTTTTTTTTTTTTTTGTAACCTATTGATGTTTGTTCTTCCAAGCTATATCCGTATTGGGTGTGTTTGAAAGTAAATGTCAATGTGAGCTGGGTGACCTTTTTAGTTTGCTAAAGTGCTGTGGGGGAGACATGGAGAGTGCGGAATCTGGTGCAGCTCTGCATAGAAACCAATCAGATTCCAGGATTAAAGAGGTTGTAAAGGTACCATTTTTTTCCCCCCCTAAATAGCTTCCCTTACCTTAGTGCAGTCCTCCTTCACTTACCTCATCCTTCCATTTTGCTTTTAAATGTCCTTATTTCTTCTGAGAAATCCTCACTTCCTGTTCTTCTGTCTGTAACTCCACACAGTAATGCGAGGCTTTCTCCCTGGTGTGGAGTGTCGTGCTCGCCCCCTCCCTTGGAATACAGGAGAGTCAGGACACCCACTAACACACAGCTCCTTTCTCTATCTGCAACGTAGAGAGCGTCCTGACTCTCCTGTAGCCCAAGGGAGGGGGCGAGCACGACACTCCACACCATGGAGAAAGCCTCGCATTACTGTGTGGAGTTAGACAGAAGAACAGGAAGTGAGGATTTCTCAGAAGAAATAAGGACATTTAAAAGCAAAATGGAAGGATGAGGTAAGTGAAGGAGGACTGCACTGGGGTAAAGGAAGCTGTTTAGGGGGAAAAAATTGTACCTTTACAACCCCCTTTAAGCGCTTGCTGACCGGGCCTTTTTTCTGACATTGGTTGTTTTCAAGTAAAAAAAGAAATGTATTTTTTGCTGGAAAGTTACTTAGAACCCCCAAACACACATATATATATATATATGTGTGTGTGTGTTTGGGGGTTCTAAGTAACTTTCCAGCAAAAAATATTGCAATGACTGCCATTTTATTCTCTAGGGTCTCGGCGAAACAAAAATCATTCTCACACACACACACACTTTTTGTTTAGCAGAGACCCTAGAGAATAAAATGGCAGCCGTTGCAATAATTTATGTTGCACTGTATTTGCACAGCCGTCTTTCAAACGCTATTTTTTTTTTTGGGGGGGGGACACTTTTTAATATTTTTTTTTTAAAAGCAGTAAAGTTTGCCTATTTTTTTCCATATGATGTGAAAGATGTTGTTACGCCGAGTTACAGCACTTAAAATGTTACTAAACCCAGAACCTGCAGTCACTATATCAGGTCTCCCGGCACTACACAGGACGTGGAAATGTAATTATTTTAGTAAATATAAACTGATAAATACCTTTTTTTTCTCATCAGCAGTATGTAGCAGTCTTGTACCTTGTATCAGTTCCCAGTAAAGCTCGTAGGAGGAGTTCTCATTCTCCTCTGATCCTCTTGTCTGGACAATGTGGATTGGCCCTGTGCTGATCACATGCACTCTCCTTAAAAAAAAAAAAAGCAATACACACCAAACTGAGCGTGTGCAGCCTGTCCCCTGCCTTTGTAAATGTCAGGTTATTTTTTTGGAGACAGTGGAAGAAGGGGAGGATCAGAGAAGACAGGATCAAACAGCCTTTATACACAATGCAGAGGATTAACCCCTTTAGGTTCCACAGTGAGTATAACAATTATGCTTTACTGTATATAATACAGACTGATTTTACTGTTGTGGGTTTAGTGACATTTTAAAAATCTCCATGGGTGAGGCTTTACATTTTTTTACAGGTTACCTCTTTAGAGATACAGAGGAGGTCTAGCGCTAAAATTATTGCTCTCGATCACAGCGATAACTCGCATGTGTGGTTTGAACACCGTTGACATATGCGAGCGTGACTTGCAAATGCATTCGCTTCCGCAGTTGCGCACTTTTAATTTGTTTTTACTTGTTTTTTATATATATATCATTTTGGGTACAGTGTTGCATGACTGCTCAATTGCCACTTAACCACTTAAGCCCCGGACTATTATGCAGGTTAAGGACCTCATCCTTTTTTGCGATTCGCTTTAACTGACAATTGCGCGGTGGCTCCCAAACAAAATTGGCGTCCTTTTTTCCCCACAAATAGAGCTTTCTTTTGGTGGTATTTGATCACCTGCGGTTTTTATTTTTTGCACTATAAACAAAAATAGAGCGGAATTTAAAAAAAAAAATTCAATATGTTTTACTATAATACCCCCCAAAAAAGATATAAAAAAAATATATTTCCTCCTCAGTTTAGGCCGATACGTATTCCTCTACTTATCTTTGGTAAAAAAAAAAATCGCAATATGTGTTTTGACAATTGGTTTGCGCAAAATTTATAGCGTTTACAAAATAGGGGATAGTTTTATGGCATTTTTATTATTATTTTTTTTACTACTAATGGCGGTGATCAGCGATTTTTTTTTTTTTTTTTGTGACTGCAACATTATAGCGGACACTTTTGACAAATTTTTGGGACCATTGTCATTTTTACAGCAAAAAAATGCTATAAAAATGTACTGATAAGTGTGAAAATGACAATTGCAGTTTAGGAGTTAACCACTAGGGGGTGCGGTAGGGGTAAAGTGTGACTTCATATGTGTTTCTAACTGTAGGGGGGTGTGGCTGGATGTGTGACGTCATTGATTGTGTTTCCCTATATCAGGGAACAGACGATCAGTGACACCGCCACTGTGAAGAATGGGGAAGGTTTGTTTACACACAGCTCTGGTCACAGGCGCAAGCCGCGGTCACGGGCGCAACCCACGGCCGGGCACTTAAAGAGGACATACCCATAAGTGTTTACCTGTTGTCTTCTTTACAGTTCAATCGTTTAGAATTTAGAAAGCATGTGTGAGCTGTCAGAAAAAAAGGTGGCAGTAAGCTGAAGTTACACTCTGCAAAGCTCAGTGAAGAAAACTCAGAGAGCTGATTGGAGGGAAGGGACGGGACACACCCCCTTCACACAGAAACAGAGGTGAGGCTGTAAATCAACTGGAGGTCCCTCCCATGTTACCATTTTTCTCTTGGTGTCTGGAAAACTTATCAGAAGTCACTCATGCGGATAGCAGAGGAATGAGGTAGCAGATAAAAGTGACTCTTAGCGCTCTTAACTAATTTCCTACCGGGCACTTTTACCCCCTTCCTGCCCTCAGCCTTGTCACACTTTGAATGACAATTGCACGGTCATGCAACACTGTACCCATATAACATTTTCATATATCTATATATATTTTTTTTTACACAAATAAAGCTTTCTTTTGGAGGCATTTAATCACTGCTGTTTTTTGTTATTTGCAAAATAAATAAAGATCGGGATTTTTGAAAAAAAAAATATGTTTTTTTATAGTTTGTTATACAATTTTGCAAACAGGTAACTTTTCTCCTTCACTGATGAGGTGGCATTGATGGGCACTGACAGGCTGCACTGATGAAGCGGCATTGATGGGCAGTGGTAGGCTGCACTGATGAGGTGGCATGGATGGGCACTGATAGGCTGCACTGATGAGGTGGCATGGATGGGCACTGATGAGGTGGCATGGATGGGCACTGATAGGCTGCACTGATGAGGAAGCATGGATGGGCACTGATAGGCTGCACTGATGAGGTGGCATGGATGGGCACTGATGAGGTGGCATGGATGGGCACTGATAGGCTGCACTGATGAGGAAGCATGGATGGGCACTGATAGGCTGCACTGATGAGGTGGCATGGATGGGCACTGATGAGGTGGCATGGATGGGCACTGATAGGCTGCACTGATGAGGAAGCATGGATGGGCAGCACTGATAGGTGGCATGGATGGGCACTGATAGGCTGCACTGATGAGGCGGTATTGATGGATACATTGAAAGACACTGATAGGTTGAACTAATAAGGCAGCACTGATGAGGCAGCATGGATGGACACTGATAGGCTGCACTGACGAGGTGGCATGGATGGGCACTGATAGGCTGCACTGATGAGGCGGCATGGATGGGCACTGATAGTCTGCACTGATGAGGTGGTATGGATGGGCACTGATAGTCTGCACTGATAAGGTGGCATTGATGGGCACTGATAGGCTGCACTGATGAGGTGGCTTGGATGGGCACTGATAGGCTGCACTGATGAGGTGGCATGGATGGGCAGTGATAGGCTGCACAGATGAGGCGGCATGGATGGGCACTGATAGTCTGCACTGATGAGGCAGCTTGGATGGGCACTAATAGGCTGCACTGATGAGGTGGCATGGATGGGCACTGATAGGCTTCACTGATGAGGTGGCATGGATGGGCACTGATAGGCTGCACTGATGAGGCGGCATGAATGGGCACTGATAGTCTGCACTGATGAGGTGGCATGGATGGGCACTGATAGTCTGCACTGATGAGGTGGCATGGATGGGCATTAATAGACACCGATAGGCTTCACTAATAAGGCAGCACTGGTGGGCACTAATAGGCAGCACTAATAGGTGGCACTGATGGGCGGCACTGTTGGGACTGTACTGGTAATCGGGACACATACTCAGTGCCCTGCCTATCAGTGTGTAGATGTCCCTGCTGCTAGCCGGCTTCAATACACATCCATGATTAGCTGTGATTGGACACAGCTGATCACATGGTAAAGAGCCGCTGATTGGCTCTTTACCTCAAACTTTAATCAACAATTCCCCCTGGACACTGTGATCACAGAGCGTGCCGCCCGCACCCTGCAGCGGGCACGCATTGGGCACAACCACGGGAGGCCGTCATTTGACACCCTCCTAGAAGTAACCGGCCGCGCTGTAGCTGTCATCCGGCCGTAGCACGGTTGGCATGTGGTTGAGACAAGTACACACTATAGAGGGATGTACTTTGTTCATATTTCATGTCTGAGGTTTACATTCTGCCCTCTTTGCCGCTGAACATACCGTGCGATTTCCATGGCTGGGAAGAGGTTGGCACGTTCTGCCACTTTATCCTACAGGAGAAAAACTCGCGCCTCGGCCTTTTCCCCCGACACAAGCTGCTGTATTTACCGAGGCGTCTGCATCATTAAGGCTTCTTCTACAAACATGCGAGCGGCAGGAAATGGCGGCAATAATCGCACTGAGTCAACAAGGAATGTTTGCGGTGGAAATAGAATATGAATTGCAAAGAAACACCTTCAGGTATCGGCGTGTCTCTAATATGACATTATTATTGCTGCTTAATCAGAGAGATCAATGAGAATCGACGTCCTTTTATATCAGTAATAAACCCAAAAGCCAACATTTATTATATTATTATTGCTTAGATGTGAATCTGGCTGCATTCGTTTTCTGTTTTAGGCTTTTCATTCTTCTATCTTCATCTGGTGATCTGGCCAGCAAGTCTGTTGTTCTTCCAACAGAACAAACTCTCCAGCAGAATGTATCAGTTTACATGGATAAAGCAAAGCAGCTAACACTGTATTTTTTATTATGTGTTTATTTTGTTTTTTATTTATTTTAATAATTCATTTATTGCATTTGAGCAGAAAAACGCTCTAAAATGCTCAAAAAGCGATCAAATCAAGACTTTCCATGCATTTCTATGGAATAAAAAAATGCTTCCAAAACGCACAAAATATGCCTGCTTCAAACTTCAAAAGATAGCTCCAGAACCTTTAATGAGCTTCAGGTGACTTGGAGGTAGGGCAGGGACAAAGGGTGGGCAAGAGCAGGGCCGGTGCTACCACTAGGCAAACTAGGCAGCCACCTGGGGCGCCCTGCTGCCTAGGGGTGCCCGGGCACTGGTGTTCCTCTCTTCTCTCTGCAGCAAGCAACTAAGTCTCAGCATCAGCAGGTGGCCGCCGCTCTGTTCGCACATAGTGTCAGAGGCGCAGTGGCAGCGGGGGACTGTGTCCCGATTGCCGAATGAACGGAAGCAAGCAAACATTCAACATTCATTGATGGGCACTGGTAGGCTGCATTGATGGGCGCTGGTAGGCTGCATTGATGGGCGCTGGTAGGCTGCATTGATGGGCGCTGGTAGGCTGCATTGATGGGCGCTGGTAGGCTGCATTGATGGGCGCTGGTAGGCTGCATTAATGGGCACTGGTAGGCTGCATTGATGGGCTCTGGTAGGCTGCATTGATGGGCGCTGGTAGGCTGCATTGATGGGCACTGGTAGGCTGCAATGATGGGAACATTTAGACAGAATAAAGGTGGATCAAGCACCTGGACCACCTGATTGCACAGTGGCTTTGTTTGATGGGCACAGTGGCTGCGTTTGAGGGCACGGTGGCTGCGTTTAATGGGCACAGCGGCTGCGTTTGATGGGCACAGCGGCTGCATTTGATGGGCACAGCGGCTGCGTTTGATGGGCACAGCGGCTGCGTTTGATGGGCACAGTGGCTGCGTTTGATGGGCACAGTGGCTGCGTTTAATGGGCACAGCGGCTGCGTTTAATGGGCACAGGGACTGCGTTTGATGGGCACAGTGGCTGCTTTTGATGGGCACAGTGGCTGCTTTTGATGGGCACAGCGGCTGCATTTGATGGGCACAGCGGCTGCATTTGATGGGCACAGCGGCTGCGTTTGATGGGCACAGTGGCTGCGTTTAATGGGCACAGCGGCTGCGTTTAATGGGCACAGGGACTGCGTTTGATGGGCACAGCGGCTGCGTTTGATGGGCACAGTGGCTGCGTTTGATGGGCACAGAGGCTGCGTTTGATGGGCACAGTGGCTGCGTTTGAGGGCACGGTGGCTGCGCTTGATGGGCACGGTGGCTGCGTTTGATGGGCACAGAGGCTGCGTTTAATGGGCACAGCGGCTGCATTTGATGGGCACAGTGGCTGCGTTTGATGGGCACGGTGGCTGCGTTTAATGGGCACAGCGGCTGCGTTTGATGAGCACAGTGACTGCGTTTGATGGGCACGGTGGCTGCGTTTAATGGGCACAGCGGCTGCATTTGATGGGCACAGCGGCTGCGTTTGATGGGCACAGTGGCTGCGTTTGATGGGCACAGAGGCTGCGTTTGATGGGCACAGTGGCTGCGTTTGAGGGCACGGTGGCTGCATTTGATGGGCACGGTGGCTGCGTTTAATGGGCACAGCGGCTGCGTTTGATGGGCACGGCGGCTGCGTTTGATGGGCACAGCGGCTGCGTTTGATGGGCACAGTGGCTGCGTTTGATGGACACAGTGGCTGCGTTTGATGGGTAGAGTGGCTGCAATTGATGGGTTTTTCTTTCAACACTGCTTGGTTCCATAAGAAGGGTGGAAGGATTTGGGTCTACAGGGTTTGGGTTTACAGGCAGAACCTTTGTAAGGCTCCTTTGCATCTTATGGTTTATTGGTTTGAATCCCATTCAGGACACTGCCTGAGTAGCTGCATGGAGTTTGCATGATCTAGTGTAGATCTTCCCCCATTTGTAGGTAATGAGATGCATGAATGGGCCATAGCCTGAATGCAGTGACTATATATAGAGTATATAAATACATTGTAATTAGGAAAAGGTGTCACCTGTTAGATGACTGCTGCCTAAGGATCTGTTGGCACTTCACCCCCTTATTAGTGACCCATCCAGTGCCTCCAGTCCTTCCAGCACAGCCTGTACACCAGGAACAGGAAACTTCTACAGCTGACACGTGGAAATAAAAAAAAAGTTTATCTGTGATGTAAAAAGCCAGCCCCTCCCCCACCCTGCTAAGAGGAAACTCTCAGAGCTGCAGCTTCAGTGAAGCAGAAGAAGTTGGAGGGGTCAGTGGTGATGATCTGCAGGGGGGTGTTGCTGTGAAAATGCTTCTCTGGGCTAGTGTGGGGTAACCCCCTCCTTGTCCTTCTGGATGGCCACCAAAGGGGGCAAGCTTGTTTACAATAAGAGTGACGTGGACCTCCTCCTGTCACAGAAGGATGAGTTGCAGAGCCCTCCTAGGAGCCCCCAGCATGGAGATCGAGCCAAGAAGCCCAGTGGGGACCTTCACTGGTCAGAGTAAGTGGACACATTGGAGGGCTGGACATGGGAATGGGGTGTGTGGGACTTCTGATAATCTAGGGTGGAACTACAAGTCCTAGCATGTATCTCGGGGTCTGCTGAGACTTGTATTGGTGGGGTGGAACTACAAGTCCCAGCGTGTATCTCAGGGTCTGCTGAGACTTGTGTTGGTGGGGTGGAACTACAAGTCCCAGCGTGTATCTCAGGGTCTGCTGAGACTTGTGTTGGTGGGGTGGAACTACAAGTCCCAGCGTGTATCTCAGGGTCTGCTGAGACTTGTATTGGTGGGGTGGAACTACAAGTCCCAGCGTGTATCTCAGGGTCTGCTGAGACTTGTATTGGTGGGGTGGAACTACAAGTCCCAGCGTGTATCTCAGGGTCTGCTGAGACTTGTATTGGTGAGGTGGAACTACAAGTCCCAGGATGTATCTCAGGGTCTGCTGAGACTTGTATTGGTGGGGTGGAACTACAAGTCCCAGCGTGTATCTCAGGGTCTGCTGAGACTTGTATTGGTGGGGTGGAACTACAAATCCCAGCGTGTATCTCGGGGTCTACTGAGACTTGTATTGGTGGGGTGGAACTACAAGTCCCAGCATGTTCTTCAGGGTCTACTGAGACTTGTATTGGTGGGGTGGAACTACAAATCCCAGCGTGTATCTCGGGGTCTACTGAGACTTGTATTGGTGGGGTGGAACTACAAATCCCAGCGTGTATCTCGGGGTCTACTGAGACTTGTGTTGGTGGGGTGGAACTACAAGTCCCAGCGTGTATCTCAGGGTCTGCTGAGACTTGTGTTGGTGGGGTGGAACTACAAGTCCCAGCATGTTCTTCAGGGTCTACTGAGACTTGTATTGGTGGGGTGGAACTACAAGTCCCAGCATGTATCTCAGGGTCTGCTGAGACTTGTGTTGCTGGAGAGGAAGTCCCAGTGTGAAATCACAAGCACCAATGTAACATTTCTCACCTGTTCGATTCGTTGATCCACTTTATTTAGGGACCAAATTGGATTTTCCCCAAATATTTACTTTGTGTTTTTACTTTTATTTGTTTATAAATGTTTTTAAAACATTTACTAAACCAGATTTACTTGTTTTCATAAAGAAGAATAATAAAGTTTACATAAAAGTGAATTGAATGGCTGTGACAGCCGCCATCCACAAACCTGCAGGGGGGCTCATAGAAGGCGGTCTGTACTCTTCTCCTTGTTTTATTCGATTGTCGTGTAAAAATTGTGTGGCGCTATCTCTGTAGTAACCACTGGATAGGATGGGTCCTCTGTTCTTTGCCTCCACCTTCCCAAGAACCCCAGCCCCCCAGCCCCCCAGCCCCTCTGACACGCCAGGCTGAGCGTACAAACATATAATATCGTAGGAAACTACTGGAAGTAATGCTTGGTACCCAATAGTAGTGCTCTATCCGACAACTCCAAACCTTGTAGTACATGCAAACTTAATATGTTGTCACTCGATATGGTTGATAATTAAGCAAGCATAAAATGGATTTGTCGGTTGAACTGGTCTTTTTTTTTATTTAACAATGTTAACAATACCATTTGGCATACAAAAGTGCGTGACCGTAGGGATTAGGCATAAGATGACATTTGCCGCCCAGATCGGCTTAAACGGTAGTAGGGCCACCTTAAGTGCCGCAGTGAAAAGAAGTCACGTTTAATCTATTGAGCTCTGGAACTATACTGCCAGAGCGCATGTATAACAGCCATGCTACTCCTAGACCGACTGGGTATGTACTTTCCAATAAAGAGGAGGATGGTGGCAGAGTTCCCCCTTACAGTAGAGTCTGCAGGATCCCCCATATTACAATGAAAGGGGTACTCTGATGTAAAGGGGAACACTGCGTTCCCCTTTACATCAGAGTTCCCACTTGCATCAGCTCCTCTTTACATATCGGGGTCCGCAGAGTTTCCTTTTGTACTGTAAGACCCCCTTTCACACTAACCTGCTTTTCAGGCGCTTTCACGCTAAATACAACACCTAAAAAGCTCACGAAAACCTATTTTCCATTTAAGTCAATGAATGCTTTTGCACTGTGGCAGTATACTGGCATGGTGGTGAAAAAACTCCCCTTTCCATTGAAATGAATGAAACGCTCTTCAAATGTGCTCAGTGTTTTTACTGGCAGATTAAAAGTGCCTCAGTGTGAAAGGGACCTAAGGGGGGAATCCTGCTGACTCTGATGTAAAGGGGAATACACAGGGACTCATGCTCTTGATTCCTCTTGGGGCTCCTCCTCAAAGACTGCACACACGATACAAGAGATGGTACAGGTGGCGGTTAGGGGCTGCGGGCCGGGTACAGGTGGCGGTTATGGGCTGCGGGCCGGGTACAGGTGGCGGTTAGGGGCTGCGGTCCGGGTACAGGAGGCGGTTAGGGGCTGCGGGCCCGGTACATTAGGCGGTTAGAGGCTGCGGGCCGGGTACATTAGGCGGTTAGAGGCTGCAGGCCGGGTACAGGGAGGCGGTTAGAGGCTGCAGGCCGGGTACAGGGAGGCAGTTAGGGGCTGCGGGCCGCGTACAGGGAGGCGGTTAGGGGCTGCGGGCCGGGTACAGGGAGGCGGTTAGGGGCTGCGGGCCGGGTACAGGGAGGCGGTTAGGGGCTGCGGGCCGGGTACAGGGAGGCGGTTAGGGGCTGCGGGCCGGGTACAGGGAGGCGGTTAGGGGCTGCGGACCGGGGTCACGGGAGGCAGTTTAGCGGCTGCGGGCCAGGTACAGGAGGCAGTAAGTGAGGTACAGTTACTCAGTGACATGTTGTTGACATCTGATCTAATCAAGTGCAAAAGGCCAGTTTTATAGGTAGTCAATCTTCCCTCCCGAGTCCTGAACATTAGCAGGTACCGTGAATGGCCTGTAATGTCCTTTTCCGTGCGATTCTAAGCATGGACTACAGCTGCAATGTGCCTGCTCTAATTCTGTTTCTCTTCGAGAGTCCCAACGATTTCTGAAGGGTGCGGTTGAATTGTTCCAGCTGGGTGTCCCCCTAAGGATAATAGGTGGTTTTTCTGGTTTTCTGAATACCTAGGAAATCCAACAGTCTTTTGATGAGCTTTACTCTCAGTCTCGTCCTCGATCGGAATTAATATGATGGCTTGAGGCTTGATTTTTGCGCACCAGCCACCACTGCTGTCCAGTCACAGGAAAACAATGCACACCAATTCCCTTGGCCTTGACTTTGGAGAAGGACCATGGGTGAAGCTTTGATTGGTAAACAACTGAACACACCTTAGGCAAGAGTGACGGTAGTCCTCCACTTTGAGGTCAATAGAAGTGGTCTTTGACCAGCCTAAAAGTCCTGGGCCTAGGTGGCCATGCTCGTAATTTACAGCTGTTCATATGGTCTCTGTGTTTTTTTGCCATCTGTCGTTGGGGTTGTCCAAGGGCCCCCCCCCCCCCAAATCACCTGAAATGTATTCCATGGGTGTCCCCGTCGACACTGACTGGCTCGAAAGAAGTCGATTTTACAAGTCTCAGCATTTTTATCAGGGGGGGGGGGGGGGGGGGTTGAGAACTGTGTTGCTTGGGATAAAGTCCCAGTATTAAAGGCCCTCTGGGAAGAGCTCTCCCGAGGGGGTTACCTTGCGGGCGTGCTCGCTGTCATACACTCTGCGTCCATGGCCGCCATGTGTATAACTTGGCCCCGCCCCCCCAGCTGCCACATCACTGGATTTAATTGACAGCAGCGGGAGCCAATGGCTGCGCTGCTATCAATCTATCCAATGAGGAGCCGTTCAGAGATTGAGAGAACGACGCAGGATCGCGCCCACAGAGATTCGGGGCTCATGTAAGTAAAGCGGGGGGCGAGGGCTGGAGGGCCTGACAGTGTAAGGTGTTTTTTTTTTACCTTGATGCATTAAGGTGAAAAAACGAAGCTTTACAACCCCTTTTAATATATTGTCACCCAATATGGTTGGTGACTAGACAAGGATATAATGGATTGTGGATTTGTCTGTTGAACTGGATGGACTTGTCTTTTTTTCAACTGTCTAACTATGTAATTAACAATTTTAGCATACAAAGAGCTTTAATAGTAGGGAGTAGGCATAAGAAAACATTTGGCATCCAGATCGGCAAAAATGGTAGCAAGGCCACCTCAAGAGCAGCAGTGAGCAGTTTAATCATACAAATGACGAAACTATACTGCCAGGGTGTATTTATGGTGGTTATGCTAGTCCTACACCAACTGGGTATGCCGTATTCAGAAGAAAAGGAGAGGATGGTAGTAGAGGGGGCAAGGGAACAAAGGGGTCTTGCAGAATAATTCTTATGAGCGAAGCAGTCCTTTTAGATGGCCAGCTAATGTTGGGGCCCTTTTGTAAGAGTGTCTTTGCACTTGACAGTCTCAGCATGTGATATAGGTATGGTCTCGGCACAGGTGTAAGGTAGATGTGGTTCAGAAGCGGTAAAGGTTTGGTATAATTCAGTATAAGTGCAGTGATGGTGCTGTATGGAGTGAATCCTGCACTCGGAGGCTGAGTCCCCACTAGCAGCCTCGGCAATGGGTGAATAACCTTCTCACCAGTGCCCAGGATGCTGAGGTGACCTAACGCCGTAGAAGGGGGGGGCCTTGGTCTCTCACTGAAAGCCTCTTCTGATCAGCGGTTGGAAGAAAAGGGTGAGTGGATCCTTCAGTCTTTTTCTGCCCTGGGTGTCCTCACTCCCAGGCTTGGGTCCCTGCTGGTATGGTCTCTAGCTGGCAGGTGAAACAGAGGGGCTCCTAACTCCCTCTGTGCTAAGAGGAAGAACTTACCCAGGCAGTTTAATAAAAATTCTTTCTCCACTCCTACTGCACAATGCATATTGAGGTCTGTAGTATAATCATTGTAGTGTAGCCATTGTATGGCTGCTGTCTCAAACTACAACCCCCAGTGTTCTTGGAGCTCTGCATAGATGTCGGTGGGATGATGTAGCATTACAATAATATCACAATATAGTGGGAGAGGCCAATGAAGAGCAATGTCTCCTTCTCTATGTTGTAGCTCGGCATCTGTTGTGGTCGATGTATACTAGCACATTATGACTTTACCTTGCAGGAAAAAAAAAAAAAGTCAAGCGCAGGGGTGGCTAGGAAGGGCTGAAGCCCAGAATGTGACCCCCCGAAAAGCCCAGTCTGTGGAATGCTGCATTCCATTGTTGGCCCAGAGCGCCGGGACTGATCTGATGGCGAGTGCGACAAAAAGTGGCCGAGTGCCATAGCGGGTTCCGCCTTCTGGACACAGACGCTGCAGAGGTGGGGGCGCCAATGCTCCAAAGTGCTCCTCTGCACATGGCACACCCCTGAACTCTGCACGTAGCGCACCCCTGAACTGTACACTCTGTACATGGCACACCTCTGAACTCCACACATAATACACATACTGGTATTTATTGCCCATTTAAGACCTGCCTACCGTTAGTGCAGTTTGGCCACACCCATCTTTCGATGAGGTACGGTGGGGGGACTGGTCAGTTCCCGCACCTATTCTCTGAGAGAAAAAAGTCCCATACTGTACAAATGGCCCTTTTGAGGGCAACCATAATGCTGATGTGGCCCGCAATTGAGTTTGACACCCCGGCTTTAAGCCCTGCAAAAATAAATAGAAAGGGAAATGAAAGCGGTCATGCTTAAACGGCTGCTGCATAGTCATTCTAGTATGTTTCATTTTCTGTTCTTATTATAAGACTTCCTCAAATATAAAACGGAAACTCCCTACCAATGTTGATCGGGTCCGCGTGCCGTAACGCGATGGGCACTTCCCTTTTCTATTCCCATGTAGCCGTAATGGGGCGCCGTTGCAGATTGTCTCACCGTTGTCACCAGGACAGGAAGTGAGGGTAAATCTCTCTTGGGGAGCCCCGAAAAGCAGTAAAAACCTGAAAGTGGTTCTGATCTCTTCCACTTCATCCAAAACTAAGATAAAAAAGATTTGGCTGGGTGTTGCCCATCTAATGTCTGCCCAATTTACCACCCGCGCCCCCAGCATCGTAACTGTTGTTGTCCAAGACGACTCCCAATCTCTATTGATGATCTGGAGGCGGGTGTACTGGATCCCTATCATGGAACCACTGTGACAGCCAATCACAGTAGCCACATAACTGGGTACACCTTCCCATGACCCCCCCCCCCCCCACCTGGGATAATAGTCCAGTTTAACCATTTGCCACCTGCTCACAGCACATTTACTATGAGCAGGTGGCAGCTGCAGGCACAGCAATGTACATGTATGTCGCTGGCTGCTCTCAGGTTTTCAGACGCATGTGCCTGCGTCCCCTCCTGACCTGTACCTGACAGGGCCCACCTCCCTTCTTTTCTTTTTTTTTAACAGTCTTGGGGGGAGGGGGGGCACCTCTTTGGTGAAATATCAGGTGTCTAAACAGACCCCTTATGGCTCACATTTGAGACAGAGAAAAGGGATTGAGGATGGAGATTCCCTAGTTCCTTTCTCTGCAATCTCAGCTGCACTGGACAGTGAATGAATGGCAAGTGCTTTGAGATTGATGAACTGAAGCATAGTAAACACAATTTACAATGCATCAGTGATGAACACAGTGAGTGATCGGTTACAATCGCTCGCTGTGTTCATTAAGGAAAGGAAGGGGCTGATAAACGAGACATATATTTCATGGCCATCCCCCTCTACTTTTCACCCTGAAACGCCCCCTTGTGTGCCCTCAGCAGCGGCTGGTGCGAGAGTAGGGAAGCTGGCGGCACTGCTGGAGAGGAGGGGAGCACACAGGGGAGCTTGGACAGCAGGGGAGTGGGGACGCAGATACCAATCCCCCTACAGAACTGCCGGTGTGGGAAAGAGAAGAAGGCGGCAGAGCTGAAAGGGGAGCTACAATAGTTGTCAATAAGGCAGGGCGGTGCAGTTGCCGCTCTTGCTTGGCAGGTGGCCGGGCCCCCCTTTTGAACTGATGGGGCCTGTGCCGGTACAGGAGGGATGGCTGTTCTGCCTCATCAGCGGCCCTGTGTTTCAGACCTGCTTGGCTATGTCTTCCTGAGAAATGGCTGCACACAGAAGCAAAAAATAGTGGCCACTATCTAAAATGGAGGGGGGGGTGGGGGGGTGGGCTGATTGGGACTTTATATGAAGCATGCCGTGTGGAATGGATACAAATGTCTGACAAGTATCCTGTAGTGGTATAAAAAATATATCGTGGTACAATATGAACGGGGAATTATATACATACAATAAGGGTTTATTCCATACATGTAATACATATAAGCATAGTAGCATAATAAATATACATGGTAATGCCAGACTCTTTTGATCCATGTGAATACCATAATGATAAAACGTACACAATGGTTACAGCATGGTACAGTATAAAACTATTAAAAAATAATCCTAAAATGTAAACAAGTGGGTAGCATCAGATGGCTCGACGCGTTTCGTGGAAAACCTCCACTCATCAGGAGCAGATGCAATTATAGTTATCTATAGATATTTATAGAAAATGGTAATTAACAATGGGTCTCAGCATAGAAGGGGGGGGGGTACAAAGGGAAGATGGTGATGGAAGGACGCCCACCCTGCTCAGGGTCAAATAGGAGTCTGGAGCGATGAGATCTAAAGGCCGGCCGGGATAATCACTATACTTGGCAGACCATAAAGAAACATGGGAAGGGTGGATTGTATAAAAATCGATCATGTTCTGTGAACTATATTTTCTACATTGAAGTTGTACGTGATGTCATTGGGATATTGAAAGTAATGGTTGGTTTTATGTTGGCAGGTGGGAGACTCGGCTGTGGATGTTCACCCTCCTGGCGGGGACGTGCTTCCTGTACTGCGCCCGCTCCAGTTTGCCCATCTGCGCGGTGTCGATGAGCGAGCAGTTTGGATGGAACAAGAAGCAGACCGGATTGGCTCTGAGCAGCTTCTTCTGGGGCTACTGCCTGACGCAGATCGCCGGAGGGCACCTGAGCGACAAGTAAGTAGCTGGGGGGGGTGGATCCCTGAAACTGTAGGGGGCGCCCTTGTGGCCAGGTTTAATTTTCATTACTATAGCTTGCAGAATATTCCCACCATGATGGGGAAAAATGATTTCCCATATTTATGAACTGATATTTAAAATCTCTTATTTGTTTAAAAAAAATGTGTTGTATTATAAATATATTCCATACTTAGTTGTACAACACGCATTATTATTATTAATAATAATATATTTTTTAGTAATATTAATTATTATTAATTTATTATTATATTAATATATTGGTATTAATATTATTATTATTATTAATATTATTATACATATAGGGAGTGCCAACAGTTTGCACAACACTTTACAATATAAAAGGTAGACATGTGCACTGCCAAAAAGATTGTTAGTTTTAATTTATATAGTTTTTTTGCATTTTTCTGGAATTCGAAAATTAAAAAATCTGAATTTTTTGGATTCTCGAATTCTGAATTTTTGAATGTTTTAGAATTTTTTGAATGTTTTAGAATTTTTTGAATGTTTTAGAATTTTTTGAATGTTTTAGAATTTTTTGAATGTTTTAGAATTTTTTTGAATGTTTTAGAATTTTTTGAATGTTTTAGAATTTTTAGATTTTTTAGGATTTTGTAAAAAAAAAAAAACGAATACACAAATTCGGAACTAAATTAATTGCACATGTCTAATAAAAGGAGTAAGGACAGTTACAATACGATTCAATACAGGGGGATTAGGAAGGGCCCTGCCCATGAGGGCTTACAATCTAAAAAACGCATATTTGCAAAGCATGCTGATATTTTTTTTTTTTTCACGGCCTACCCACTTAAAAGACACCAATACAATACATATAGGGAGTGCCAACAGTTTGCACAACACTTTACAATATAAAAGGTAGACCTGTGCACTGTCAAAAAATGTGTTGGTTTTAATTTATATTGCTTTTTTTTTGCATTTTTCAGAAATTCGAAAATTAGAATTTTCTGAATTTTCTGAATTTTGTAAAAAAAAAAAGAATAAACAAATTCGGAACTAAATTAATTTCACATGTCTAATAAAAGGAGTAAGGACAGTTACAATACGATTCAATACAGGGGGATTAGAAAGGGCCCTGCCCATGAGAGCTTACAGTCTAAAAACGCATTTGCTAAGCATGCTGAGATTTATTTTTTTTTGTTTACGGCCTACACACTTAAAAGGCACCAACCCGCTAGAATTTAAAAAGTGGCGTGTCTCTACTAAATCAGTCAGTGTGCAGTGTGTGTAATCTGATCTCCCTGCTGTAGAAAGCTGCTTTTCCTACCTTTTTCAGATCGCTACTGCACACATTGGCTGCTCGAGGTAGATGGGAATATAATATTTTATATTTTCTTAATAAAAAATTATGTGGTGCCATATTTAAATATTTCATGTGTACGAGTGTCTGGAAGGGAGCTCTAGGTATCACAAATGTCTTAAAGATCTGTACTGGGACAACAAATGATCGCTGTAGTGTTTTTGTAATATGATTTTTTTCCTGTTTTAATCGGCTCCATCTAGTGGCTATAATGTGGTATTGTTTTCCATTGAGGCATTTAGTAAAAATACTGTATTATGACCAGTAGATGGAGCTGCCGATCATAAGAGATAACTATGTTACAATACAGGGGTAATTCACGCACCTGTGTGAAAGCCTACCACATCTGTACGGCAAATTTGTGTGTTTTAACTTTGTAACCAGTTAGAGTTTTCTAGTTGTATTGTCCAATCTACCCTAGACACATGAAAGGGAGAGGATGATTGGTTGCTGGGATAACCTCACCCAGATCTTAGTGGTGAGGGGGGGGGGGGGGGGATTCTGTCCTCTTCCTGCTGATAACATTCTGTCTTCTGTCTCTAGAGTCGGCGGGGAAAGAGTCCTCCTGGTGTCCGCTCTGCTATGGGGGGTCATCACGATTGTTACCCCTCTGGCCGCCCGTGCCACCACAGCGTCCCTCTACCTGGTCAGTTTTCTGCGCTTCCTTATGGGACTGTTACAAGGTGAGACATGGGCACTCAGGATTTTTGGGGGAGGGATTATGGTAAAGGGGGTCCTTCCATCTGCTCCCTATCTTTTGTTACATTGTAGTTGCCCCCATCGGTCATGATCCCACCAGATGCCTTGTCATGTCTAGAGGTGGCAAAATGCATGGACCAAGGAAATCCCATTGTATTTGGTAGACCTGTGTGATGTGTTTTTTTTTGGGGGGGGGGGCAAAAGGGGGGTACACTCTGCCTCTTTAGGGCACTGACATGCATCTTGATTTGAATTTGACTTTCTGGTGTGAATGAGCCTTCTCCAGGTACCCATTTATCACCGGTAGACGCTAATGCCATGCATCTCCTTACCACTTACCTCATTACTTACTATCTTTTCTTTCCATCTGATTTGTCATCACGAGCCTGGTTCAGTGTAAACCAGGGCAATTGCGAAAAGAAATTGTGACCTGGCGCCCAGGGAAGCTTAGGCCTGCAGAAGGCCTGCAAAGCCGCAGCCTCAATTACTGGCCGGCGCGGGCCCGCCACGACCACGGTAATTGAGGCCGCGGCTTTGCAGCCTTCACAGAAGGAAGCTTAGGCCTGAAGGTCGCCGCCCGACCGGTAATTGAGGCCGCGGCTTTGCAGCCTTCACAGAAGGAAGCTTAGGCCTGAAGGCGCTGCCCGACCGGTAATTGAGGCCGCGGCTTTGCGGCCTTCACAGAGGGAAGCTTAGGCCTGAAGGTCGCCGCCCGACCGGTAATTGAGGCCGCGGCTTTGCAGCCTTCACAGAAGGAAGCTTAGGCCTGAAGGTCGCCGCCCGACCGGTAATTGAGGCCGCGGCTTTGCAGCCTTCACAGAAGGAAGCTTAGGCCTGAAGGCGCTGCCCGACCGGTAATTGAGGCCGCGGCTTTGCGGCCTTCACAGAGGGAAGATTAGGCCTGAAGGTCGCCGCCCGACTGGTAATTGAGGCCGCGGCTTTGCGGCCTTCACAGAAGGAAGCTTAGGCCTGAAGGCGCCGCCCGGCCGGGAATTGAGGCCTAAATAGAATCCCATTAAGGGCAATGTGACCGGTTCTCTTAATAGGCCCCCCATCCATTAATATATATACGTTTGTCTTCCTCCCCCCTCATTCGCAGAGTGACACGTTTCTTTTTTTTTTTTTTTTACAGACTGATTTCCCTAATGAACAGATCACAAGCTGTCCCAAAGCTTTATACAGTGGAACCGATCAGTGCCGTTCGGAAATGCTCAGAAAGACATAAAAATACTCCCCTTTCTGAGCCTTGCCGAGGTGTCCTCTGGCCTTTCTGTCCGTTTTCAAGGCTCTACGGCGCCCCCTCCACCTCTGGCCACATGCGATATTACATGCCATAGAAGTCAATGCGGAACAAATTATCTTAATTTCCATTGATTTCTATGGGGAAACTCGCTTTGATGTGCGAGTGCTTTGGATTACAAGCATTCACCTGGAAGGGATTATACTCGTAATCCAAGGTTCCACTGTACAAGTTTGGCCAAGCCTTGCACAACATCCCATGTTTCTTCCATGTGATTCTAGACAGCCGAATGTGCTATGAAGGGGTCACTCTACTTTGCACAATTAGTTGGTAGCCCTATAGAAGCCTCTATGGGGATTTCTCTGACTACCAACTGCCTTTCTTTATCCTCTTACACTAATTTTGTATTTGAAACATATAAAAAGTAAACGCACCTAGAGGGTAAACTTGAAGGACCCGTATCGCCTCTTTTTTATTCACCCTTATCATCTACTATGTAACAATAATTCTTTGTGTTTGTCTTTTAGGAGTTCACTTTCCATCTCTAAGCAGCGTGTTCGCTGTGCGAGTCCGTGACAAGGAACGTGGCTTCTTCTGCAGCTTTGTTGGCTGTGGCTCCCAGTGCGGGTAAAGTGGACCTCCGAAATCTGTCTTCTCCAATGTTGCATCTCAACTACGATTCCCTCCGGGCTTTCTCTACATGATTCATTCTTTTACTTTTTTTTTTTTTTTTTGAGGACTAGTGCTGGCCTTTCTCTTCTAAACCTAGTATTGGTCTTTTCTCTTCTCCTCCTAGTGCTGGCCTTTTTCTCTTCTCCTCCTAGTGCTGGCCTTTTTCTCTTCTCCTCCTAGTGCTGGCCTTTTTCTCTTCTCCTCCTAGTGCTGGCCTTTTTCTCTTCTCCTCCTAGTGCTGGCCTTTTTTTTTCTCTTCTCCTCCTAGTGCTGGCCTTTTCTCTTCTGGGCCTAGTGCTGGCCTTTATCTCTTCTCCTCCTAGTGCTGGCCTTTATCTCTTCTCCTCCTAGTGCTGGCCTTTATCTCTTCTCCTCCTAGTGCTGGCCTTTTTTCTCTTCTCCTCCTAGTGCTGGCCTTTTTCTCTTCTCCTCCTAGTGCTGGCCTTTTTTTTTCTCTTCTCCTCCTAGTGCTGGCCTTTTCTCTTCTGGGCCTAGTGCTGGCCTTTATCTCTTCTCCTCCTAGTGCTGGCCTTTATCTCTTCTCCTCCTAGTGCTGGCCTTTATCTCTTCTCCTCCTAGTGCTGGCCTTTTTTCTCTTCTCCTCCTAGTGCTGGCCTTTTTTCTCTTCTCCTCCTAGTGCTGGCCTTTTTTCTCTTCTCCTCCTAGTGCTGGCCTTTTTTCTCTTCTCCTCCTAGTGCTGGCCTTTTCTCTTCTGATCTTAGTGCTGGCCTTTTCTCTTCTGAGCCTAGTGCTGGCCTTTTCTCTTCTGGGCCTAGTGCTGGCCTTTATCTCTTCTCCTCCTAGTGCTGGCCTTTATCTCTTCTCCTCCTAGTGCTGGCCTTTATCTCTTCTCCTCCTAGTGCTGGCCTTTTTTCTCTTCTCCTCCTAGTGCTGGCCTTTTTCTCTTCTCCTCCTAGTGCTGGCCTTTTCTCTTCTGAGCCTAGTGCTGGCCTTTTCTCTTCTGGGCCTAGTGCTGGCCTTTATCTCTTCTCCTCCTAGTGCTGGCCTTTATCTCTTCTCCTCCTAGTGCTGGCCTTTATCTCTTCTCCTCCTAGTGCTGGCCTTTTTTCTCTTCTCCTCCTAGTGCTGGCCTTTTTTCTCTTCTCCTCCTAGTGCTGGCCTTTATCTCTTCTCCTCCTAGTGCTGGCCTTTTTTCTCTTCTCCTCCTAGTGCTGGCCTTTTTTCTCTTCTCCTCCTAGTGCTGGCCTTTTTTCTCTTCTCCTCCTAGTGCTGGCCTTTTCTCTTCTGATCTTAGTGCTGGCCTTTTTTCTCTTCTCCTCCTAGTGCTGGCCTTTCTCTTCTCCTCCTAGTGCTGGCCTTTCTCTTCTCCTCCTAGTGCTGGCCTTTCTCTTCTCCTCCTAGTGCTGGCCTTTTTTCTCTTATCCTCCTAGTGCTGGCCTTTTTTCTCTTATCCTCCTAGTTCTGGCCTTTTTTTCTTCTCCTCCTTGTGCTGGCCATTTTTTCTCTTCTCCTCCTAGTGCTGGCCTTTTTTTTCTCTTCTCCTCCTAGTGCTGGCCTTTTTTTTCCTCTTCTCCTCCTAGTGCTGGCCTTTTTTTCTCTTCTCCTCCTAGTGCTGGCCTTTTTTTCTCTTCTCCTCCTAGTGCTGGCCTTTTTTTCTCTTCTCCTCCTAGTGCTGGCCTTTTTTTTCTCTTCTCCTCCTAGTGCTGGCCTTTTTTTTCTCTTCTCCTCCTAGTGCTGGCCTTTTTTTTCTCTTCTCCTCCTAGTGCTGGCCTTTTTTTTCCTCTTCTCCTCCTAGTGCTGGCCTTTTTTTTCCTCTTCTCCTCCTAGTGCTGGCCTTTTTTTCTCTTCTCCTCCTAGTGCTGGCCTTTTTTTCTCTTCTCCTCCTAGTGCTGGCCTTTTTTTTCTCTTCTCCTCCTAGTGCTGGCCTTTTTTTCTCTTCTCCTCCTAGTGCTGGCCTTTTTTTCTCTTCTCCTCCTAGTGCTGGCCTTTTTTTTCTCTTCTCCTCCTAGTGCTGGCCTTTTTTTTCTCTTCTCCTCCTAGTGCTGGCCTTTTTTTTTCTCTTCTCCTCCTAGTGCTGGCCTAGTGCTGGCCTTTTTTTTTCTCTTCTCCTCCTAGTGCTGGCCTTTTTTTTCTCTTCTCCTCCTAGTGCTGGCCTGTTTTTTCTCTTCTCCTCCTAGTGCTGGCCTGTTTTTTCTCTTCTCCTCCTAGTGCTGGCCTTTTTCACTTCTTTCTTCTCTTATTTGCTTCTATCTGTAGACCAGCTTAGTTTGTATACAAATGCAGTCTGCCTAACCCTAGGTGCGCCCACTCCACTGACCTCCACCCATCAAGGAGTTTTGTTATTTGCATAACTCCTCCCAGGAGCCCGCCCACTGCTTGCTTCAGGGCTAATAAAGTATACATTCACTTGTTTAGAAAAAAAATTGTACATTTGCAGGTTAAAAAAGGTGCAATTATTTATTTTCGCTGCCATGCAGGTCTCTTCTAGATCTGTCGGGGTATCAGTGTGCCTGTACTTCCCGCAGGCAGATACAATCTGAAAGGAAGAATACCACAGTGCTCACTGCTCCTATGGTAGTTCATTGAAAACTACAAGCCGACATCTGCAAAGGCTGTTGGGACTTGTAGCTGGTTGTAGAGCTCTGTGTAAGAATAATGTGCTCATGAGGGTGGAGCCCCGCACGGCCATGTTGACTTCAAAAAGTGTGCAGCTAGTACAGGAAACTTCTCCTATATTGCTGTCATGGGGGTGGGCATCACACAGTGGCTGCAGTATTGGGAGCATGTTACATGTGCCACTCTAAAAATAGGGGAGATATGTAACATTTTCCCAAAGGTGAACTTATCCTTCAAGAGGAGTACTGAGGCAGGGTGCTGTAAGGTTCTCAGGAAGTTATGCCCAGCACCTTGCTGTCCCCTCCCACCAGCCATGATCTGGCTACATTGCATAGAGAAGCACAGAGGCACAAAATGAGATTGTCACTACAATAGGGGAAAAATAATCAGTGATTGGTGTTTTTGTATTGCTGCATTCACACTCTGTCTCAATGTTGCAGGACACTGCTGATTGGAGGAGCTGGTTCTCTTCTTCAGGATTGGTACGGCTGGGATTACGTCTTTTATTTTGCTGGATTCCTTGCCCTAGTCTGGAGCTACTGCCTGGGCACCTACATGCAAAGTAAGTCTCCCTTCTGTACATCTGGGATACCCTAGAGGGGGGATGGGCGTTCAGGGGGGGGGGGGGGGGGGGGGGTACGGCTAAAGCAGAGGGAAAATCTGCTGCAAATTTTAGCCAATCAAGGGTAATCTTTCCTTTTTGGCTCGGCATGATAAAAAGAAACATGGAGTCTGGATGGTCATTAAAGAGGAACTGTAGTCTGCTCACGTAATTTGTAATTGAAACATCTTTGCCATTCTGAAGCTTCCTTCCAACCACTTAGCATATTTTATACATACTGTGATTCTGTACTTGCCAAATATGCTGCAGAAATCTCCCTCCACTGAGTCTGGCTGCAGCCATTTTAACTGTTGGCAGCTGAAGCTGCTACCTGTTCACTTCCTGGATTTGCACAGAGGCACGCCTCCAGCTCTGCAACTCTCATTGGCCCTCTTATGACTCATCCCTCCTGGCAAACTCGCTCAAGAGTGTGTGTGAGAGAGAGTGCTGTGCATGATATCACAAGCCTAGGATAATGACCAGACACACAGGAAGTGGGCTGCATAATGGAACCTCAGTTTACGAGTAACGCAGTTAACAAGCGTTTTGATAAACGAGCAACTTAAAAAAAAATGTATAAATCCTGACTCTGTTTGCAAGTGTTGTCTCGCAAAATGAACAGGATTCAAGCCTCTGCGGTGTGCAGTACCGCATTTGGCCAGGCGCTCGGTGACACTCGAACGGTTGGAGCTGTTCGGAAATACTCGGAATCAATCAAATTCTCAGTTTCCGAGTTCAGCCGAGCTGTCTCAGTGTTTCCGGATCTCTCCCCCCCAACCTCTCGCCACATGCAGTATTGCATCCAATAGAAGTCAATGTGAAACAAATTATCTTAATTTCTATTGACTTCTTTGGGGAAACTCGCTTTGATATGCGAGTGCCTGGGATAACGAGCATTCTCCTGGAACGGATTATGCCCGTAGGCAGGGAAGAGATTAACCACTAGGGGCCAAGTAAGGGGTTAAGTCTGTCCTAGGATTCTAACTGTAAGGGGGATGGGCTACATGTGACACGACACTGATCACTGCTCCTGATGACAGGCAACAGACGATCGGTGTCCCATCATAAGGCAGAACAGGGAAACGCCTTGTTTACACAGGCATCCCCCCCCCTGTTCTGCCTCTCTTTGACCCGATCGCAGGACACCGGTGGACATAGTCTGCGGGCACTGTCACGGGGAGTGTGGCGGGCGCTCCCGCTGCACGGTTTGCCCATTTGCCAATTGCCGTACAAATTTGACAATCGCTAACATTCTGCCGACGTATATCGGCGTGCAGAGGTTGGCAAGTGGTTAAATAGATGCTGGGTGGGAAGGGGTTGAAAAAATATTGACAGTGATCCTTAAAATTGCATTAGGGTGTTTGGTGGTGTTTGGTGGTGTTTGTTGGTGGTGGTTGTGTTGGTTGGTGGTTGTTGTATCAGTGCTGTGCAGTTGGAGTCGTAGTCGGAGGAAATTTTGGGTACCTGGAGTCGGAGTCGACAAACAATGCACCGACTCCAACTCCTACTAAATTTAGATTGTCGGAACATTTAGGAGTCGGAACATTTATCTACCGACTCCACAGCCCTGGTTGTTGTTGTGATTGGTTGTTTTGGGTGTTGCGCTTGGCTGTTTTGGGTGTTGCGCTTGGCTGTTTTGGGTGTTGCGCTTGGCTGTTTTGGGTGTTGCGCTTGGCTGTTTGGGTGTTGCGCTTGGCTGTTTGGGTGTTGCGCTTGGCTGTTTTGGGTGTTTGCGCTTGGCTGTTTGGGGTTGCGCTTGGCTTTTGGGTGTTGCGCTTGGCTGTTTTGGGTGTTGCGCTTGCTGTTTGGGGTTTGGCTGTTTTGGGTGTTGCGCTTGGCTGTTTTGGGTGTGCGCTTGGCTGTTTGGTTTGTTGCTTGCTTGGCTGTTTGGGTGTTGCGCTTGGCTGTTTGGGGTGTGGGTTTGCGCTTGGTGTTGCGCTTGGCTGTGTTTGGGTTTGCCTTTTGGGTGTTGCGCTTGGCTGTTTGGGTGTTGCGCTTGGCTGTTTGGGTGTTGCGGTTGTTGTGTTTGGGTGTTGCGCTTGGCTGTTTGGTGTTGCTGTTTTGGTTGTGTTGCGCTTGGCTGTTTGGGTGTTGCGCTTGGCTGTTTGGGTGTTGCGCTTGGCTGTTTGGGTGTTGCGCTTGGCTGTTTGGGTGTTGCGCTTGGCTGTTTTGGGTGTTGCGCTTGGCTGTTTGGGTGTTGCGGTTGTTTGTTTGGGTGTTGCGCTTGGGCTGTTTTGGGTGTTTGCGCTTGGCTGTTTTTGGGTGTTGCGCTTGGCTGTTTTGGGTGTTGCGCTTGGCTGTTTTGGGTGTTGCGCTTGGCTGTTTTGGGTGTTGCGCTTGGCTGTGTTTTGGGGGTGTTGCGCTTGGCTGTTTTGTTGGTGTTGCGCTTTTGGCTGTTTTGGGTGTTGCGCTTGGCTGGTTTTGGGTTGTTTTGCGCTGGCTGTTTTGGGTGTTGCGCTTGGCTGTTTTGGGTGTTGCGCTTGGCTGTTTTGGGTGTTGCGCTTGGCTGTTTTGGGGTTGTGTTGCGCTTGGCTGTTTGGGTGTTGCGCTTGGCTGTTTTGGGTGTTGCGCTTGGCTGTTTGGGTGTTGCGCTTGGCTGTTTTGGGTGTTGCGCTTGGCTGTTTGGGTGTTGCGCTTGGCTGTTTGGGTGTTGCGCTTGGCTGTTTTGGGTGTTGCGCTTGGCTGTTTGGGTGTTGCGCTTGGCTGTTTGGGTGTTGCGCTTGGCTGTTTGGGTGTTGCGCTTGGCTGTTTGGGTGTTGCGCTTGGCTGTTTGGGTGTTGCGGTTGGCTGTTTGGGTGTTGCGTTTGGGTTTTGCGCTTGGCTGTTTTGGGTGTTGCGCTTGGCTGTTTTGGGTGTTGCGCTTGGCTGTTTTGGGTGTTGCGCTGTTGGCTGTTTTGGGGTGTTGCGCTGGCTGTTTGGGTGTTGCGCTTGGCTGTTTTGGGTGTTGCGCTTGGCTGTTTTGGGTGTTGCGCTTGGCTGTTTTGGGTGTTGCGCTTGGCTGTTTTGGGTGTTGCGCTTGGCTGTTTTGGGTGTTGCGCTTGGCTGTTTTGGGTGTTGCGCTTGGCTGTTTGGGTGTTGCGCTTGGCTGTTTTGGGTGTTGGCTGCTGTTTGGGTGTTGCGCTTGGCTGTTTGGGTGTTGCGCTTGGCTGTTTGGGTGTTGCGCTTGGCTGTTTGGGTGTTGCGCTTGGCTGTTTGGGTGTTGCGCTTGGCTGTTTGGGTGTTGCGCTTGGCTGTTTGGGTGTTGCGCTTGGCTGTTTGGGTGTTGCGCTTGGCTGTTTGGGTGTTGCGCTTGGCTGTTTGGGTGTTGCGCTTGGCTCTTTTTGGGTGTTGCGCTTGGCTGTTTTTGGGTGTTGCGCTTGGCTGTTTTGGGTGTTGCGCTTGGCTGTTTGGGTGTTGCGCTTGGCTGTTTGGGTGTTGCGCTTGGCTGTTTGGGTGTTGCGCTTGGCTGTTTGGGTGTTGCGCTTTGCTGTTTTGGGTGTTGCGCTTGGCTGTTTGGGTGTTTGCGCTTGGCTGTTTGGGTGTTGCGCTGCTGCGGCTGTTTGGGTGTTGCGCTTGGCAATGGCGTTTGTTGGTGTTGCGCTTGGCTGTTTGGGTGTTGCGCTTGGCTGTTTGGGTGTTGCGCTTGGCTGTTTTGGGTGTTGCGCTTGGCTGTGTTTGGGTGTTGCGTTGGCTGCTTTGGTGTTGCGCTTGGGCTGGGTTTACTGGGTGGGTTTGCGCTTGGCTGTTTTGGGTGTTGCGATTGGTTGTGTGTGGTTTTTTTTTTTTTTTTTTTTTTTTAGATATCCTTTGTCATTGTATACATCAATTTTTTCCCGGATACTCTTTACAGCAGCAATAAATGACGCCCCTTTACTGTCTGTGGGGAAATCCCCGATTTTGCTTCCTTCAGTGATGGCTGCCCGGCAATAGAGGAAATGTCGCAATGGAAACCACAGAACAATGGTGTTCATATCTATAGTGGCTGCCGGCCAGTGGTTGTAATTGCAGGTCCCTGATTTAGATGCTGGGTGACGTGGAAGCTGTACAGGGCCGGGTCTGTACCTGGAAGGCGGCTGCTAGATGTAAAAATACTTTTTTTAGACGTTGCCCTAAAAATGCCACTTCTGTATTGTGAATTGAGTTGGCACCACTGTAACTTGGATGTCTGTTGGTGAAACGCAAAGGAGCTCATTTGTAATACATTTGCAGAGCTAATAATCCCACAAAACTGCATGTACATTCGTTCTGTGTGAATGCCTCCAAGAGGGAAAAAAAAAGCTTGGTTACTTTTCTTTCCTAAGAATACCGTGGATCAGGAAAATACCATGTTATAGCCACTAGATGGAGCTTATAGGCACACAGTAGTTCAGACTCTTTCAACCTTTTTAACACAGAGGAGCCCTTTGAAATAACTTTCCAATCTCAGGAAACCCCTGCTAAAAATTCCTATATCTACATCTCATGATACATTCGTGTGATGGTCAGTGGGAAGAATTCTCCTTACACTTGTGTGACATTGGGAAGAGTTACCCCCTTTACAGATCGCTAAAAAGATCATTGGGGTCCGTTGGAACTTATCTGAGAGCCAGAAGTTGTTCCTAGCTCAAGGAGCCCCTTGGCAACCTCCCGGAGAAACCCTGCAGTAGTTATAGTACTTTTTTTCATATGTTCATCAGCCCCATCTAGTGGCCACAATGCAGAATTTACCTGATTCACTCTATTCTTATGAATAAGAAAATACAGAATGATTACCCTGTTTCCCCAAAAATAAGACCTACCCTGAAAATAAGACCTAGCGTTATTTTCAAGGAGGGCTGCAATATAAGCCCTACCCTGAAAATAAGCCCTAGTTAAAAATGCGTGTAAAATCCTGTAATCCTCTCTATTACAGTATTATATAATGTACAATGTGTGTGTTTCTGTAATATAAATGCGGGGGAAGAGCGCTCCGATGGGTAACAGAAGCGCAGATCGGCGCTATAACGAAGGTATTTGGCACAATTATATTACAGAAACACACGTTGTACATTATATAATACTGTAATAGAGTGGATTATAGGATTTTACAAGCTTTTTTAACTCGGTTCACACTGAGGATTCCTGACAGGCAGGGGAGAGAGGGGGAGAGAAGACAGCACATTACATGGTAAGACCTACCCTGAAAATAAGCCCTACTGTGTCTTTTGTTGCCAAAATTAATATAAGACCCGGGCTTATTTTCGGGGAAACACGGATAGCTCTGCAATCGTTTTTTTTTTAAATATTATTAATGCACCAAAAAGTAAAAAGATAAAGGTGAACAGGTGCGTTTATGATTCTGCTACTTCATAGAATTAAATGTTGTGTTTTTTCTTCTTTTTTTTTTTTTTTTACAGAA